>JBAMCK010000443.1:0-600000 GCA_037075185.1 Drosophila pseudotalamancana
GGTGCCAAGATGCAAACAATTAATGTTCATTAAAACCAAGGCAAAAAGAATTGCAGCAGCAGATTAAGAGGTTCAGCCGCATAACGAGTATTTTGTACAGCCGCAGTTGCACCAACAAATCTAATTGTTCATCAAGTGCAAGTGTAATTGTACTTGTGGGTGTATGCCTGGGAGTGTTTGTCAAGCTGTTTGTGTGTGTGTGTGTAAATGCGTGCGTGTTTGTAGGTATACGGGAATGAGTGCATTTTGTGCACCAGTTAGAAATACGTATGAGTTTTTGTTTTACGAAACTAATTCAATTAGCAACTACAGATTACACAAAGTGCCTTCAGGAATGTGTAGTCAAACGCGCATGTATGCACACGTATGAGTGTGTGTGTGTAATTGTGGATGTCTTTGTGTGTCTAGCTTTGAGTATTTTGAAAGATTGACCCATAACCACCATCCGGTCAACAGTGTCTTAATTTGTTTGGCGCACGTTTCAAACTTCGGAGGCATTTTTTGGATTGCACTTTAAACGTTTGCCCATTGCTCTAGTTAAGCAATGGCAAGAGTTTCACTTTTTTTATCTCTCGACATCTTTGCAAATGTCACAATCGGGACTTAATTTGCCATTGCTTAACTAAGAGCAATGGGCAAACGTTTAAAGTGCAATCCAAAAAATGCCTCGAAGTTTGAAACGCGCCAAACAAATTAAGACACTGATGATGTTGACGGATGAATTACGAGTTAGGTCAATCTTTCAAAATACCAAAGCTAGACACACAAAAAGACATCCACAATTACACACACACACTCATACGTGTGCATACACATGCGCGTTTGACTACACATTCACTGAAGGCACTTTGTGCTAATCTGCTTAGTTGCTAATTGAATTAGTTTACAAGTAAGGCAAGGCGCTCGCCTTTAGGTCACCACCGTCAATTTCTAACTGGTGCACAAAATGCACTCATTCCTGCATACCTACAAACACGCACGCATTTACACACACACACACAAACAGCTTGAGACAAGCACTCACCAGGTATGCACGCACAAGTACAATTACACTTGCTTGATGAACAATTAGATTCTTTGTTGGTGCAACTGCGGCTGGCCGCAAAACCAAACAATTTTGCTACTGTTATGCGGTTGAACCTCTTAATCTGCTGCTGCAATTCGCTCTTGCCTTAGTTTTTAATGATCATTTAATTGTTTGCATCTTGGCTTTTCCGGCGGCGTCTGTATGCTGACTCTAGCCTCAGAGTCACAACTGGTGCGACCGCAGCTCTTACATAATTGAACTATCGCTGGGTTTTAAGTAAATTGTTTAATTAAGTCATTAAAATGCCATAAAAATAATTAGCAGGCCTAGACGGAAGTTTCTGGCTGCTGGGACCCGTCTAGCTACCAACTTAAATGGGCAAGAGTTCAAATGGCTTTTGACATGCGACTCTTGCATTTAATGAGCTCAAATATGTATCATGGCGTGGCTCAAGACCAGAGCAAGGTTAAAGCTGTAACACTTAAAGCCTGTTGAGTAACGCAAATACAAATTCGTGAGAGCCATTTCATATTTTATATAGTATGAAATGCGAACTAAAAGCAAATTAGTTGATTAAATATAAACTTTAAGCATGGCGTGATGCTAAATATATTAATGATGTTTCACTTAATCATTAGCCTCGAAATGCGTGGCGCACGAAGCGGCTTATAGTCCGTATTGACAGAAATATCAACGGAAATTAAAAGAAAACAACAATAAAGACAACGGTAAACTGTCACCATGACGATAATTGATAACAATATCATTAATTCAAATAACGCACAGCAACAAAAATCCATTTACTTGGAAAGTCAAACTACATCATTTATTGTCTTTCAGGCCTAACTTAAAGTGAAGTTGAGGGGACGGGGATAATGGTTTGGATTTGTACATCAAAAACAACGATTCTAAGTAAGTGCAAGCAAGAGGACTTAATTATAACTAACAGTCATAGTTGAAGAAGCAATACAATGTCGTAGCCTTGTTTATGGTAATTCTTTTAGCTGCTCCATGTTTAAAGGTACTCAGTGCATTTACACTTATTTTGTTTAAAAAGCGATTTTAAATAATAAATATTAATGCATTATACATTGATACTTAATGCAATGGTAATATTCGTTGAAAAAAATAAAATAAATATATAGTGAAATATATGCTGCAATTAAACTTATTACTGGCAAATAAAATGAATATTAACATTTCTGTATGCCTCGATTGCTTAATATATAATAAATAATTTATGCAGCTTACTTGTTTTTCACTTAATTAAAGCTTTGAAGGTGAAGCTGAAAAAATAAAATCTGTAATCAAATTTAATTAAGGAAATTCTATTTAAATTGTGCACAACATAATATTTTTATGTGTTTATATATGTTTTAATATTAAATCAAATTAACCAAATTCAATTAAATTATGATGTGTACAAATTTGAATTCCAATTTTTACCAATCATTAAGGACAAGAATTAAATTAGGTCACAGTTAGTTTCACACCACATGTATTACATACATATATATATTATTCATTTGTCCAGGTAACGTTCTGGAAAAACAATTTAGGCCCAGAATTGTAAAAAATAAAAGTAAAATTGTGTGCACACAGAAAAAATAAAAAAAAACGAACACACGAAATGTAAAAATTTGACCAATCTAAAAACAAAAAATTGTGATATAAAAACAGATTTTCCCACACGCAAAGTTTTTGATTATTTTTGTCGGGTTGCAACAAAATTGCAATGTCAATCATAGATGGACCATCTGCCACACAAAAAAATTCAGAATTCGCCATTGTTTATGTTATTCGAATTGTTGAAATAAACGTTCAGATAACACATTTAATTACAAAATATCATTTCTGATTAAATTTGTAACACCTATTGTGATGACAAGCTTCCACAGGTGAGAATAAAGTGCGAATAAACGCAGTCTTATTTCAAGGCTTTGCTCATTTCGGTCTTTATAACTCAATTTAGTGGAAAAATCTCAATAGCACGAATATTTGAGCATTCCTTAACATTAACACGCATCCATTTATTTACGACATACTGACTCCCAGATCTCTTCCGTCTTTCAGGCTATTGCACAACTTTCGCTACGTTCCGACGCTAATTGAACTTTCATTGAAACTTTAGTCCCATTAGAAAGTAAGAAAAATCAGAACCGTGAGTTTGCGTAGAAATCGCGGCTGCTTGAAAATTAAATTAAAGAGCAACAGACCCGGTCATTCCCAAATGAAATGATTAGTTAGCTGCGTTCCGCTTTGTGCTCAACTTTTTTCCTTTATTTACAATTGAATCGAAATCAAATTAAATGAAATGCAATTATTTTATCATCATTTGCCCAACTACGTAATTAGGTTAAGTGCGCTGCCGCTTATCAGTTGGCCTGCCTTTGAACGGTGACTAATCAATGAACAACGGTTTTGTATATGCCATGCACTTCAAATTAATTAGCTCAGGCAGAAATCGTCTCGCACTTGTTGGTCTAATTCAATTGATACGGACCTCAAATCTATTTTTTGCTGCCATACCAAAGACTTTTAAAAGAGTGTGCAAATTTTGCGAGAGCAAACATACTATAAAAAAGGCACGGAGAGAGAGAAAGAGACAGAGAGGCAGCTAAGTTAGCAACAATTCCCCAACATCCATAACACAATTATTTGGGGCTCTCTGGCTCTCTTGCGGCAACTGTCGCCATTGTCACCATTGTCGCCAGGTAGTCAGAAACAACAACTTTTCCATTACCTCCCAAACGGCCAAAGGTGTGATGACAGAAGCAAAAACAAACACTGGGCAAATGCCCAACGTTTACTCTGTGCACATATTTAATGTAGCTAAACTAAAAAAGCAAAAGGTGAAGAAGGCGAAGGTCAACATTGAAAATTGATAAACAGGGAGCAAAACCGAAAACAACAATAACAAGGACAACAACAACGGCAACAGTCAGAACAATCTATTCCTATCAGCACACTGTCCGCGTCCACCATTGAGGTTTTATAATTAAAAGCAAACAAAAACCATTTTAAACTATGAATTTAAATTTAACAAAATGTATTTCGCATTAAATTTTGAACTAGAAATAAATTCATCAGCACCAACTGAGTATTGGGCAAACCGAATTAGAGCATTATAAATAGAGGCATCTATTTTTAAAAGGCTCTCAGCGAGTAGCTGATTTTAATTTGATTTAAGACAATTACAATGCTCTGCCCAATTTTCATAAGTAGGGGCTGCAAATAACAATAAAAAGATACGAAATTAAAATACTGTACATATTTTGTATGTGAAGGCTAAAAAACCTACGCCATAATGTATGGAGCTTGCGAAATGGGACAAATTCTATTTATAAAACGAGATGCATTAGTCTTGAAGGGATGCTCAAATGTGAAAACTAATAAACAAGAATGCTATTTTGTCTTGTCAAAAATAAAATACCTTTACAAAATTAATTTTCGACAGATCATTTAAAATACAGATATATTGGTAGAGTAATTTAGATGAATATTCATAAAAATAAACCGATCTTATGTAATGGATGGAATATTAATACTGATAAAGTATATGTAAAATTGATGAAGTCGGTTACATTTAGTACAAATGTTCTAAGAAAAAGATTCCAAACCCCAAGGGAATGCACACATTAAAAGTAGAACAGATTTTTATATAAGTGTACTTATACATATAGGAAATATAGATTTAATAATTCAACACAAAATCATCATTCATTTAAGAGAATATATTTTATTTAATAAAAAAATTGTATATTCCATTCATTTGAAGCGAGGCGTAAAATAAACTAACAGATTGCTCCAGTCCAAAATTGCTTGCTAACCCCACAGGCATGTTTTTTGCAAACTTCACTGTTATTAAAATTTTGAGTGGTACCTATGCATACATTTAAAACTACTTGCTGAGTGAATTATTTTAATTTTAACACATTTTCTCACGCATCACTCGTGTAGATATATCTATATATTTATTTTTATAAATGAAATGCAAAACGGAAGCTTCAAATTATTGCATAAAAAGTAAATCAGAGATATATTTTGTTTGCAACTCAATTACGTTTTCGCCTGACATGCGCTTTTCCCAACTGCCATTTCCTGGCCAAACAAATATACACAAAATAACAAACACAAAAATATTTCTTTATTTGTACAGATTTAAAGCGATACGTACAAGTATTCGAGTACATATAGATTTTAACATTTAACTCTTGCTGATAAATGCGCATAAATAATGTTGTTCGATAAATTTTTGCTTTGATCAAATATTGTGCAAGTTTCAACATAAATAAACGAGTTGTGGGTATTTAGAATACAATTTTAAAAAAATCTAAAATTAAATTATCTATGTACTACAAAGGTTAAAACTCTATTAAAAGTTTTTGGATACTGTTATATAATGAAAATACATTCGACCAAATAGTTCAGGGTTATTTTTACGCTAACAATTCTCATATTTCCAATTGGCATAGCAAACAATTTAAATGTGCTAATTTAGCAACTTCACATATATTCATATATAGACTCGTATATGGCAGTACTAACAAAATACGCCTGAATAAACTGTTTGTCAACACTAACCAAATCCAAGCATCAATGCCTTCTTTGCACAAGTCGCCCATATACATATATATATACTTATGGAAAAACTACTTCGTGACTGTGCCAATATGCAAATGTACATCTACACATGCAATTCTATACAATTAAGCTCATTGGCAGGCTTATCTAGCCTCTCAAATTATTAAAAACTATATTAATTTAAGCAGAAATGCCCATGGGATCAATCTTCATGTGCAGAACATAAAATTTGTTCTCTTACCCACGTTGTAGCGATTAATTCAAATTGAACAAAATGCGGAGTCAACGCGCAATTAAATGTAACCCATAGACGAGAACCATACAATTTGAATGACAGCAGCAGATGAAAACAGATGACGCAGCAGACATTTCCATTAAGCTGCACTTCGAAATAAATTCCATTGATACCAAAAAAAGATCGAATCCGAATCAATCAGTCAGCGGCAACAACAACAACAAAAACAAGAACACTTTACTGGATAACCGCCGGCTCCAATTCAAATTAAATGTATCTGAGTTGTGGCAAAGGTTCAACCTAAAGCCGTAGGCAACGACTATTCATATTGCGACATATTTAGATATGAGCTGGGGCGGGGAAGCCCAACCACGCCCTTTTCAGCTGCAACTGTCGCTAGCAGTGAACATTTAAAGGTTGGGCTTGGTCCGTTGCGCGTTTGGTTGCGGTTCGTCTGCTACCTTTTCAGGTAAGTATTCACGAGTATTTCACATCCGAAATGTTGAGCCCCAAAAAAGAACCGTAAGCGCAGAGCTTTGGCAGCCAACTCAAGCATGGCCAATGCTGTAGTTAAGCTTGTTGCTGTTGCAAGACACAGCGCAACAATTTGATTGCTTTGTTTTTGTATCCAGTATTCCACATTAGATTTAATTACGTCGCTCTCTTTCACCTGCCCTCAGCCAAGCCTAGAAGAAAACTTACCCAAAAGATAAATAAGCGAAAATAACAAGAAAGAAAGAACAGTTACGCTTTGTATTTCCAGCTTTTGCCGCCTAAATGCTGCCCCGTTTGCTGGCCCCCATTTGGCATTGTTCTGTTTATAAGCTTTTTGCACTTTTGTAAAATGTTTGACACAGTTTCTGGGTCGTTTCGCAGCTGGTTCTGCTGGCATCGCTGTGACTGAGACTGAGACTGAGACTGAGATTGAGACTTTTCGGTCTGCTCTTTAATAAATGCCATTATAGTTCTGCCTTGAGATGTCTTTATGCTCCGCAGAAAGCTGGCGTTAAATTCTAAGAGGCTCTTTCCCCAAAAATGAAAGCCATTTCGAAAATACACAAGTCATGTTCTGGAAAGCGTAACAAAAGTAACAGAGAGTAAAGAAAAAATAAATAAAAGCCGAAAGAAAATTGTATTCATATCTGTGTGTATATCTCTAAGGGACGACTAAGACTAAATTATCTCAGGCATATGAAAACTGCAGACACATACGTGCAAACACACACACGCACACACACTCGCATGCACATAAAGCGGATCTTAATAATGCGTATCATATTCACTAAGCAAAGTGTGTGGGCCAAGTTTAATAACTCATTAACCTTTTCGACCAGAGCCAGCAAATAGCCAGAAACTTCTCTCATCTCATGTGATCTGTGTGTTCACATGTGTGTGGACCGTGCGTCTGTCAATGTGTGCAGCTGTGTGTATGTGTCGTTGCTCGTGTTTGAGTTTCTGCTGATGTTTGTCTAAGTTGTATCTTGCTTCTGTATGTCACTGGCACATCAGAACTGTAAGCATCTGTAAAATACCTAACACAATGCGCTTCATTAGCTGAAGCTTAAGTTGCACACCTCGAGAGAAACCTTTGGAGAGAAACAAAGTGAGCAATTGAGTCGGTTTCCTCATGCTTTTCACATTTACGTGCTATAATTAAATACATTTGTGATTAATCATGCACTTTAATGCCATGAACAAAATCAAATCAAGAGAGTCAAAAATAAAAGCCCTGTAATTGGCTTTTCAATAAATAAGAAACGAAGCCCACATGGGAGAAATCATTTTCTATTCTACTAATGTTTTACGCACTTGCAACAGGGTAAAGCTGTACTTAGCTCAACCTTTCAACCGGATTACGTTTGCCGTCGACCAACACTTGAGAATCTAACGGTGTATGCAGTTACGGGGCCGTGCGGTGTGTGTTGGGACATAATGGGAGCAATGCCCGATTAAAACAATATCGTAAAATGCAACGGAAATATTTTACACTTGCAGCTTATAAATATCTTCATCTATAAAGGGAAAAGCTTGGGGTTGCCGAGTCATAACCAGAGAAAGGCAATCACAACTGCTTGCAATCAAAACAAGCCTCAAGTGCGCTATGAGACAAAAAATGTAACAGGCCAACAACCGAAGAATACAAAATAGCCTTTAGCTCAGCGTTAAAGACTCCACCCGCTTGGCATGTGCTGCGGCTTCCTGGTCTCTAAAGCGTGATGCGTTGCTTTGCATACTAATTTAAGATTAAATACATTAGTTACTTAATACCGAAGAATGTACGCGTATACTCGTATACTCGTATACTCGTATAAAATGACGATACTGACTGACGACTTGTCTAACTTGTTTTGAGCTGACTCGAATGGCTGAGCATAATTCGCCTGGTAAACAAAGTCCAAATGACAAGCTAATTGTTAACGCAGATACTCGCTCGACGCAAGCCCATCGAAACCTCGAGGCTGGGAGGTCGACTAAGTAGCCTATGAATATAAACGAGTTTGTGATTCACACGAAAACAGAGGCCATAAACGTAACTTATTGTGCTCTAGTTAGACTTTGATGTTTCGTGTAATATTTCACAGGTAGCTTAATGCTTAAAATAAAAGTTAAGATGAATTAAAATATTGATCAACGTTGATAATAATTAATTCTTCGCAGCTGTCCTTCGAGCGTTGGAAATTGACATGCAGCCTTGTAAGGGTATCAAAAAAGTTGGCAACCCAACAAGTTTATACAACAGGCAGCAATTTGGCATTTTCAATGCGACCATTGCAATTTAATGCTCGAAATTTCATTGACACAGTTTTGGGTGTTTTTTCTCGATGTTTTTTGTGTTTCTGTTATTTTTTGTCTTTTTTTATGTCAGCTGTAAACTCGTCTGCAACAGTAACTAAAAGTTGCCAGGCCGATGGAATCTTGGCTGTTGTCTTTCTTAAAAAATATGCAAATTTATGTAGAACACAAGAGTAGATTGTTTAAATACATTGGGACTTTTGTAAAAGTAACCCAACCGGTTTTTAGAAAGAAATACCAGCAACATATTTCCAAATGACCATCCACAACTTTATTTAGCTAGTTATCAAATTAATATTCAATTTAGAAAAATCCCCTTTTGTTTAAACAAATAGGATTTGATAGTTTGGCTAGTAAATTGTCATAAATGAATAATGCTAATGACCTCAACCACTACGTTAATCTATTCTGACTTATCCTCTGTCACACTATCTGATTCTTAAGTATAAGCTGACTGCCCAAACGCCCCAAAATATTTTAAATATACTGTCATATAAAAATGGCCAATATTTTGCTTTTGTATCTCCGTTAAATCATTCAACTCGATGCAAAAAACCGGATCACACGTTTGTGTGTAATTTACATTTGGTTGGCACTGTATGTTATATTATATTTCGATGTCATGTCGTTTATTTTGGGTGCTAAGCTTTATACCGTTTCTAATATTTAATTTCCTGCTGCACAACTAACTAAACTTGTGCGCAGTTTTTTAACATCGGCAATTGGCAATCGTTATTTGCCAGTTTGTTTCTATTGTTTATGAGATTTGTTGCTAACACAAGACTATTTCGTTTTCTAAAACAAACCCCGGCCGAAACCGGGCTGCTGCTCTTACATAAACGTGACATTTGCTCACATTGCAGTCGTTTCATTATAATGCCAAACGGCAGTTGCTTGTTGTTTCTGCTTGCAGTTGTTTTAGTTATTAGTATTGTTTTTTTTTTTTTTTTTGTACTCCATCTATTGTTGTTGCCGCGCACGTTCACTGCCCACGCGATGTGGCGAGCACAAAATAGTACATCAATATGTATATAGAATTGTGTATGTGTGTGTATGTAGTCAAGTACTCATAAGCACTACTCGATAAGCTATTTCGAAATGAACTGCATTGGAGGCATAGAACTCATGTTCCTTATCAACTAGACGGCCAGCTATTTATCCCAGACGTGCAGCCCACCACGTAGCTGATAAGAAAGTGCAGAGACATCAGCTTATTAACACCCCATAAGCTGATAATGTCATATGATATCATTAACAGTGTGCAACAGGTCCTCTAAATGGAGCTTTCGATGAGCATCCTTCTAAGCGTTAGTTGTCAGAGCTTTCAAGAGGCAACGCCATCTATGCAAAATCCTGGCAACTAAGCAAAACATTCACGGCTGGGCTTTTAGAAGTTTCGCGTGCTATAAAAAAAAACAACTTAAGCTCTTTTTAACAAAAACAAAATACAAAATCAACAAAAATTTATGATTAATTGCAAATAAATGTCAAAAATTGCTTTTAAACCTAAATGTAACCTGAACCACAGTAAATGTAAAATGTACAAAATATTTAAAGACATATTTGTATTCTCCTCATGTATTTATTGTATAATTCTGCGAAGTTGCATTTCTTTTTGTTAAAACAACAGTTAGTCGAAGACAATCAGACGGAATATAAAATGCTATAAAATTGGATACGATGTGCTTCGGTATGGTAAAAACGAATACGTTCTGCACCCCGTGCACGCAATGCAATGGCAGGGCAGGTTGCGGCATCAACCAGTTAACGGTAATCGGGGCCTTCACTTGACAGTGACATCGCAGCGAAGTCGTGGCAGGTATTAAACGTCAATGTCAAAAAAGCACATTTAATAAAATGTATGATGTATGGGACTGTGCAAATGGATGTATATATTATCAAGCTTTTACTTATGCCGCAGCGTGCAGGCTCGAATTTTTATTGGCTATGAATTTCCCGCAAAAAAAATATATCAAAATAGCGGGCAGCTCGTCAAAAATAATGCAATCAAATACCCGATAAACAGCATTACATATGATTGATGTAATGGAAATTGGCGTCACATACAGACATATTCAATGGGGCTTACAAATATGATATATTGCGGATGCATGACTTTGCGTGTCGGATAATTGAGGGGTTCCGACTATGTTAGATAATATTAAGGCTTACAGTCATCTCCTAAACTCCTCTTGACTCATTAGCTTGAACAATTTAAGTAATATATATATATATTATATATATATATTATATATACTATATATTTAAATAGAATCACTGCTCAAATCTAATATTTAGGATTTCTTCGCCGTAGATGAAATGAATCATAGCAACACATACACTATAAAGCAAGTTTCCGGTTTTGTATCTCAGGCTTTTTTATGGATTGTTATTGTTTGTATTATGCATATATTGCTCCAACAACAATAATAGCAAAAAAGCTTTTTTATTTAATATTTCGAATAAGTGCTTACTTGGGGCCAACTTTATTAAAGCAACACACTTGACAGTATACAAGAACTCCCACATTTCTGTATGAATGATCTAATAGTCATCATTTTCTATATTCTATACGACGTGTAAAATCCACTTCTGAAGCTCGAATAATGAACTGTATAAATTACAAAAATAAACCATATAAATGTTTCATATCCGTGTGAAGCTCGAGTTTATGTTATCGACAGAAATCATTGTTTTTGTTGTTGTTATTGTGAATGTCGACGACTTGGCTAAGCCAAAAATATTAGACAGTGGATTGTTTACCGTTTGCCGCTACGAATTGACCGTGCGCTCGGCCAGTTTTTGTGGCCATAAACAAAAGGCCAATGCATACAATGTGCTGAAAACGTGCTGATTAATGTTCAGGCCTCAGCAAATGGCATAGGTCAGTTACACTAATTGAAATAGAATGTGTTTGGTCAGTTTTTTGCTGGTCCCGTTTATAGTTTGTGAATAATGTGGGGGCTGCGAACTCGTAAATGATACACGATAGTTTTTCTTGTTGAAGCGTAGATGCAAAAAAAAAAAAACAAACGCGTATGTGTATTGGGCTTTGTGAATGGCACTCGTATTGCCAACTACTTTGTTGTTAGCACAGAGTAAGTGGCCATCATTTAGAAAGCACCAATGTGGCAACAACGTCAGCTCCTTTCACTTTAGAATGCGACCAAGGCGAGTGAAAGTGCACCTGGCTTAAATCGAACCGAGTTCGAGCTATGCAAACATAAGCTGCTCAGATAAAAATAAGTAATTAGTAATCTAAGTAGTCTGTATTTGAATAGATATTAAGAGCTCATTTGTCATAAATATCTCTTCAACAATACATATGATAAAATGACCTCAACAAGTGTCCAATGCAAAAGCATCCAGATGGAATGCAGTAACAGCAGTTCGGGGAAGATGCACTAAATGCTGAGTTGGCAACAGCCGATTAAGCTCTGCTTCAGCTTTTTATGCCCTAGGGATGTGTAACAGAAGTCAAGGCGCAGCTGACAGCATGTGGAAGCCACGTGGTTGCAAGTGAGAGAACGAAATTGAGAACGAGAGAGTGGGACAAGGACTCGGGATGCGCAGGCGCTGCTAATGTCAAAACAAGCACAACTTTTTGTAATGTTGTTTTTGCTGTTGTTGATGATTGGTGTGGGTTTGTTTTCAAAAGTTGGCCTGATTAGACAAGCGTATTGTGGCACCCACCGCACTGTCACTGCGACATTGATTGACATGCTGAAGAAGCAAATGCTGCACTCGAGAGCCAAGTACTACCCACTTAAGCTAGTGGAGGAAGCAAACGGAACACCGAATGGGCGGGACACTCGGAAGCCCAAAGAAAAGGGCATGATGCATTCATGCATTGGGGTCCCAGCGAAAGTAATTCATGTGTGTCAAACAAGCGTCGCGTCGTCTGGGGACCCACTAATAAGGCGCCAGAAAAGCAAGCCAAGCAATCGCCAACAACAAACAGTTAGCACACGCCCACAACGTCTGCCACACCTCCAAGCAAGGAGCGCCAAGGTTAGACGCTTGAAGGCTGGCAAACTGTGAGATGGGGGCTGATCAAAGGTGGGAGGTCATTTTGTCAGCAACTTGTGCAATCAGCTGTTGCTAATGAAAAGCGTCGCCAGGCTAAGCAATAAAAAAAAACAGTGAAGGTACATTGGGGGAACATTCGGGTAAACTTTTATTGATTTTCTAGCAGTTTTTTTACGTCGGTGTGCGTGGGAGCTGGGAATTAATTTCCTGAAATCAACATCGGGGATTGCTACGGCATGAAATAAGTAGTTAATTAGCTAATTAGTAATTACACTTACCACTCGATATGGATTCAACTTTGATTATAACGTTTAGCTTGTTATTTGATATTTTCTTTTGTTTTTTCGCCTTAGCGATTTGGCATTTATATATAATACGTTGTTATATTTTTATTTTTATTGCAACAATCTCTTATTGTTGTGCATCTGTACATATATTAATCTGTGTGTATATGTGTATGTATTTCCGCTTTCAATTAAATGCAATTAAAAACACACAATTATTATTTATTTATGCACTCGCGTTTGTTTCTGCGCCACTTTGCATACGATTATAATTTTACATTTGCACACGAGCTCAAAACTGAGTGAAGATATTTTGCAAGATCATTAAGTAAACGGCGACAGTGAAAACGCGCAACTATCACACTACATAATTATACAGAGTATGTCCATGTGGAGGTACAATGTTCAATTCGTGTATACTTAACACAATATTGAATTGACCGACACTAGGTCGTAGGCGGGTCAGGGAGATAGGGCTGGGGAAATTGTACGAATCTCTCGACAGTAACAACAGTGTTATCAGCTTTGCAAATGCTGACGATAGAAGCAGATGGAAATGACAATTTGATGTGTATACAAATTGAACAACTACGCAATCGACACAATAACAGCAGCTTGTACAATAAGGCTACATGTGTACATAGTCGTACATAGTCGTACATAGGTATCTATGTACGTGTGGAACGAAAATTCATTCATTCATGCTCAGTTTAACATGGTTGGCATACTGTATAACAACAAACGATAAGATACAATGATAAGAAACAATCAAATGGAACCGAAGCGCCAAATGACCGGCGGACAAAGGTATACATTCGTTCACAGGTATTCGTGATCAATTTGAGTTCCATATTGCACGGCCAGAGATTGTTTGATTTTTTTTTTATAAACAATTTCACTGCGCCAAATAATTTCACTTTGCGCAAGTACAAACGAAAATTGTTGTTTTGACAACCAAACAGCAAATCAACAACAACAACAGCAAACGCCGTGAACTTGAGGTGCACACCAAAGAAATTTGATTTCTCTGTATAAATTGATTATAAGACGTTGTTCGTCGGAACGCAGGTTGAATTAATTTGCTATCCCGGCAATACAACTTAATAGAGACAATTAAAATTGGTATTCTTAAACATAGATGCATTGCACTGAACTATTGGATGGCTTTTTGTTATTTTAGTACTTTTCCGCAGCCAGAAACAAAATAACCAACTATAAAATATATTATATGGTCGATGTCAAGAGAGCGCGCGTGGGAGATGTAAGATGATGAGAGAAGCAGAGAGCGCGCGCGGTCGTATTCCGAACAGAAAACGAAAAGAGGTAAGCTAAGGCAATCAACGGCAGCACAGACGCAGACCCAACACAGACAAACCCACCAGCAACCAACGAACTGTGCGCGTCTACGTCTCGGACATGACAGCGGCAGCAAGTTCCGATAACAACTGACTGCGCCATGCCAGCGAGTCTCAGAGTTTTGTTTGTTGGCTTTGCTTTGCTTTGCTTTGCTATGCGATGTTTCTTGTACGTATGATGATTCGGCATGCACAGTGCTTGTCGGTGTAGTTGTAGTTTGCGACAGTGTTGGTATTGGAGCTGCCGCTCAATCAATTGACGAAAGTTTTGCAGTAGCTTTTCGTTTACAGTGCTCTCACGTGCCGAGCTCTCGCGCTCATTCCCTCTCCCGATGTCTTTATTCGCTCTCACGCTCAGAAAAACAGCTGTTTAGCTTATACAAAATGTAAACAGACTGTGAAAAAGCTTTTGGCTGCTCTCCCATCTAATTGGAAATAATTGTAATCAACGTCAACAAAACAAAGCCAAGGTAGTCGGAAACGAGTTTCTAATGGAGGGGCGCAGTTGCAACCCTGCCACTAGCAGAGGCAGAAGCGGGCTGAACAGCTATACAATTCTGGCCCGAAATACACAAATTCTATTTTGGCTGTCGCATTTCCACTTGACAGCAATTGTAATTTTCTTTTCGTCAGACCGAATACCCCAAAATTTGTGTCACACACCAACCGAAGTGGCAGCAGAAACAGACGTCAAAGAATCTCTTAGCCGGCTGCACACTTGGTTACACTCGGCCAATGTGGCCGCAGGCGTCAACCTCTGCGCAACGACCTAGACCCACATTTGCGTTGGGCTCAAAGCAACTGCTGACGTTACTGCAGCTAGCTCTAACGGAAGCTTTAAGTAATTTGTATTCTATGCGAAGATACTCTATACGTAGACTTGAAGATTCGCTCGCCGGAGGCGTTATAAATCTTGCGCAATGGCTCATTGGCGTGGGCCGTGGCCTGTGAACAGCTTCAAGCCGAGCAGAGCCAAACAATGGATTCGAATGGGCATAAAATGTATTTGCACAGCCACAAATTATGGCTGGGTCGAGACCGTTTGTTCTAATAGCCTATTGTTGGTCAGTGTGCTAATGTGATTAGAACCCGATGTTGGCCTGGCCACTTGTTGCTGAACGCTTCGACGCTGTTAGCCTTGTCAGAAGAAGCCACTGGCCAATGCTCGTAAATTTTTGCTTGGCGTTTCCGTTTTTACCGGCCCGATAAAGCTTGATGCACACATGTGTACATGTTATTCTTACTGCTGACGAAGACAAGCAAATGAGAAAACAAAAAGTACCGCTACTTCGGCAACCCGAAGACCAAATACGCTCGCTTTCACCTAAGCAACTACTTGAGTGATTCAAGAAGAAAGTATTTAATATTGTTGGAGTGTTTGTCATCACAGCGAGAGAGGGAAACACAGAGAGAGAGAGAGAGAGAGAGAGAGAGAGAGAGATCGTATATTAACAATGTTAGATAATACCACACCGGTAACATAACAATGCACGACTCGTCGGATAACTGGAACACCCTCCGGAAGGGTATACGAAAGGCAGTGCAAATAGAAACTAGAAAAGTCGTTATTTGTGTTTAGCCTTTCATTTGTTTAGCATGTAGAACAAGCATCGCATTTGTATCTTCTAGCTTGTATCTTGCAGCCAGCTCAACGTTCTCAAAATCCAATTAAAGGCAACTGCCACCGACCGAGCAGCGGTGCCCTACTAAAGTCGGTGCCACTCAGCCCCGTTCGATTAGGTTTGTGTGCTCCCAATTCGAGTCAGCTGCTATTTTCGATATTTCGATGTCTGCCGCAGCGCAGCGCAGCGCAGCGGCAATTAGGTGACGATTATAAATAAGTCGCAACGTATCTGGCATGTAGGTGGCTTACAGCCAGAGGCGTTTTATCTAGTGTCACTTTTCCCGGTTTGGGGCGCTTAGCTGATGCTCGGAGGGTGTTCTGCCCGCCGTGCACTATCAGCACAATCGCGAATAATTTATGAGGTCGGCTCGCTTTGACAGAGTCACTGCCATGGGGCACAGAGGGAGAGATGAGGGTGGGGTGCGTGGCACGCAACTTGTAACTTGTAGCTGAGCTCAGGTGTGCGCCGACCACGTGATACAGCTTAATGGCAACGGAACTAACTGTTTTCGTTTCGATGCGGTTGCGTCGTCCAGTAACAAGTGCCATGAAAAAGTGATGCTCCACGTAGCATGGCTGGGATAAAAGTGGAACTACGGACCGCAATCGAAAGATATGAGAACCAGTTTTTGGTCTGGCAATTGCTCTCACAGCAGATTTCAGCTGATGTTCTGCCAATTGCTCAACTCTTTTAACTGGAGCGCGCATATTTTTATGAAATTCTCTAATGTGCCGCAGAATTGAAAAACTGTCGAAAACTGTCGAAAACTGGCGGAAACTTAAACGACAGCTGGACATGTCGACCGCATTAAATGTCAGAGTTGAGATACGGCCCAGGCCAGACCACACCAGAGCCGCCCAAGCAGCAATTGTTAGGAAGCCGCCAACTGCTTGGTATGGCTAATGCATTTTGGTTGTGGCGTCAGTTAGTTGGCTCATAGCTTAGGCTTTGTGTTCGGTTGCGCTTGCGGTTGCTTCTGCCGCAAGACCTGTTGGTAAATGCTCTACAAGTACGGCTGCCTTCATTTTATCTTATTCAAAAAATAATTAAATCAATATTTGGGGCTAGGTTACCCTATAAGATCAGCAGATGGAGAAATGCTAGTCACACTGCAAGCCTGTGCTTAATATTTCACTATTGCAGCGCATCCACAAGTCGCCTACGACCGAAAAGTGCACTCTCTCGATTTTTATTTGAGGCCCGCACGCAAACCGAAACACAGCCAAAGCCGCTGCAAGTCATCATGTAACACCCAAGAAATATAGCCAAAAGATGAGGCAAGCCCCAACTGAGTTACGGCAGCGAGTCTCTAATAAGTCTCGACACTCACGCTTGCCTCGCCTGCCGCAGAGAATCAGAAATCGACGTCGGAATTAGGCATTTAAGAGGCGGCGCAACTATCATTTGCATAAGAGTCCGGCTTAGAGACGCACATTATTCGAAGGCTGTGCTCGGGCACGGCTCCAGACGTGCACTGGACGCGTCCCATGGAGCTTAAGAATAACGAGCATGCACTCGAATATATGTGCATCTACCCCTGGAAGCATCTAACGGACACTCATTTTAAAATCTTGTGGAACTCTGCAGCAGCTCTTTTTCCTGCCTGTCCACAAAGCATTTGCTGCTCCGAAAGAGACCGAGACGTGTTTTTTTCGAAAGTATGCGCCGTGGCAAATGATATGCGCAACAGCCAATTTCTTCCTTCCAAACGAAAACTGGTCTACCGTGACCCACTTTGAGCCGTAAGCGAAGTATTCACAGTTGCGTTTAACACTTCAGATGCAAACCGGCAAAAACCGACCAATCAAACCAAAAACTGTCATTAGCTGGGATTGTTTTTATTATACTGTATGGAAAGCTATATGCATATTGATATCAATGATTGCAGATGATTTTTGGACTAGTTCCTAGCTGTGGCGTCTAACCTTCTTCTTTTATGAAGAGACTTTCAATTCCTTGTTCCTCTCCAATAAGTATCTATCTATTAACAGAGACAGTGTAAATTCATCTCATTCTGAACAAACAAATATGCAGCTGCAAGTCATGTGACTCCCACATTTACATGTAAGAGATGCCGCTTATTGTGCATCACACAACACACAACACGCAACATACAAATGTCACTTAGAGAAAATCAGAATTTATAACCCGATAAAAATAAGTTCATATCGTCATATTGTATTACGAGTGTGCTCATCGGCATCGTATGCCTCATCGGCGACTCCCGTTGTGCAAGTGTGATGGAGGCCTCCTTAACACGCATGTCGTCACGAACTGGTGTTTATTGCTGCCGACGACCAGCGTAGGGGTTAATGTCCATGACTTAGTCGTTACTTATTTTGGCAACTGAACGAGAGCAACGACTACAGCAACAACATCACGATGTTGCCTTTGTTGGCTAGCGGTAAAAATGTTGCAATGAGAACAGCGTTGATGGAAAACAATTTAGAATGATCGTCAGTGCACGACTGGATGTTACCCTTGAATTACCTTGTTCTGCTTGGCAGCGAGTCACCATAGCCCTTTCCTCGATGCTGGGGTGCAGGGTATGCAGAGAATAAGGTATGAAAGTCTGTACCCACAGCAAGAGACACGAGCGACACAAAAGCAACAAATGCAAATTGCAGCAACAACAACAGCGAGCGCACAAATGCAAATTGGAATTGAATTGGAAACCGTAGCGAAGTGAGATACGGCCACAAAAACTGGGCCAGACACCTCCAGCGAGAGATAAACGATATTCGTGAGTTGGCCTAAAGCGCTGCCTGTCCCTGGGACAGGGCCTGGTCCTGTGTTTGGGCTTGGGCTTGGGCTTGGATGTGGGTGAGGGTGTGGGTGAGGGTCTAGGCGAGCAGAGGATTCAGTTGCCGCCCAATCGAGCGGCGAACTCAATTTGGGTTAATTGCTGAAGTGACGCATTGGAGCTCCGCTGCGGATCATATTCACTGTCAGAGGCAGAGGCAGAGGCAGAGGCAGTGTCCGAGTCGGACTTGGACAGAGTGTCCAATTAATGTGCGGAAATCTGCGAGGCACGTCATAAAACACTGTCACTTTTTGCAGCCAAGCTGTCTTGGATTGCGTGCCCGGTTAGCCGGTTGGCTGGTCGGCTAGTAAACTAGCTGGCTTGTATCTGGACATGCCTCCCGGCGGACATGGCCATTGGCCAGCTGCCAGTTGCCGGTTGCAACACAATTAGCCTGGCCTAGCCGGGCGGCATTCTTGCGCACCAGCCTTGGCCATGAAACACGCACCATAAAAGCCTTCTGACAGCCATTTGAAGAATTCGACGGCAATTAAAGCCATTGTGAATTAGTTAGAAATTGAAATTGGCCAAGCTCTGGCCGGGCTGTGGTCAATGGCACTCCAGCAAGCGACAGTTACTCCTCCTACCTCTCACCCTCCTCCTACCCTGCTCCTTCCCCTGGAGGAAGGCCTGCAGACAGCCCAGCCGGACCGGTTCGTGCCGCACAAACCTAACGGTTTGCGGCCTGCGCTTCCAAATTGGAGCCGTCTGTCAATTAGCGCCAGCCCGACTTGACAGTGCACTGAACTGAAGTCTTCATTGTTTACGGACTGCTAAAGTCGGCCGGACAACTGGTCACACATAATTGGACAGCGCTGTTACCTAAGCCAGCACCAAGCAAGCCAAATAACTTAATCCGAGCCAAATTCACAAATACATTAAGTGATAATGAAAGCGAATAGCTGGGCATATAAGCTATTTTTAAGCGTGTTATCTTGTTGCATTTATCTCATATGCCGAACTCTATTTATGTTAGCTTTATAGCATGTGAATATATTTATTTATACACACTTGACGTTCTTCCCCTATCCGTGAGCAGCAGTTCACAAATTCGTTTAAAATGCAATGTTTAATGGGTTAATCAACGTATTCATTGTACACACACACACACACACACACACACACACACAGAGGCGCACTCTCGAGTGAATACACACACATACACACACACCCTCACACTCACCATCGCACTCACACTCGTTCGCATTTATACTTAGATAATAACATTAGTATTGTGGACCACGCGTGGTTTTCAGATCGGTCTGGTGTCGGGAGAGCAAGTGGATTGTGCGCTGAGTGCCAATGGATGAACAACAGTTGTGTTTTATTTGTGAAGCTGGGAGGTAGCGCTAGAGCGGTCTCTGCCAATGGACGGAAAAAAAAGATGGGCCCTATCGCTGGTGACGCTTTTTGTGTTAATCTGTTTTGGACAAACACAGCTGCTAGAGGGAACTGCCGATGAATCTACGTATGAAAGCACGCCTCCTGCGCCGGCGCCGCCGGAGCCGCCCAAGCTACCAGTTGCAGTGCACTACGAGGCGCTCTGCCCGGACAGCATGAGCTTTATACGCCTCCGACTGAACGACGCGCTGCTAGACAACGATTGGTGGTCCCGCACCGAGCTGAAGCTCTATCCCTTTGGCAAGGCGGCGGTAAGTCACCCTCCACCCTCTACCCACCCACTGGTTCCATCCTTATTGATTCGTTTGTTGTGGCAGTTCTACAACAACACAGAGCTGGGAGAGATGCAAGTGTTCTGCCAGCACGGGGACGAGGAGTGCGAGCTGAATGCTCTGCACGCCTGCATTTTGGAGCACCTGGAGCTGCGACCTGCCTTCAACCTGATCAACTGTATGCTGCGCTCGTATTTCGACAACATTGATGCCTGCGCCACCCAACTGGGGCTCGATGTGGCAGCCGCCAAGGAGTGCAAGCGAACTCGCAAAACAGCCGACATTCTCCTCCCCTATGGCAAGGAAACGCTCGACCTCAAGATATCCTTTGTGCCCAGCATCGTGATAGACAATGTAAGCCGCATTCCAACTAGCATTCTTCATGTATTATCTATCCTGTTATCCACAGACTTTCAAGCCCTACGAGCAGAGCAGCATTCGCTATGATTTTGCGTCTCACTTCTGTCGCCAGTACGAGCTGAAATTTAAGATAAAGCTCCCCACTTGTGGCTAACCAAATACATTCCGTATCATATTTTCAAATAAATGACGAATGGCTTAAGTTCTGTTCAAAAATTGAACAAAAGCTCTATTAATTGCGGCCTCTGTTGAATTAACTGTACGAATAACAGTGTGAAGGTTTCGTTCGATGAGGAGTCACTTACTCACCCAACAAAACAAATTTAGACAGACACTTGACGAAAATTTTTTGAATTAAGTCTACACATCGTTTAGCCAAGTCACGAAACACAATGTAGACATCTTAAATATTTCCCCTGAATATCGTATGATCTAAGTACCAGTATATAATAATAGTTTGTAAGTAGATGGCGCTACGAGTAATGGCCTATGCCAAATAGCTTTTGATTGGCACACTGTAATAGTTCACTGCTATGAATTCATTTAATCATGTTCTATTTTCGTTGATGTGGCAGCACTTATGGTCATCCGACTATGTGGCAACTTAACAAATTTGTAACGGACAACTATTAACTGTAGCTTTGTAACGTACATCAATAGTATAATAATTCTAAACGGAAATGCGATAAGAAATACAAGATAAGTAAATGTGTAATAAATATGATAAAAACAAATGAAATTTGAACACTTTGTGTGAGCATACACAAAATTCGTTTAAATTGTCTGCCAACAAGATAAGCAGAGAAAATGTTTTCGCAAACCGTAAAATAGTAATTTATTAAATATCAGATTACAAGACGCCCCTTTGGATTCGACACAACAGTATTTTGCAATCTGTGGAACAACACCTCGGGCCAGCCATTCAACATGCCAGCTATAAAGGGCCACATACATAATAATTTGCCAATCGATTTGTGCACAAATTTACTTCTCGACGACTCGTTGCGATAGCTGAGTGCAGAGCAGAGTGTGGCGAAGGGGATAGTGAATGGGGTGGGGGAGGGGAAGGGGAGATGACGGCATGAAAGGCGAATTAATGGGTCGACTACTGCGAACGGACGCTGCCAATGGGCCGGACCGGGCCGTGTGGATGCACGCTGCCCAGTTATTTTGTTCAGCTGCGTCGTCTAAACAATAGCGTCAAGTAGACAATATGACTGAAAGCGCAGATAGTTTTAGCCTGCGTCTGCGACTCCGACTGCGACTGCGACTGCGACTGTCCGCAACAGGACGGACGGACGGACAGACAAGCGTTTTACTCGTTTCCACTGTTCGCGTTCAGCACTTGCGCAATTTGTTGCCTGCGGCTATCGAATGCCCAGCGGGGCAGGTTTCAAGCGCGTGTCAGCAGCAGCAGTAAATGATGTCCACATAGAGACCACCGCCGGGCCGTGGCCGGCAGATCGGTGCTGAGGTCGCGGGGTCAACACGGGGCGTGTTCACAGCAACTGTATGACGGAGTGCCTAGACAGCCGACTGTCGACTGCCGTCTGCCGACGGCCGTCTGCTGGCTGCTGGCTGGTGGCTGCCTGCTGCGCTTTGATTTCGAGTTATTGCCAGTTATTGCAGTCGACAATGTCGTTGTGCGACTCCACAAGCCAGAAATACGCAACGACGGCTATCGCAGTCAGAATCAGAGTTGCAAGTGCAGCTGCAGCTGCAGCTGCAGAAGCAGATGCAGATGCAGATGCAACAGCAGCAAAAGCCCGCAACAAGCTGCCGCCCTCCGCCCTAATGCAATGTAATCCGAATCTCAGTTGGCCGAAGCAGCGCAAAAAATTAAATTTGCGCACAGGACAACTTTAAGTGGTGGCAAATGGTCGCGGGGAACAGCACTTGCGATAGAGACGCGTTTTTGTCGGTTGCGTGTTGCCCTAAACGACTGCAGCACGGGGCAGCAGAAGGCAGGCACCGCCCACACCCATTCCCTTAGTCCATCCCCAGGGCTATTTGGCCAGTGCACGCCAAACTCGTTTGCAATGCAACAAAAACAAAAACTGTTGCATTTCTAAAGGCTGCAGCAGCGACCAAAAACAACAGCAGCAGCAGCAACAGCAACAGCAGCAACAACAAGAACTAGAAGAGCAACAACTGCAACACGAACAGAACAAGAGAAGAAAAATAGCAAACAAATTTACTGCCAATTTGCTGCTCATTTCGTTTAGAAGGTGACATGGCCATGGAACATGCGTGGCATCTGCGGCAGCGGGCCGCGTGGCATGGTTGTGGAAGCGTTGGCCGGGCCAAAAATGCCAAGAGGACTGCTTACGGGAGTCTGTGTGTGTGCGAGTCCCTGTCTGTGTCTGTGTCTGTGTGTGTGTGTGTACTTTGAGCGTATGTGTTTCGCATTTTTACACTTAATTGCTCCGCTTGCTCCCAATTGAACTGGCTGGCAGGCGCGGAGGCGGGGGCATGAGGCAGGCTACGCCAAACCTCGACCCGGCAACAAAAAGCGCAATTGCAACTGCAACTTTTGGCAGGCACTGCGCAATACACACTCGCACACACACACTCGCACACACACAAACACACATGCTCACACTCGCTTAGCAACCGACACACATTGAAGGGCTTATAACTGTTTGGACTCACACACACACTCACACACAAGCTTACGAGGGCTCGATAGTTGGGGAGTTTTTGGTTAGTTTTCGATAACGTTTAAAAGACCAACAGAGCCGCGCAAAACGAAAACGTTGAACAAACAAACTAACTATTTTCGGGGCGATAATCGACGTCAATTGCAATGCATTGCAGTTGACGCCGCCTCTGCCTCTGCCTCTGCCGCTTACCGGCGCAGGCATTGGCTACCATTACTGCTGCTGTTGCTGCTGTTGCTACTGCTGCTGCTGCTGCTGCCGCCGTTGCCTTTTTGCCGAATTGCGCAATTTGTGGCAACTTTTGTGAAACATAATTTTTGGCCAATTTATTGCGTGCCTTATGTGGGCGGTAAACTCGTCGCTCATCATCATCATCATTATCGCCATCATCATAATCATCATCAGCCGGCCATCGAGGAAACGACTTGGGACCATCCCTACATTCAAATTTATGCTCCAAAACTTCCGCTCATTTGAAGTGTAAAAATGGCATGCAATTTGATTTGGCACTAAAGAGTGCAAAAAAATGGGGCTTGGGTTATTCATTTAAATTATAAATGCATTCGGAATGTTTAATTTTTGAAAAGTGTGGCTAGCAGAAGCAGCACAGAGAACTTGCACTCCTTTCTTCACACTCACACACAGTCACATGCACATGCACACACTTTGACGGCCGCATTTACACAGGCAGCACATTCGATTCGCATTAATCTTCATTTGTTTCAGAATAGACTGGTTCTGCTGCTGCTGCTTCTGCTCCTGCTGCTGCTGCTGCTGCTTCAGCTCCAGCTGCAAAAGGACAAATACAAATCTAAAGCACAAATGTCTGCGGCATCGATGGACGACGACGAAGGCGACGACGACGTGGCAAAGAAAACGCAACGAACAGAAAAGCCATAGGTCATAAATTAGATTTTCCATTAAGCATATAAAAGCACCTTTTGGTTATCCTCAAATGCGTTTGCCCGTCCCACAGTCCCACCGTCCCACCGTCCCACCGCATTGCCACACCCCCTCTCTGACTCTCTGCCACACGCCGGGCTGCCGAACTGCCGCGCTTCTGCCCCTGATAAAAGGCAAAATCCAACTGTGCTGCAAAATCGAAGAAAAGCATTGAATAAACGAATAAGCGGACGGACGGAAAAGGGCAAGGTGCAAGATATCAGACGGCAGGCAGCAGGCGGCAGACGAGACTTGAGGAGAGTTGAGAAGAGTTGAGGAGTCGGGTTGCCAGGCAGGCAGCCAGTCTAAGAATGTTGCCGAGGTGCGCAAAAGGAGCAGCAGAAGTGGCTCCTCCAAGTATCCTGTGCAGCGCAAACGACAACGACAACGACAACGACAACGACAACGGCAACGGCAGCCATATTGAATGGATTTGCACAAACGTGCAGAAAACTTTTGCTGACACAAAGGATGCAAAAAGGTGAAAGACGCAGCGGGACAGCTGCAGCGGCAACAGCCCTTAAGCCGAACTCGGACAAACTTGATTTGGTGCAATATTTTTACATATAAACTACTACAATAGTCGGTGTATATAAAACACACGGATGTGCGTGCATGTACTCGTGTCGTATGTGCCTAAATGGCATTATGCCCCTCGTGGCTCGGGCCAAGACTTATTGGTGCGAATTGCTTTAATCAGCGGCCGAATGGGCCAAAAATGGGGCATTGAAATCTCGTAAATGTAATGAGCCTTTTTGGCAGCCCATAAAAAGTCATATAAACATTTCAATTAACGTGGTGCACACGTAGCCGTCACTGGCCCAATTTCGCTTAGAAGCAAGCGGCCAGGCACAGTTGGCCGAGTGATTCTGCCACGGCCAGTTCCCTTCCAATGGCCGTTCCACCTGACAGCCATCGAGGACGAATGAGCCGTAGTGTTTGATAAATTGAAGCAACAGAGCCAAGACGACAAATGTGGATGGTTCCAGCCTGTAGCTATGGCTGGTCGATTCGTTTCAATTCATGCCATTGCCTGGCTAATTTAGTGAGGAAATGGACACAGCCACGAGGGCAACAGGACATCGGGACATGAGGACAACCGGACTACAGGACAACAGGACTACAGGACAACAGGACAACAGGGCAACTCTGGTGACGACACAAATGTGTCGTATTCAAGGTCATAAAACGTGCGACACAACCGGTAATCAAAGCATGAAATTAATTTCCAATTGATTTTGGCCCCTTGTCGTTGCTTTCCCAATCGCTGCAGGAAGTTGACCAGCGGAAGTGCGAAACGATAAACAGCAACGAGAGGAGTCGCAAAGGCAACAGCAATAACAACAACAACAACAACAACAGGAGCAACTGCGAAACCCAGCACATACTTCACCGGCAACGACAGAAGCAGAAGCAGAAGCAGGAGCAGGAGCAGCAGCTGCCGCTGCTTGCAAGAGGATATAGGAGGCAACTGAGGGGGCATTAAACGATCAAACGTTTAATGACACCCGGCCAGCCATTGATTTGCCAAATACATGCGAGAACTGGGACGAGAGTGGCCCAAGCAAAGCAGTGGGGACTTGTGACTATGTTGAGTCAACACAGCCGCAGGGACGACATTCGACGACGGCGGTCAGTCAAAGGACACAACCCATGTAGCGAGGGTTGGAGCATAGACCGTATGCTAGGCCACTATCCCCCAAGCCGGACCTCTGCTCAGCGTTTGAACTTATCGAGCTGCTCTCGCATGACCATAAAATGACGCAGCCGCTGTTGGTTGTTGGCTGGTAAGGTTTTTGGGCCATCAATATGAGACGAATGCCAATGGCCAGGCCAGGCACACAGACCAGCTGGCAATGGTCAGACGAACACTTGGCTTCCACCACAGGCACAAACAACTGAAGCGGGGCATTTAATGTCGCTCTGGCTGTCATCACCAAAATCGAAAAACAAAGCAAAAAAAAAGTGACAGACGAAGCAGGCAAATGGATGAGGGGTAAGCAACTAAGAAAAAAAAAAAAAAAAAAATATATGCACAGCATCCTTGACGTTTGTTCGCTCGTTGACGCCCGAGCAAGTCCAATAGAATCGCTGTCCTGCTCTCGATCCTGCCTTCGTTTCGCCTCTGCTGTCACCATTGCTGACGACCCAGCGGCGACCCATGGTCGAGATGTGTTCATGTCTAATGTCGAAATGGTTAGTTTCACTTTTTGCGTCAGAAATCGTAAAATTGGATATAAAATTTTACGAGCGTGTGCTAGGGCCCTGGTCCCGGCCTCGTCTCGAGTGCTCTGCTTTCTGTTTGCTCTCGAGCGTTGACGATGGCGATGACATTGGTGCTAGCTGCTGCTGCTGCTGTTGCTGTTGCTGTTGCTGTTGCTGTTGCTGTTGCTGTTGCTGTTGCTCCTGCCACACGAATTTGTCCTGGGCCTGTATTTGGTCACGGCGCAAATTTTGATGCTTTACTAGAAATGGCAGCTGAAGTGGCAGCTATGGCAATGCCAGCAGTAACAACAACACCACCAACAACAGCCACAGCAACAACAACAACAACAACAACAGGCACCATCTCTGTGGCAATAAATCATTTATGCAAGTTGCTGTGGCTATTTGCGTTGAAATAAAAATTCAACAAAAATTTGCTTAGCAATCTTACTTGTTAAAAATTTAAGCGCACTCGAGTCATTGTCTTGAATGTTTGCGTGTTTCTTTCTCTTGTGTCCTGTCAGTGTGTGTGTGTGTGTGTGTGTGTGTGCGTGTGCGTGTGAGTGGGAATGCTGCGGAGTGTGAGTGAGCTGCAAAGCTGTTAAGCTTATAATATGCAATAATCTTAAGTACACACACTCACACTCACACTCACACTCACACTTGCAAGAATCCAGAGAGCATAGGCAAGGGGCCATACATCGGCGGCATATTTCCATTTATACATATATGTATATTCATGAGCAATATATTTTATAAGCATCATCATGCATATTGGATAAAAAATAAGCTCAAAATACAAAAATATTTCGATGTTCTCTGGCAGGCAGTAAAAGCAATCAGACGCCATTTGCCACACAAGAGTCTGCCTCTAGTGCATGCATACTCACTGACTCACACACACAAACACAGACACAGACACAGACACACATAAAGATATATCCTTACATGTACATCCATAGAACTTGTTCTGCCATTGTGGCAAATGCTCAGAGACGCTCCAAACATCCTTTTTAAATTGTATAAGCATACACGTATTTGTAAGTCTATTGTAAGAGCTATGTGCAAGTGTGCGGGTAGTAAAGGCAACAGTAGCTGAAGCTGGCACCAACCGCAGCAGTAGCAGCAGCAGCAGCAGCAGCAGCAGCAAAATATTTACAAAATTGTAATGGAATATCAACAGATCATAAAATCATGCACATTTTATTTGTCATAGTCGTAAAAGAAATATAAAAAAGACAAAAAAATACATAGAAGGAAACAAAATGGAAAGTATATAAGTATTGCAAATAAAATGAAAATACTCAATGAGCATGACAATGTCAATGGTGGGGCAATAATATACGACTACAAGATGGAATATTGTGGTGTTTATTGAATGGCTTTGGTATTCAACTAGCACTTCAAATCCTGATCCTTCTTAGCCACTTGAACGTCTTAAAGGCTAAGCCACACAAGGAAACGAATTGGAAAGTGGTCAATTTGCAGAATGCAAAGGGGGCGGGAGGGGCTACTTGAAGTTTAATTTGAAAATTAGGCCGGCCACAGCTCACAACAAGGATAACAACGACACCAACCACAACACCAATCACAGCAACTTAAACAAATGTCGCTTCTGAGTTGTTTGCTGAAAGTTTTTAGCTAATTTTTTCTGATTTAACGAGAATTTTGAAGTAGACACACCCACAGCCTTGCCAGTAGGTGGCTGCCAATGAGTAGGACATGGACAATGTCCGAATAACTTGGGAGCTCGCAACTAACGAGAAATGTCTGGCAAACACTTAAAACTTTTACGATGAGATGCAGTCCAAGTCGCTGCACTGTGGGACCGAATAACAACTTATTTCCAAAGACATACAAAATTAATTTAGATTTAAGATAGCGCTGAGTAAATGCTACTTTAATAATCAGTCATGCACACAATGAGGTTTGGTCATATTAGGCTTTGACGCCAGAATTTATAGCAAGTCTTTAATAGATCATATCTACGATGAAAAATTTCACAAAATTTCACAATATTTCACTCCCAGTTTGTCCAACATGAGCAAATTTCAAATTTCAAATTTCAGCTTGAGTAACAATACGTCTCCGGTGTCCGGGCTTGTCATTGACTTTGGGGCTCCACAGGCTCCCATCGGCTTCGTTCCCCCTATTCCAACACTGTCCTAATTAAGCGTATTCCAAAACATAACTCTCAACAGACCTAGGGCTATAAGCAACAGTGAAAGAAGGAGCAGCAGTAGTAACAGTGGGTATAAGAGTATACATTAGATTTGGACTTAAAAACTGTCTAAGCCTTGCTGAAAGCTAAACTATAAAATTAATGATAATTATAGGCAGCACTCGGGTTTGCACTCACTGTATCTGGCCATCTGTCCCTTGGCATGTTGGCTGCTACTGCGAGAAACTCTGGCTATTTTTGGCCAATTGACAAAGCGGACAATTTTACTTTACTATCCATTTTATGTGACCGCGCCGACTGACTGGACTGAAGTGGACTGGCCTAAAAGGGCAGGAGCACATAAAAAATCGAAGAAGAAAAAACAAACAGACAACCACGGGAACAAACCCCATGAAATTGAGGATGACTGACAGTAGTAATAACCAGGCAGAGGCAGAGGCAGAGGCAGAGGCCGAGGCAGAGGCAGAGACAGTGGGGCAGTACGGGAGCAAGCCATGCGGCTCATTGCCGCCACGACCAGAGCCAGGACTAAAGAAGCGATAAAAACGAGATAAAACGCTTTAATAGAGGAGACATAGCCACAGCTCCAAAAATGTTACCATGGCCGCAACGCAACTGAAGTGAATAGTCTTGTTTTATGGTTTATTTAAAAGTCCGCTGCAGGGTGGGGCGGATTGTCGGTGGAGTGATAAAGTCGCCAGCCAGGCACCAACGTTTGTCAATTGAACACTATACTACCTGCAATTGGTGTGGAACAGTCCCTAATAAACCTGTCAAAACGATTACCAGCACGGTACGGGACAGCGCAGCTCGGCACAGGATAGGAAAGGACACAGGGCACGACAACCCCAAAAGCCAAAAATTCATTTGCCTGAAATTACAAATTACGGCACTTGCAGTTACCACTACCAGCAGAGCCCGCAGAGCCAGCAGCAACTACAACGTCTACAACAACTACAGCAACTACAACAACCACAACAAGAACAACAACAACAACAACTAGAACAGCATCAACATGAGCAATTGGGTGAGCACGGGCACAAGTACGCACTAACAGAGAGGTGGCAGCCGACTATTAACTCAACAAGCATAAAATGAAGCAGGCCAAGAAGTTAGTAAGCGAACGCCGGCTGAACTGAACTGAACTGAGCCGAGCCGAGCTGAGCGCAACTGAACAGAACTGAGGATGCCTGTGCCGAAGTACCCAGAGCAAGATACACCACTAGTGGCCGGGTGTGGATTGGAGGATTGGAGGATTGGATGTGGGCGGCATTGGCACTTGAGCTCACATTCACGTGGCAGCTGAGCTGGCAAATAAGCCGACAGCAGATATTGTCAACGTGTGCCGCAATGACGCACACCTGGGAGTGGGCCTGGTGCTGCTGATTATGTTGTTGCCACCGCCAGGGTTGTTACCTTTTGCATGTGCCTCATATTTCAAAGCCGTCAACACTTTTCAGGTTGAGCACAAAAATGCTACAAGTCCAACAGAGCCACAATTATGACAAAAGTATGGCTTGCATAAATTTTGCACTTGTTTGGGCTGATGGCTGCTTTTGCGACTACTACCACTACCACTACTACTACTACTACTACAACTTATCCTTCTCGTCCTTGCTGTGATCATAGAAGGGGCAGCTGCTGCCTGCTTGCCAGTTTATTGTGTTGTGTGCAGAGTGGGGGCTGTTGTTATGACATTTGTTTGCTGTGAAATAAAGCGCCGCATTAAAGTTAATGACGCCCAGGAAGGTGGCTTAAACTGCCAGTCACTCAAAGACCACCACGGCCTGAGGCAACCGCAACCATAGCCGCACCCCACCGCACCACCCCCCCTCATTCTGAATTTAACTTCACCGTTCTCAGGTCACAAACTGAGGCGGAAATTAGAAATTAAGTCGCTCGCTGTTTGAATATAAATTTAATTAATGTTACACAAATGCTTAAAAGCCTGCATAGTTTGTTTGCCATAGACCATCGCCACAACAACAACAACAACAACAACAACAGCAACAACAAAAATTGGCCCAGGGAGCAGCCCAACTCTGACAGGCAACAGCACGCTCCTTCCGCCCGTTTTCCGCCTGTATTATGTGAACTTTTGGTCGCTGTTTAATAGTTTTCAAACGCTTGTCTAACTGACGCTTTCCTACGTATAACATCAACAGCCGTGCGAGGGCTGATCAGTAAATATTTTGAAATAATTACAAAAAAAAATAATATCAAGCTTTAACCTAGAGATGTACTTATAATTACAAACTTTTAAGCAAACTTATATTATATATCAAACTCAAATAGCAGTCTCCAACATGCCTACAAGCTGGATCCACCGAATGCGAGTGGCGGCATATTTATTAATGGACATTCTGATGAAAGCTGTACCCAGCCAGCTGGCAGTATAGTAAAAGCTAAGTGTGTATCTATAAATTAAATAAAGTTACCCTCTAGCCAAAAATGGTGATGCGTCTACCATGGCGGGGGTTTGGGGCTTGAACAGCCACTCAAACTGGTCAGCATTGTTCACTAATAAAGGCGGAAGTGTATCCGGAGTACTTGGTTGCGTCATGTGTGGGCCTCCCATTGAAGAGGAGTGGTGCGCTCTGTTGCAGCTCATTAATTATTTGGCCCACAGCGGGTGGCCTCTCAAAGACCAACAGAAACGGCGACTACGACAAGGACTGAGGCAGGAACGTGAGAGTGTCAGTGTTATTTTTTTTTTTGCTATGTGCTATTTGACAAAAGCAAGTCATTTAATTAGTTTAACTTCTGCGAGTGGAGTAGTTGAAGTTTATTATTAGAGCAAACTTTGACATCGATAACAAGACAATGTCATTAGCACATGCCCCACGCCCTCGCCTCCGTTACACTTCATGATGCAGCTACATGACAATGCTTTCAATGAATGCATGCCAATTCTTTCTGCTGGCGCAAAATCCAAATAACATTTTAGCAATGCTGCGAATTGTGATTTGCATCTTACAGTCTCTAGCCAGCTTTGGACTCGATTCGGACCCGTGTCAACCCCCGCAGCGGTGTCATTAAATCATGCTAAATGTCACTGACTGTTGCTGTCACTCAGAGCTGCGCCACCACTGCCAATGGCTGCGGGCTGTGAACTACCACTCCGAATGGTTCCGCCTCTATCGCTGGGTCTGCCACTTCTGCTGTGGCTTGCGAATGCAAATAGCAGCAGCAAGAGCAGCAAGAGCAGCAGTAGCAGCAGCAGCAGCAGCAGCAGTGAAATCACCAGCAACAACATTTCCATGGAATTAGTTAACGTTTACCAACCAAATGCAGCAATAACAACTATCCGACCAACCCGACGACTGCCTGTCGCCGTTGTAAGCCGGACAACAAATTGACAGTGTTAAATTAATCTGAAACTACATGCAACTGTTCCATCTCCAGCTGCAATTCCACCTCCAGCTGTATCTACATTTCCATTTCCATTACCCTGGCTCAGCCCGGCCTGGCCTGGCCTAGGTAAATTCAAATGCACAGTCAAGCAATTGCTCAGGGCGGGTCTGGCCAGTCACCAGTTGTCGGGCGCTAGGAACCAGGCACCAGACACCAGACACCAGTCAGGAGGCAGCGTTGTCACCTAGATGCGTTTCACTGATTTTAATTAATTCATCTGTCAAATAAGATTAGTTTTATGGTTTACATTGTACAGAGAGCCCTTGTTGCTGTTGTCCGTTTGGGCTTGTTGTTGTTGCAGCTCCTATTGATGTTGTTGTTGCTTTGTTTAGACTGGCCAGTGGTATTGGCTCTTGTGGTTGTCTGTTGGCGATTTAGCCAGCCAATAGCCAATGCACACACTCGTGTGCTTGTTGCCTATGAAAAATAACTAATTTATTGCAGCCAACGCGTGGCAAATGTCAACTGCGGAAAATCCTAAAACAATCTACACACAATGAGCGCAGCCAAAGTCGCGTTCCCAAATCAGCAGCTTGCAGTTACCGGTTCAGATGCATGTTTTGGTCCTTAATCCGATTTCGTCTGGCCCATTAAAGACCCATAATAATTCAATAAAACTGAAGGCAATATAAATTAACCTGTTGCCGCCGTTGGTGCGGCAACGGTTTGGCCTGCCAGCCTGTCCGGTTGGAAATCGAACAAATTTCATTTTGACATGCATTGCAGCACCCACATACACACACAGACACAGACACACACACCCACGCGCGCGCCGAAACACATTGACTTAGGCGTATATCCGGCATAGCTGCCCACTCCAGGCAGTCATATGGCCCATTAGGCACAGATTTTGTAAATTATGTCAATAATTCAATACAGAAATGCCAACGATGCTGACATTTGGCACACACTACACCACAAAGGACAGGCCACCCACTATTAGCCACCTTAATGACAACAGCAACTACAGCAACAACAGCAACAACAACAACAACATCAGCAGCAGTAGCAGCAGCAGCAGCAGCAGTCGACTTCGTGTCAAACTCGTGCGCAGCTTCATTGTTAATCGCCCAGCCATAAACCCAAAAACAATTAACTTAATCAAATGCAATTGAGCAATGTCATTTGTGATTGTGATGCCACTTGCCAGGAACTGGTCCTTGGATTCTACTTGGGTTAACGATGCCAGCATAACCTTTCTTCGTGCATATTGTTTATGGCTGCCTGCGACTTAGGCCCTGCTGGCAGCCACCGCAGCTCGTGATGTTCCTCGTCTTATAAATAGGATTGTCAATCGGAAATTGTGCCTGGGCTTTGTGAGCCTTCCAGTCACCAAACCAACCAATCGCTGACGCCGCAGCTCCATGTCTGCGCGTCATCATCATCATCAACAACATTGTCGTCGTTATCATTGTCAGCGTCGCCGGCGTTGCTGGCATTGCTGGCATCGCTCGCTTTTGGGCCTGGATCTGCTATCCCTGGTGTTGTGGCTGAAAATTATTATAGCGGTTATTATTCACAGTCAATTACATTGCCACAGCGACACACAACAAATACAGAGGCACACACACAACACAACACAAAACACAGAAGACGCCGCATAACCGCATGGCCGCCGTGCACTAAGACAGCGAGCGTCATTTTGACAGGGACAACTATCTATCTATGTATTGCACATAATGACAATTATAATGGCAACCACAATTATGAATGCCTGTCGATTAATAACGCCGACTGACGGGCGCTAAGCAACGACTCCAACAATGCGCCAGCAATTTGCAGCTGTTGTTGTTGTTGCCCCAACTGCTGTTGGTGTGGCTTGTTGTGTGCCCGAAATAGATTTTCGAGTGTATTAAAATTGCCGGAGTCGGTGCGAGTTTAATGCGCTGTCAATTTACCATCGCTTAATTTCTCATTTTGCGATCATTATTTCAGGTCATAATTGAAGCCTGAAGACCTAAGGTTGTTATTGGCTTCAAGGATTTATGCGTTGCCTGGTTTCAATATGGTTTAGCACACTTTCTACAAATATTTCACCATTAAAATAACCATTTGTAGCGCTATTTGCCAATCAAATTATTTCTGGCTTTAAGTTTATTTAAGCTCATTTATCGCCATCATTGCAATTGCAATTACTTAAGATATATATATATATATACATATTTAAAAGGATTGCATTTATCTACCCACGATTGAGTCCTCATTTTCCGTATTCCGTATTTTCATTGTGTTTATTGCTCTTTATTTATTTGCCAGCTATTTTCTTGAGTGACAGCGAAGCTTAAATTGTAACTCAAGACTCGCATTTCCGCTGCTGCTGCTGCTGTTAATGCTAATATTGTTGCTGTTGTTGCTTCTGTTGTTTTGCTTGTTGTTTTGCGCGCCAAATCGTTAGCGCATTTTAATTAAACTCTAAATTAGTCATTTTCGTTGGCCTTTGGCTCAATGTACAAGGGCCCTTCTGCCGCCACTTTGCCTTCGTATTCTACAGTTTTTGGCTTCCTCTTGCATTTCTTTGAGCAAAGGAAAATTGCGGCAGTGCCGCATTGCGTACCAAGCAGTCTGTGTGTGTCTGTGTGTGTGAATGTTTATAGTTGCGCTTTTTGCTGCTGCTGCTTTTGTTGCTGCTGTGCATTTTCATTTCATTGAGACGACAGTTGCTTTCTCTGTACCGCTCTGCCTAACTGTCAAGCCACTAGAGTCTCGCAAACTAAATTAGGGTTAAGATTGCAAATAAAATGTATTACCCGGATCTCCCTTTGCCTCGCAATTTGCCGTTTGCCGCTCTCCTTGCGACTCATTTGAATTGCATAAACAACTTACAAAGCAAAAAGTTCAACGACTGTCGCTGTCGCCATTTATCTCTTTTAGCTCGGCGCTGTCTAATGACACGCCCACCAGCACACGCACGCCATAGAGAGGCTGGCAAAGAAACAGTGAGACAGATGGAGAGTAAAATTCATGGGAATACGCCAAAGCGACCGCAATTTAAGCCTAAATGCTGTGCGTTTAAACAACGTCAGGCCAACGGCTGCGGACGTTTGCCGACATGCAATAGACCAGCTCTTTCCTCAGCTCTTTCCTCAGCTCAACTCCCGGTCTCAACTCCAGCAGCAATATTCTCAAATTCAGGAGTAACCAAGTACAAATTTGCCAGCAGGCAGAAACTTGAGCGGACTTCGCCTTGGTCTCACTCACTCTGTACGGCCTGTCTGCACATGCTGGCTGTCAGCACGCCTCGGGCTGTGGGCTGTGTCCAACCAACACGCCGTATGCGCAATGTGTGCGTCGAATACTGCAGCGTCTAACTGCACTAAATTTAACTACAGTTAAATAAATTTCATGAAATTAGTAATATTTATGTTACATTATTACCCTGACGGCGACTACAAATAAGTGGAGCTGCAGGAGCAGCAGAAGCAGAAGCACAAGCAGCAGCATCGGCATCAGCATCAGCATTCACAACAATAAAACTGGCGTGCGCCTAAGTAACCGCTCTTTATCTCTTTCAATAACGACTCTAACGACATCAGCACAAGCAACAATAACAACACTAGCAACACCAACAACAAGTACAACTACAACTATAACTATAACTGGTAGTTGTACCAGAAGTAGAACTATGTGATTCGGTCATCAACTTGCTTATTGTTGCTGCGCTTTTGTAGTCCATGTTGCTGTCGCTCGACTTGAATGAAAGACATAATGGTGGAAGACCACAATTTCAAAAGCATACTTAACAAATATTACGAAATACTGCGAAAAGTGCATGCAACAAAAGAATAACAACCCAAGGAGGGGCCAGGCCAGTGGCCACAAGAGCAGCCGCCTAGGTGAACCAAACAAAGGAGACAAAACAATGCGAACGACGACGCGCCATGGACAACATGCCACAGACGAAGCCGAGAGACTAAACCAGTATCAAAAAGCAGATGACAACGTGACCATATCGTGAAAGTTAAACAACTGGCCATGCACGCACAGTTGTGACAACTGTCACATGACATGATCTCCGAATGGATCAAATGGCATTACAAAGAATCACAAATATTTTAGTTAGAGCAGAGCCTACACCCATTATGGGTCTACAACTAGGATATTGCAACTCATAAAGATGTAAGGCATCGTGAGCGGAGTGTCACGTGCCCAACACTGGACGTACTTATTCTGGAAACTGTTGCTGCACTAGCTATGGTGTTGTCTGTGTCTATGCTGTTGTTGCATTAAATAATAATAATCATAATAAGTAATGTAGGTAGGCAACGCTTTCAAGTGAGCGGCACGTGCTGCAGGGCAAGGCGTTGCGGTGACAGCGGGGGAGTTGTAGTTGTGCAGCACTTGGGCCAGCTAAACGTCAAGCAAAGTGCGCCAAAAGGACACTACAGGATACTGTCGCTGATGCTACACTTCCTGGCTGTGTAGCGGCAACCAGGCGACCTGCGCTGCCTGTTCATTTGCCAGCCCAGCCAGCCCAGCCAGCCCAGCCAGCCTGCCTGCCTCTGCCTCCCTGCCCGCTGGCTTTGTTGGTCTAAATTCCTTAGCTGCTGTAGCGTTTAGTTGTTGCACTCCTGTTGGCTCCATCACCACTCATCAGAACTGTTGTTCCCGGCCACGTCAGCACGTCTCGTTAAATCCTTTTGCCGAGCACTGTATATTGTTATCTGCCTGCAGCTCGCCAGCTCGCCAGCTCGCCATTGTTTATAGCTACCTACTCGTATGTACAAATAGAACACGACTCGTTGGTCTGGTCCGTCCTCTCCTGGCCTTGCCTGCGCTGCTCTAACTACGGCTTAGCCTACTGCAGACAAATACTTACAATCTCACATGTTCTCAGGTAGCTTACACAACGAGCGTAAGCATCATCTTCATTGCCGGCAGTATAGCGGCTAAAACGTAACAATGGCTCGTCGAGCCTAGTTAGTGTACGCAGATTTTGCATTTTACGTTGGGTTTGCCTTTGCCATTGCCATTGCCTTTGCCGTTGCCTTTGCCTTTGCCTTTGCCTGTGCTGCTGGTGTTGCCTTTGCCAAGGAATTAGGCTCAAATGATTTAATGAGCATGTTTTACCTAAAATGTAGTAATTGTCACGTATTACGTGCTCAGAGTAAAGATTCTGTACGCACAGCAGGCAAATAGCTAAATCTCTGCGTAGTTACCATGCCGCCTAACATCCTGATTATCCGACTGCGGGTTGAGTATAGAATATGTATATTTGCATATGTAATTTTATGGTAATTCTCGTTAAAAAATATATGAATAGCGGCATATAGGAGTACAAGTAGAGTAAGGCATATAGTATGTATGTGCATGTGCTGGGTTGTTAGTTGGCTTATGAAGCCCATGTATGTATGTATGTACGCAGATATCTTTGTATGTTCACAAAAACCAAATTAGAACGTTGGAAGCATCTTTGCAGCTTTTCAGCTCACCAACCGACGCACGTGGCAAATGAAATTTGTGGCTGTTTGTTGCTGTTGTTGTGGTAAAACTCTTGGCGAACAAATTTTCGTGCTGAGTGCATAAAAGACTCTAAAAAATTCATATAAAACCAAAGAACGCACTTTACACGCTCCGCCGCATACATACAAACACACACGTACACACACACACACACACACACACACACACACACACACACACACACACACACACACAGCGACATAAGAGTCATTCACGTATGAGTGACATGTAATAAAAACGAAACAATATTGTATGATAAAGTATACGCCCAGTGGGCAAAAGGTTTCGCCAACAACGTATTTCTATATGCACATACAAGCATGTGTATACATATATGAAAACTGAATTAAACGAACTACGAATGGGACCATAATACCAACAACAGCAAAAACAAGAGCAAGCAGTCACAACAATAGCAGGGCAATGAGAACCACAAAAGCAATAGCCAGCGCAAAGCAAAAGATAATAACAACAACATCAACAATATCAAGCAGTCAGCACAAGACAAAAAGCAGTAACAGCAACAACAATAGGAATGCGCAGCATAAACAGGAAGCACAATAGAGTCAACTTTCGACGAGGTCACCAACAACCATGCAACAACAACAAAAGCTACAACGATTGCAGGTCTTACGGTCGGTCACTTAATGGCATAGCTGTTGCTGCTGCTGCTGCTGCTGCTGCTTCTGCTGGTTCACTTTTGAGCTGGTTTTTTGTTGTTGGGGTCAAACAGCAAGCAGCATACTTTATTTGATGGTCATAACTTTTTCATTAGAACAAAAATATATATTCGAGCACAATATGTCCCGCAGCGCCGTAAACTATAAGTATATAAATAAGTACGGTACTGCGAGAAGTAGAAGAAGGAACAGCAGTTCATATTATGCCACATGTGTGTATGTGTGTGTATCACTCTCTCGTGTGCGTTGACTCCGTCTACTCTGCGTGGCATCGGAACAACAAGAGCAATAGCCTGAGTTGTCATACTTTTGGATGACCATAAAAGTTACTGTGAAGTAGCACGCTTTACATTGCCATTGCAGCTACTTAAACAACCGAGCGGACAATAACAAACTGAGAGTCTCAGTCTTCTCAGGCTGCTGCCGTTGCCCACTGAAAGTTAACGTTCAGCCGCCAGTGGCTCACTGGGGAGCGAGCTTGAGCGTTAAAAGTCTGGAGAGCCAGCCAAGTCAAGTTAAAAGATAAACAATCAAGCAAAAGCAGAAACAGAAAGCAAAAACCTGACCAGTTGTTAGATTGCCAGATTCTCAATAGTGGTACAGTGAAGCGAATAGCGTACGGGCTGAAAATACACCTAATAAGTGAACTTAAACTATGGCTTAAGTGCCACTGTGCATTTGGACTTGTAAGTCTATTAATTTAAGAGGGAAATAAACAAACCAGTTGGACGAGGAAAGCCACTCACAAGAAGGTAGTATTTTAAGAAATACTACGTTTATTTTTGAAAATAAAATGCTAAACAAAAGCATGATGTGGTTCTTCTCCTCTTCAATTTTGTAATGGGATTCTTTTTAGATGATTTATTCGATTACCAAATTCTTAGCCCCAATGTTCAATTGAACATCTTTTTGCATTGGAATGTTCTGGGCTCCGTTCGATTTTGCATGCGAATTTTGAATTCAGCTCAAATTGAGGTAAAATCAGAGAGTGCAATACAACTGCAATATTACACTGCTGACTGCTGAGTGTTATCCTAACGACGCTCCAACATGCAATGCCCCGCCGGTGGTCGCCCCACCGCTCTTTCAGTCAGCCTGCTTCAACATTGTTTCAGAAGTTTTGAATTCGAGTACCAAAATCAACAACTTACCGCTGTTGTTAGCGTTGTCGGCGCATACTTCTGTTGTTTTCGGTTCTGTAAGCGACGCATAGGACTCAGCGGGCGGCCTGTTAAGTTGTGTTTATTTGTTGCCGCTGCAAAGCCAACGAAACTTTTGTCCTTCGTCGAACGAATGCCACCATACACACACAGACAAAGGAAGGGAGATTGAGAACGAGAGCGAGATAGAAGGGGGGAAAGAGAGAGGGTTAGAAATACACACACAAGTGTATAAACACTCGTAGCAAAAGATTGCCTTGGGAAATAAAGACGTCATCTCGTGCAGTTGAATGCCCCAGAGAGAGCTTACTAAACTATTATGGTCTCGCATTGCAACGGCAGTGCCTAGCCGAGACGTCTATTATAACAAAAACAACAACTTGGAAAACATCACTAATAACACCAAAAACAACAACTCTGCCAGCGCTTTGTATAACAAAAGCAGCGACTCGCATATCATATCATACGAATTCCAGGACTAACTGCACTTTCAAAAGCCAAAAGCGAATGCACATAGCTGCAAGCTCTGACACACTCACTCGTGGGGATGGAAAGGCTTACAGTCCACTTAAGCACTACTTGTCGGTCGCGAAACAGAGACAAAAGGCAGCTTACTGTAAAAAGCTTGCACTAAATGTATCGTTAAGATACTTGCAGCATCATTTTTAATATCTTGCAGCGGTAATTTGGATAAGGCGAAAGTATGATCAGACAAATCTAATTTGAAAACAGACAAGATGAAAGTATTAAAATTCCACTAAGAATATGTGTTCTGTCTAAGCTACGTAGTTAGTTACTGTATTCTATAGTGCAATAATTACGGAAAAGGGTCCTGAGATATAGATCGAATTTCATAAACCTCTACTACTTATTATACAATTTTATATTATATAATATTGGTATTCAGTGCCACTGGTTAGATGACTTATAGGGTATCTTTTAGTTGAGTACTTTAAGCTAAAGCATTCTTACTTGTCTTGCTTTTAATTTGGTTGGTTGATAGTCATGCTCGTTACTGCCGCTGCTGCTGCGGCTTCTGCTACTGCTGCTGCTGCTGCTGCTGCTGCTGACGTTCTAATATTGCTACTCTCTTGTTTCGGCTGCTTTGCCGTTGACAAATACATTCAAATGAATGTGACTCGCATAGATTTGCTGAAATGGACATGAAAATGAGAAATGCGTTCAACGAACCAGCAAAGCGGCTAAAGATGCCCCCCAGCCATACATAAAGACGCCGGACAATCATATGTGGAACTGTAGGGGTGAATGTTTTGGATGGGTGTTTTCTGTCCAGTGGGTGTCTCTTCTAACACAAAACAAGAAAGTATTTCTCATTCGCCAAAGCTTCAGATGCAGCTTCAGTAACGCATTCAAAACTCATCATCGTCATCAGCAACATACGCAACAGTAGCATCAGCAACAGCAACAGCAACAGCAACAGAATGTGATGTGGCAACGGCATTATCATAAGCTTGCAACTGTAGCTCTGGCAATGACAGTCGGTGGCACATTTTATTGTTTTGCTGCTGTTGCAAGAGCGGCAGACGCAACGCTCACTCAGACACAATCATACGCCTGACTAATGCACGACTATGTTCGTATACGTAATAATATGCTACATATAGCAAACACAAATCCTCCCACAATCGGATCCGTTGCTGGGTTGCTCAAAGAAAAAGTTAAAAGTAAAATTTCTTGAACAATTTCTTCTTTTAGAGAAATTTCACAGATTGAAAAGATTGATTGAACTGCATTGAGTTTCTGATATGGACATTAAATAATCAAAATCTCTGCTATTTGAAATATACATTGAGAAGTAAAATTTAAATTTTTGGCAGTTCAGTTTTATTTTTATAACTAATAATATTCATTAATTTATTTCTTTTTATAAACGAAAACATTTTTAAAACTAGAAGGCATCACGCGCTAGGATTCAGCGTACAAAATAATTAAACTTAATCCAATTTGAGCTTAAAACAAATTATTATGGAAACAAACATTGGAAAATTCTTTCTTTTTTCAAAAAAACAATAAATTCTGAACAAAGACTATTGCTTCGTTAAAACGCAACACATGTGCGTGTGCTTGGGGTGTGCGTACGAATGTGTGTGCGTTTGAGAGCAAAATGTATGATATTTAAGTTAAAGTCAAATGCACGCATCAGCATTAGAGTACGGCAAGAGGGCAGCCAGTGCCAGCAGAAACAACTGAAATCTTATATCTAATGGGAATATGTATGCTTTTGTGCAGGCATCACGTAATCATTGCACAACTACGTAAAAGGCAGCCATTATTATTTGAATGAGAATGTGAATGCGAATGTGAATGTGAGAATGTTGCGAACGTAACAGAAAATTACAAGCAAAAGATGTTGGCATTTACGATAAAAGCCTTGGTAATGTTCTACTTACGACACAACAAGGCTGCCAGCAGCGAAACGGGTCAGGGGCACACGCAGTGGCAGGGGAACGGCTCGGTACTCGGGCTAAGACTTTGTCAGCTTGTTGCTTAACTTTTTGGCTGCAGGTTACCATTTGTCGAATTTTCAATAATACGAACTGCCACGCATGCGAATTACTCCTTGTCTGAACGTTGTTTGCAATTAATTTCTTTAATGAATGCATAATTGCATTTTTGTGCGCGCCTTGAAGCCATTTTGCAAAAGAATTCAAATGAAAATAAATTAACGTAAAGAAAAAACTAATTAAAATGCGGCAGACGTAAAGAAATACGTGTTTCGCAAAGAGCATACATGTAAACACAGAACATGTGCATATGTGTAGGTGAATGTGTGTGAGAGTGTGTGCATTATTTTATTCCATTTGTTGGTTTAATTTTTTGTTCTTTTTTTTTTGTTTGGCTGTTGTTTTGGTTTTTATTTTTTTCAGTCGTCCGAATAATGAATTTAATGAACCATTAAGATGCTTGCCCAGTGATAAATTTCAATGCGGCGCATAAATTAAATGGTACACGGACTGTAGACCATGGCTTGGGTAACTTTGATTGCATCCTGAACGAACAAATAATGTTATGTAAAAAATACACATGCAGTTGCCTTTTTTATATTTATTCAACGCACATTTCACGTTTTTTTAACGTAGCGATTTCTTAAATTTTTTTTTAATTTGTATAATTGCAGTACAAATAAGCGCAATTACTTTACTCCCCCAGCGCATGACTTTTACCAAGTTTCAAATGCGACTTAAGTTGGTTGTTGCAGTGACAAAAGCAACAACAAGACCAAGAGCAAGAAAAAGAAATACACGAAGAAAAACTGAACAAACTGTCTGACAAATTGCTGCAACAAAATTTTTTCTCTTCCCTTCTGGTTTTGTGTCGGCTTTGGGGCGTAGCAAAAGTGTTTTACATGCCAACAGATTCATGGTATTTGCACGCACGGAGCTTAATGTCGCACCCAGTAGCGAAGCCTCCCCGGGTTCCCAGTTAACAGCACGCAGCCTCACCCAACGTGCCTTCCACTACACACATCAGCATTTGTTAGTCGCACGTTGTCTGTTTGTCTGGCTCTGTGGTAAAACTTTTCTTATATGTATGCAAGTACAAGAAGGCAGCGCTAACAACGCAGGCATCGCAGGCTTCGCAGGGATCGCAGGAGGAGAAGCCTTGTTTCCATTGCATACTTTTCAGGTTGCGTGTACAAGAAAAAAGTTCTTAAGCTGCTTTAATGGGTTTGTGCGTAAGCCTGTGCCAAGTTCAAGCCGTTCAAAGTGCTTTTAAAGTCGTCAGGCTGCTCATTGCACACCCACTCACAAATGCAAAGACACACACACACACCAACACACACGCACACAAGCAGAGAAGAGTCAAAATATAAATAAATAACTAAAGTTAATAAAAATAAAAGCAAAAGTTTGCAACTCAACTTTAATTACATTCTGTTTCAGGTGTGTTTGCCTCTTCCTCAGCGCGTGTGTGTGTGTGTGTGTGTGGGTAGGGCTGTGTGTGTATGTGTCAATGCTTATTTAGAGGCGCTACCTTCGACGCTGGCAATAAAGAGCACAAAAAGCATCACATACCTGAGAGCAAGTATGAAAAAAATGTGAATTTAGTTGTTGCCAGCGACTGCAGCCAGGTTGCCTGCTACCGCCTTCATAATGACTTCATTCAAATGCCAACAAACTTGAAATACCAAATGAAATAACTTGCGCCTGGGCACGACCATGCGAACTGGCAGCAACAACAAGTTGAGTTATGAGTTGGCATATGACTTTCATTTTGAAAACCAACGCACACACACACACACACACATATATATATATATACACGAGCACTGAGGACAGAGTAAAAGAGAAATGTTGTTGCCATTTGCAAGCAACATTCACACACTCGAGTGTGAGATGCTGCTTCAACCACTTCCTCAACTGCTGCCACGGCCATCCCAAGCCCGTGCCCGCAAATGTTTGCATTTTTGCACATTTCTCCTGTCTCATTATGCTAAATACATTTGCATTGTTTGCCGTTGTTTTTCTAGCTCTTTTGATGCATATGTGCTGCCATCCATAGCTGTGTGTTTCATTCTCACTCTCGTTGTACTTCGTATTTCTGAATATGGCCCTGACTCTCGAGTCTGGACTATGCGAGTGAATGCGCGGCGGCTGCCTTGGCTTTATGGTTGTTAGCTTCCGCTTTTGGTTATTACGCATTCATGTCTTGCCAAGTGCGCTTCAAAAGTTTGCAGCGTTGCCAGCCCAGCTAAAAAGCCAAAAGCAACAAATACCAGATTTTTAACAACACAGTTGTTGCAGCAACAGCAGAAACTGCAGCAGCAGCAGCAGCAGCACCAGCACCAGCAGTTGCCAGACCGTATGCAGTTTTGCATATGAAGTGCCGACTCAACAATCGAAAATTTGCGCAACAGACGCGTTAAGTGGATGTATGCATTGAGCTCAAAACTGCAGCATACTTTGCTGCCAAATTTATGCAACTCCTTAATGAGGCGACTGTTGGATTGAAGCTGAATTTGTTCGCACTCAAGAACAGAGAAAAGCAAACGCTTAAGCCCACCCACGCACTACCTTTGCACGGATTAAGCCGCTTATTGCATCAGGAGGAATGTTGATGTTCCAAGAACTTTAACTAAGCTCGTTATAGCCTTTGACTTTCTCAGAGCTAATTTATGCATTACTGCTCTAAATAGAAGAGACCAAAAGCTCACATACATAGGATATTAAGCACCCACTCACACACACACACTCACACATAGCCACACAAGCAGTGGCGCCAGCTTTTATGCGCTATGTCAATGGCAGTCAACAACTGCTGCAGTTGGGTCGCCATCGTGGCAACGGTATTAGCAGAACAATCTACATAACAATAAGCGACGATTAAAAGCTTTACGACGAGTCCAGCATAGGCCAATTCACATGCCTGCCGCATATTATCTATTAAAAATTTATAGCCAGACACACGGACCCACCGCCGGAAAGGCGCGCCTGCAGCCAAACAAAGCCAACAAGTATGCACCAATTTAAAATACTGCCAAAAAAGAAGAAGAAAACAACGGCAACGGCAACGACAGCGACAACGACAACAGCCCAAAAACCAAACGCAAGAAAATTTTCAAATAAAATTCACAAGCATGAAAGCGCCATTATATACTGACAGAACGACAGACAGCCTCGGCTTCGAGAGCTCTCTCGCTGTCCTTGTTGCACTCAGGCAGAAGGCCCATATAAAACGAGCAAGCCCACAAAACCCACGAAAAAACAAAACAGCTTCTAATCATTTTTAATGAAATTCCAAATAAACACGTAAAAGCCAATGAATGTCATTTCAAAAAGGTAAAAGCTTGTGGCATGCGTTGTGTGTATCGTTGAAGTGAGTGGAGGGGGCGAGGCACGAACGTGCTGCTGGAGCAACAAGGTGAGCCAGCGCACAGGATGTGCGATGCTTGCCGTATGAATAACAGCAACAAAAGCAATACCAACAACAACAACAACAATAACTACAACAACAATAAGCAATTGCCGCTGGCCAGCACCAGTGTAAATTGAGTGGATGGCAACGACGGCGAGCGGGCAAAAAGCAAGCGAAACAAGTGCCACAACAACAGCCAACAAAATTTATTAGTCCGCACAATTTGACTACTTTTAGGCGCAACAACCGCAGGACAGGACATCACCGAACGAAGAACGGAAGAGGACAGGATGCCGGTCGCTGGGCGATGGGCGATGGTCGATGGTCGATGGCCGCAGCCTCGCAACGTTTCAGCTTACGGCTTTAGGTTTCGGTGTGTGACACTCGCCTGGCTGCAGGGAAATATGTTTAGCCAAAGAATAACCAAAAAAAAAATAACTAAAAATAACCAAATACAAAAAGGGCCCACCAACAAAAGTAACAACAACAACAACAACCGTCTCATACAAATAAACAAATTTATTGCACAAGCTGGAGAAATATTGTGAGGGCAGGCGAGGGAGCAGAGCGAAGGGATCACTAGCCAAGACAAACAAGCCAACTTGAATACGCGTTAAAGTTACTTCAAATTTATGAATTCCGTGATAAGGTAAACAAGCTACTGCTGACCCCACAAAAGTCCCTCCTGTCCGAACCAAAGTACGGACATGCGCTTCACATTAAAATACGGGAAATAAAATGTTTAATTTAAGTTACGCTACAGTTGCACAAATTTTCATTAGATGCCACTCAAGCCGGCAGCTACGTGCGCCCCGCAATTCATCAAATAGATACCGATGTCCGAAAGACCCTGCAAATAAGTATCATACTAAATAGCACCGTCTTTAATGATCAGACAAAGCTATCCTCGTAAAATTAGGAAAAATATTAAGGACTTCTGTACAAGTATGGCGAACATCGAAAGATATTCCATAAATTATATATTAAAATCTGTTATTGCGTTTCAAGCATTGCCATGTAGTTGTTATACCCTCAAATATTATATTACAATTTGTGTTGCGGTCCTTGCGGCGTGTGCTGATGGCGACAGGCTTAAAGTCAAAGTTATCATCTGCCTGCATTTTGCTGTAATTTAAATATGCTGGCGGTTTTTTGTTGTTAATGTTGTTGTTGTTGCTGTTGTTGGATGGGCGGGCAGGGCGGCAAAAGTTTTTCATAAGTATTTTATTTGCGAGCCACCCGCTGTGTATACACACACATTTTGAAAAGGTGTTTGACCGGCAATAAGTCAATTTTGTTTGCGTTTTATTCACGCCACGCTGTTCGCTGCGAGGAGCAACCACCTCGCAACAGATCTCTGGGGAGTTGGCCACCAAAAATTCAATGATTAATGTGCGTTGGTGGAGTTGTTGAAGCGGGCGCGTTTCGAATGGGTTGCAGTGCCAGCATGGGCATGGGCATGGACATGGGCATGGGTTATGCCCATTGGAAGCGTGGATCTCTGCTCAACAGCCTGCCCGTTATGGCAACGACGCAAACGTTGCTACCACCGACTCTCAATGACCTCAGCGTATTTCAAAAGTTTATTAATTTATTGGATTTATGAAGTCATTGAGCATTATGCGTGGGGAATCGCACGTCCCTCCAACCCATGGCTGTGCCACTTTGGGCAGAATTTTCATTTAGCAAAAGTATTCAATTTCGGTGCTTTTGCGGTCAGTCAACAATGCGTAGTCGAAAAGGTAATTTGATTTAACAGGCCTAACTATGGTTCATATATGCTTTTATGTATTTGCGTTCTATACATCATTTATATTGACATAGGACATGCAATGTTACTGATCCGATTTCGAATACACCATTTGAATGTATGATTTTGATAGTGTTATTAGTTTTAATTAATAATGTTTTCCTCATAAATGATTCAATCGAATGACTGAATTGAAATGTAAGCATATGTAATCTACACACTGATATAATTAAAGGTTATAAGTTTGCACTGAATGCACTCTCCCCAATGACAGTCCTAAAGAACAAATCGATTGAACATAATTATTAATTTTATTAATAATTCAAGAAATAATAAAAGGTAGTAAACTCGGAGCAAATTCGAAGAATTTGTTCTCAGTAATTTGAAGCCAATGTGCTTTGATATTATCATATAATGTATCTGTTAGTTTTCGCAATATTTAAATAATTTAAACAATCGAACAGCGACTGTCAACATTGCAATCCATTTCGTGTTTATTGTAGAAGCAATTGATTCGTTAATTAATGCAATCCCAGCGCAAATAAACCAAAAACACAGACAAAAAGTAATTAAATAAACGAATTACTATAGCACCAACCAAAATGAAATTTTTCTATTCTGAATTTGTGTAATTGCCAACTGTGGGTATATCTACGTGCATGTTTAACTAATCAATGGAAAATTCTAAATAAATATGCTAGCTGAACTGTTAGTGTTTGCTTTCGTAGGCATATTATAATAGATATTGGAGCACGGTCTGCAACCTTAAATTGACTTAAATTCACTATTTATAAAAAGAGGCAGCAATTAAAAATTATGTACTATTTTAATAGCAAAAGTTTTCCCTTAAATGGTTATTTGGCTTGTTTCGTCGTTGTTATTGTGGTTCTTTTTTGCCGCATTTCATTAAACAAAACTTTGCCCACAGCAGCACCAGTAGACAGAAACATTGCCAGAGCCGAGTCGAGAATTTAATAGCTACACCTAAAGCTGTAATACGCTCTATGCTAGTTTGCTACAACCTGTGGCCCGAAGGACAGCGGACAGCGGACAGCGAACAGCAGACGGCGGACAACTGGGACGACAGCGCCACTGTCCTGTACAAAACACACACACGCACACGAGCAAAAATTTCATCAAAAGTGGCAACCTTGAGCACTTGGTTATTAAAATGCATTCAACCAAAATCTAAAAACTACCAAACTTAAAATAAAAAAGTGACGACGACGTCGTCGACGTCGACGACTACGACGATGCTAGAAACTAAACAACTTTTACAGGCAGTTTCGTTTGGAGGGATGTTGCATTTAGGTACTGAGGTACAAAGGAGGCTGCAGCTATTTGGCCATTGTTGCAAGGCGCCGGAGGCGGGCGTCGTCCACATTTTTGTCGTTACACTTTCTAGGTGGCTTTTTTCTAGGACGTTGCGGCGTTGGCTGCCTTGCGAAAAATAATTAATTTGCATAATCCTTTGTAGCACTTTGCTTCATTCATGCCCGGCACGTTGCTCGCAGTTGCAGCTACGGCGACAACGGCAAAGGCAAATGCAAAGGCAACGACAGTGACTACGGTGTCGCCTTGGCCAAGCTCTGCAAATTCTGCAATGCAAATTACCTTAAGTGCGAGCCGTACAACACATCACCCACAAAACAAAAAAACAGAGTGCAAAAAAAAAAAAAATAAACGCAGCTAACCTAAACATCTCGCAAGGCTGCATTGTACATGGCCCTAAACAACCTGAAATCCTCGTAGATCTTAAGTTATGTACACACGCAGAAAGTCCGCATGTATGTGTGCCTGTATGTGAGCATGTGTATGTGTATTTACTAGTTTGCTGCCAGCGAAACGAAGGTCGGTCTAGGAGCCGATGCAGCTGTTTTCTTTCACGCTGCGAGACAAGTTAAGAAAAGTGTAAAAAACACCTGCCGCCAGTTGTTTAAGCAGCAGCAGCAGCAGTCCAGCCAACCACTGCTGGCAGCTTGTTATGACGCGGGTGGCACAACGCCTGCTCGCCAGTTTGGATGGCTGCACTTCATCATACAAGTCTCCAGCTAAAGAAAAAGAAACAAGCTGGTGGTTTAGCGACCGAGAACGAGAACGAGACCTGGACCTGGACCTGGACGTGGACCTGAACCTGGACCTGGACCGGCACTAGAACACGAACCTGGTGCCCTTAAGGGCCAATAGCAACACCCAAGCAGTTAGCTTCAACATTCGGTTAACACGAAATTTCTTGCCGCCTCTGATTTGTATTCCCTTTGTTCTTCTTGTTCTCTGCTATTTCAGCTCACTTTTTGCATGCCTCAGCTGCAGGCGCATCAATCTGGATCACTTTAGCTCAGTCGCCGTCGCCGCCGTCGTCGAGAGATCACCAGATGAGGATGAGCGAATGTCTTGGCAAATTAGTGCAGCGTCAAGCGGGAGTCGAAATTTGTCTGCTGTCAGTTTGTAGCCTGAGCTGGCCACTGATTTATGTGGCACGTTGAAGTTGTTGCGGAAGCAGGCGCACAGAGCCTGCCCAGCATCGCCTCAGCCTCCAATTGTGTTTCTGCTGTTATGGTCAGTGTCCATGCCGCGTTACATAACTCACAATGCAGCCGACTCGCGCACGACTCGAGGGTATTGCCACTTTCTCAACGGCCAAGTTACTCAATTTGCCATATATAACCGCAGCCCGCAATGCAGCGGCCACAGCGTCGACTTCTTTCCCCCTTTTTATTGCAGTTTGGTTCTTAACTATTTTTCAAAAAACGTCGACGCATACCTCATGCCACCTCCCTTAAGTAATGAAGCAACCGCTTGCAGTTTTGTGGGTGCTGCTTCATTAAGTATGCCACAGCGTTGTACCTGCTACGTAAGTATTTACACTTACACAGACACACACACACACACACACATATTCGTATAGTTACTATGATGATAGCTCCGGCTCTCTCATCTATTGCTCTCTCGCTCTGTGTAAGTCTGACGCTCAGTTCAGGTTCATAGACCTGGGCTGCACTATAAAATTTATGCTGGAATACCCGTTTGTCCTTGGTGCGGCGTCTGCCCGGGCCAAAACCCTGGGCGACCGGTAAAGTAAAGTAAAGTAAGTATTTTTGGGTATTTGCATAAATTTTCTTAAGTGCATCAGGCAGTAAATTGCAATCGATGTTGTTGTTGCTGACGCTGGCGCAGGCATGGCGTTTTGTTATTGTTGTTCTTGTTTTCTTTTACACTGCTCTCTGCCGACACTCCACTGCACGCTTTCTATTCTTTTCCTTTCCATTTTTTTTTTTTCATTGTACTGCCTGCTAGCATGCTGCAAATTATATAGCACACTTTCCACACCTGGACAAGCCGTCTTTGACGTCGCCGTTGCCGCTGCTGTCGGTGTCGACGTCGCAGCCCACGAATACAACCAACAACTCAACACCCGTACGTTGGCTCGCTTCCGGCTCGCACACTCGGCCACCTTTCAACATGAGCCTTGGTGTCTGGCAAATTGTTTTCAAGGAACATGCAAAGCGCAAGTATTTAATTAATTTTTGCATATTTTATCTGTTTGAATTTGTTGAAGCATGTTAAAGTGCTTTTCCCTTTTCTCCAACGCCTTCGACTCAGTCTCCTGGTCTCGCTCTCGCTCTTAGTCTTGGTCTTGGTCTTGGACTCTGACTTGTATCTTGACTTCACCCTTGTGCTGAAATGCTTAAGCCATTGATTGCATCTAAAGTGGCGGTATTTATACGTTTGAGCTCATTTAAATAAATTCTAAATAAAGCACGACCAACCACTCGCTCTGGCCATTGGCCACTGTAAATGCTACACTCGCAACACTCGACCAATTAAGTTTGTGCACGACAGCATGTAAATGCCACTTTGACCTATCACACATTCAGCTTTTTGAAAAGGACATTATATAAAGAGGTCTACTAAATATTTTGTATATATGTATATGTACGATGACGAAAATGTTCTACGGCTTGCAATATTCTATCGAAATAAAACTAAAAACGTAGTTCAAACAACTATCAAGACATTAAGTAGTATATAAACTTTGGAAAACAAAAACGTGTTCTGGCAATAACAATTTGCAAAATTAGTATTTGCTGTATTTTCGTTTAAAAGTAAAACCTTGCTACGGAATATTTAATTTCTGCTAACAGTAATTAGGGGAAAATGTATAAAACTGTACCAAATTTTACAATGTCAATTCTCATAAAATATCTGTGTGTTGCCGTAAATATAAGCTTATAAAATTGTTCACAAAGTTTACAGTGTGTACGCCAAACCGTAAGTAGTTTTGCGTGTTGTTTCCTTGTCCGCAAACTTTGTTGACCAACTGTTTGCTTACTCACACATATAAATGCGTTTGTATAGTAGGTAGGTTCACCAACACGTTCATGTGAACAGAGATATGTATGTCTGCTTGTATTCCACGGCTAGTCAGTTCATAAATTGCTTCCCATGTTGTTGTAGCCGTAGCTTATATTGCTTTGCCTTTTGTTCGAAAATCAATTATGCTGTCATTGTCATGCTTTTGACCTGCCCCCACCTCCACCCCCATCCACTGTTCTCAATACGGCACACAGTCCGAGCCGACCGCAACTGTTATCACACCTTGCGCTCTTTCAAAACACGTTGCTCAAACAATTGACTGTTGGCACCCCTGATGGACTGTGGGTCCGTTAGGGCTTTTGAGGGGAGGTGACGTTAGCGCGCGGCACTCTCACTCTACGGCTTACGTGGCCATAATGGACCCTCATCAGTCTCATTATTTATGCGACGTGCGGTTTCTTTGGATTTTGTTAGATTAAAAAGTGCCTGAGGGTTCTGTTGAGCAGCTTGGACGTCACCGCACGGTCACCGTGGTCAATGTTGCTATGCGAGCCCAAAGGTAAAGCAGGTCAGACCGGTCAGGTATTGTCGTCGTTGTTCCTGGCCCTGGCCCCAGACCTAGCCCTGGGCCTGGCCATGGCCATGTCCCGAACCCTGCTGGTTTATGGCCCTTACAGGCGCCCCTTTTACTCAGGCGACTATTTGTTAAATTTATAAAATAAAATACAAGCGCAAAAGCGAAAAAAGCTAACCAGAATGGGTCGGCCCAACCCAGCCCGGTCTATTCACAACCAATCCAGGCTAAGAGATTGGCATTAGCAATGATTTTTTTTACGACTGGGTCTGTAGTCAGCCTGACAGGCCTTTCGCACTGTTTAAAGATTAATGTGACAGCCATTGAATATTTATTAGTTGTTACTTTGCATATAATTTGTGGGCCCCGCTAACTGCTATTGATTGGGCCAAGCTGCATATTTAAATGTGGCAGCAGTCAGGCTGTTGACTCTGCGGTTTTAATTTGTCAAAGTGCGCTAATACGAAATTAATTTGCTCGAGTCAGGGCAGCTTGTTTCCTACTGGTGGGTCGTCTGCCAAGGCGGTTGTCCAGTTTGTGGCCAAGACAAATGGCTTCTGCTGGTGAAATATTAAAGAAAAAATCAAAAAGGAAGCAAAAATAAATGTGTTGCCCTTTGCTTGCGCCATGTGGCTCAGTACAAGTGCTCGCCCGTGGCCGAGTGCCGTGTCCATGTCTGTGTACAAGTGTAGAAGCAATTACGTTAAATAAAACAATAACAAAAGCAAAGTGTAAAGTAGACAAATAAACAAGCGGCAAGCAAAATATACACGCATCTCGGCAAGACAAATTGTTGCAGCAGCTGCATGTTGTGCCAATAAACAAAACAAAATACATACTCGTATAACAAGGCTATGACTAAGTCGGCAGGGGTGAGAGCCGGACTTAAGCCCAAGATGCAACAATATCAAACCCAAATTAAATAAAATAAAGCAAACAGTTTGCGAAAACAAAGTAAGCCAAATAATGAGAAAATAGCATTAGTTTTGACCAATGGCAATGCTTGAAAGAGAGTCAGTCGAAGTCCTTGCTTGAGCATCGGCTAAAAGCATTAGCCGCAGTGACATCACAACAACCAACTAGCTGCTAGCACACACGTTACCAAGCATATAGCCAACAGCAGGACATACGAAGGACACAGCTTCACACCAACATGCATTCGCTTGACTGCAACGTCCATTGCTGAAGCTGGCGACACGCTTCTACATCGGCGACAACATGTTGCCATAGACGGAGGCTGCAGAGAAACAGTGGGGCAGGAGCAGGAGCAGGAGCAGAAGCGGGCGCTGCAGCTGGGGCATGGGCGGGTGCTTGGGGATTGCTAGCTGCAAAGTAAAATGTTTTTACACTTAAAGACAAAACCAGAGATCCAGCCAGAAAACAACTTGGTGCCTGCGCATGTTGAGGTTTGGGGCCAAAATCTTTTGGCCCACTAACGCAGCCGAATACCGAATGCCAAATGCTGCCCTGTCCTGGACACTGAAACGTTTGCGGCTGCGGTTTGCACTTTTTGGTCTTTGAAGTTGTGCAACTGTATCTGCCTGACTGTGTGCCTCGCCTCTCTCTATTTGTGTGGGCGACTGAATAGCAGCACTAACAACAACATCAACATCAGCAACAACAACAACAACAACAATAACAAGAGTTGCATACATAGGTCTTTGCAAGCTGTTGTCGCTTTCGTCCTCGTGTTGCATTGACAGAAGATTAGTGTGAAGCAACAATGTGAAAACAGCGCTGCAGGGGTGCACGCCATGCTACCCATACACACACACACACATTCATACACTCATACACTCATACAATAACATTGGTGCACAGCAGCAATAGCGGAAATGGATGACGGGGCGCCGCAGCAGACATTTTTATTGCGGCGCGCTCGCTTTTTAAGTTGTTCCGAATTGCATTTGGAAATGTCGCTGTGGGTGCTGCAGCTGCTGCGCAACTTTTGCTCAGGAATTACGTAATTTAATGAAATTTAATAAACATCAACGGCAACTGGGAAGTCGTTGACGCCTTACCGCCGTCTTTGCCGTCTTTGTGTGCGTCTTTCTTATGGCGGCGACAACGGACCCGGCGTCTCTGCACTGCCAACTTGAGCTTTATTAAATTTCACGCATGCTACGCGCCCCGCCAAACCTGAAAATGAATGCACATTCTGGCATTGCCCCCACCCCTCCCACTTCCACTCCCCTACCGACTGACTGACTGAATAACTGGCTGACTGACTGTGGCTGTTGCTGGCGATGTCGACGCGAATAGGGTGCAAAATGTTTTCACATCTGCATATAAATTCCTCTTATTTTTGCTAGCACCCAGTCAGGCAGCAGCTTACACACTTTTTTTGGTCGCTGTTGCCAATATTTGCATTTGCATTCTATTTCGCGTTTTTTCTATTGCCATTGTCGCTGCTACTAGAACTGCTGCTGCCGCTGCTGCCGCTGCTGCTGCTGGTCTACCTTTTGTTGTTCTCTCCCACTGTTGTTGTTGTTGCTCACTTACACTGTTTACATAAACATTTTTTCGACACAACACATTTCGTTGCACAAATTTACATTTAAATTAAATTTTAAGTGCATTCTGAACTAAACTAAGCTCCTACCTGCATTATGTGTGCCACGTCCATGATCCTGTGTGCATGTGTGCTTGTGTGTGTGCCTGAGCAAGGCAATCAGAACTCAATGCGTGCACTTTAGGTTTATAGCCATGCAGGCAGTCAGGCGGAGCAGGCCAAACTGACAATGACAGGTTAAGCGCCGACAACAAGGTGTGCGGTGTACAATGTTACAGGCCGCATGTCTGCGACAGTTCCGGTCCGCGCCCGACAGCAACAACGCCTGCACATGTCCATATTGATTGTTATCAATTTTGGTTATTACATAGCCAAAGCACATGCAATTTACAGTGCGATTTTTCACTGGTAACGTTTTAATAGATATTGCAGGCACTTATATTGATGTCAGCCATATATATGTGCATGTGTGTAAATAATTAATTTATATATTTATTTTGTTCTCCTTTACACGAATGTGTGAAACAAAATAATCCGCACTGTAAGAGTAAATATTAGTAAATACATAAATAATTTATAAAGTGAATAATAAAACAAAAATAAATGATTAAAAATAAAAATATGCTTGCATATTAAATAACTCGAATCTAACTGAATTTTGAAGTTTGAAGTTTTTTAATACTAATGCGATTTACTTTAATTGCAGAAATATAGTTTTTGAATATTCTGTTTAGCATTAGAAAGTGAGCAACAAGGACCTTCACTCTTTACATAACATCAAAATTAAGGACTACTTTATATGATCCCTAAAAAATATTTAATTTGTAGGACTTTTGGTTTTGTTTTTAATTTTTACGTTTGTTTTATATTTTTGAGTGTACGAACTTAAAAAAATAAAACTTTTTAGATTCCTACCTTCTTCATTAATTTACAGTTGTAAACGCTTTCTTGAAGCGGAAAATTAAACTGCTGCAGTTAAGACTGCATTTGGAAATAATTAATATGTTTTAAAGGCCTAATTTAATACGTAAATAAGCTTCAAATGTTATGCTTCATTAAATGATTAAAATAAGAAGTGCTTAGAGAGAGAGAGAGAGAAAGGGAGAGAGTGAGAGAGAAGGGAAGTGAGAGGATGGAGGAAGACAGAGATAGCAGGAGATTCATAAATACATATAATGGATTATATATTAAGAAGAGAATTCGATAGGAACTTACGGTCGGGCATATGCTTGTACATACATACACATTTACATTTCCGTTAACTTAAACAAGCGCACACTCGTGTGTCGGTGTGTGTGTGTGTAATACACACATAGACGTCTTCAAGAGCGAAACGCAAAATTGAATGCGACCACAATGCGTGCGTGTGCAAAGAGGGCTCAAATTGAAGAAGACTCGCAGCAAAAGGTACTCAAAAGTTAAAGCCATCCAACCGTAAGCTGCAAACTTGCTCAACGCATTCAAGAGTGAAAGATGCAAAAGTTTTACGCAGTAATAGAACTAAAGATTTAGCAATAAACATGCAGGATTCAGCTCATGTCTATTGCAATAATTGAACAGCTACTTAGCCTAAGTAATAACCTTAATAATTTGCTGTTACATACCAATAAGTATGTGTACACTTGATTATTGAGTTGAAATGTTATTTATTGTTACACAAATACTGATTACACAATAACTGATTATAGAAATCATATAAGTGGGATACAATATAAGAGTGTGTGTGCTTCTGATATACTTCTTTTAATGCATCATCTTGAAAATTCAAGATGCATTGAGGATAGATTTCAAGTCCTTCGACAAGACATGAGAAGACGTGAAACGGTACGTAGATTTGTGCAACACGCGGTACTTGCTGCAGAGAGCAACATGCAACACCACACGCATGACAAACGCCGGCAGTCGTCATATGGCAACCTGAGATTTTCATCATTTTTCTTACTTATTTCTGCGAGCACTTATAAAATACCGTTGCGTTTTTAATTTACTACAAGCATGGCAAAGAAGCCCTGGATGCTTATGCTGTTGCTGTTGTTGTTGTTGCTGTTGTTCCGTTAGAAGCGAATGGGTTGCCTTGGCAGTGAGTGCGTGAAAAAACGTTTTCTCTTTCTTCTTTGGCTTGTTTGTATTTTCTTGTTCCCATGAAATTAAGAAAAACAAGAAAGCTGCGTGCGCTTGAAGCACACGAAAATATAAATAAATAAACCGAGGTCGAATGCACCCATTCATGTGGGTTGCTGCAGCTGCAACTGCAACTGCTTTCAGCATCTGTGTGGCCGACTCTTTCGCTCTACTCTGGTCGTGCACTCAACCACTCGCTCAGTCAGTCAAGTCAGTTTGTCAAACCGTGTGGAGCGCCAGCAACGAGCTGGATCCAGAGCACAAATTTGCATGACGTCAGAAGTCGAATGTGCTGGCTGTGAAGAACGGTATGTAGAAAGGGCTGCAGACTGCGGAGTGCAGACTGCGGAGTGCGGACTGCGGACTGCGGACTGCGGCCTGTAATAAATTCGTGCCTTCTTCCTTTTTTTGCTGGAGAGCGGCAGAACGTACGGTCTTGTTGGTTTTGTGCTGGCAGCGTGTATATTTAATTAAAACAGGATTAATCTAGCAGAAACAATACTTCACTTAATGCAGCTCCAACAACAGCACATGGCAGAATGCTGCCGATGCTGATGGTGAAGCAGAAACTGAAGCTGAAGCTGAAGCTGGAGCTGATGCTGCTGCTGATGCTGTGGCTTCTGGTTCTGTTCTTGCCTGCGGCTGCGGGCTGGCTAACAGACTCGTTAGCTGGCCTGGCAGGCGGACTGGGCAAACCGTGGAATGGTGAAGCATTGCTTGGATGCTGGCTGACCCAGACAGAACACAAACAATAGCGTTAACTGTTATTACACATACACACATACTCTCCCACGCACATACACTCGCACACTCGTTAAAGTCGCGCAACTCTTGTCGAATGCCCCAAATAGTATGCTACGATTTTTGATATGTTATGCATATCCTTCGACTCCGACAGCTTAGCCACGCCTTCAATCATTGAAGGTGGCCAATCAATGAAATTGCGTGATCACGTGTCAAGCCGAGGCAAAAGAAACAGGAACAGGAAGAGAAGCGGGAACAGGAGTAGGCACTGTTACAGCACCAAAGAAAAACAGACGAATAAAACGTTTTTGGCCATTTACTATCGACTTTAATTAATATTTACCTTTGAAGCCGCTTGCTTCTGTACCAACTATTAGCCAAGCAAACAGTTTTAACAGCTTTGCCTGTCTTAGCTTTTAGACCGGGCCCATCAAAAACTTGACTATCACAAGTGGCAGTCAAACGGAGGGCAAATAAACAAAATATACGTCAGAGCAGCAGCAAATTTCATTTCTCTTCTATTAAATATTTTCCAAAAGAAAAACCAAAACAACAACAACAACAACAACAGAAACAAAAACAAAAACAAAAAAGAAAGCAGCTAAAGCCAAGGAGCAGAACAAGCGGCAAACCTAGCAAAAATCTACACCAGGAAGTGCTATACACAAGCAATGCCAACAAAAACAATAACAAAAACAACAACAACACCAAGAGAAACAGAAACAGAAACAGCAACTGTAACATGAGTCGAAATTGTAGTTGTACAAACACGTCAGCTTTTAAATTACTTGGCCTAAAGGTAAATTGAGCGGAAGTTAAAATGTTGGAAAAAGCAGCACGAAAAAAATAATCCAAGCCAAAACACAGGCAAGAGCTGCTTCCACGGTTGAGGCTCGTGCCGTAACGGAATGCAATGCCAGCGAATGGTGCTGGTTCGGCTGCTCCTGCCGCTGCTCCTGCTTCTGGTGCTGCTGCTTGTGGTGGTGTCCATAACAACAACAGCAACAACCATTGTGGACGGGTAAGGCGGCGCACGGCAAATTTGCCGGGAGTAAACGCAAGAATAATAACAACCGAAAGCAAGTTTTTCGGCTCAAGTTGTTGTTGTTGTTGTTGTTGTTGCTGTTGTTGTTGTTGCCGGTGCTACTATGAAATTCAGTGGCACACAAAACGTAATTTCAACTAAACGAACCAACAAACAAAAATAAAAAAACTCACACAAAAAGGCAAAAGAGAAATATCAAAACAAACAAAAACACAAAAAAAGCAAAACAACTGCAATTGCAACGAAATATTATTTTTAGCTTGCTGCATCCTTCCTGCTAGCTTGCGGCGGTCAGCAGGAGGAGCAGGCGGACCTCAAAGCCCGGCCCAATCCTCACCAAGATTCACATGCGCATGGGATAAGTTGGCAGAATTTTGCAATAATAAAATATTTGCAATGTACTCGAAGCAACCGGCATCGCTAAAGCAATGGCAACTTCTGCAGCGCGGCTCGGCGCGGCGGCAGCGAACGGCAACTGCATTTTCATAAAGTGCAGCTCATAAAGGAGGCAGTGGAGGTGGGGCATGTGGGATGCCTAGAGCTGGTGCAAGCGGCAACGGTGTGCATGCTACGGGGCAAAATAAAAACTCAAATAAATATGAGGCAGCAGCCAACAGTGGCAGCAACAATAACAACAATAACAAGCCGAATCAAACAAACAACAATAGCATAACGAAGAAAGTAAAGAAAAAAAAATGGTAATAATAAAAACCCGCGAAAATATTTGCAGCGGGCGTTGAGAAATGTTGAGCAATAAAAATTGCATTTTTATGCTGATGTTTGAATTTTGCATGCAAATGAAAAACGAACAGCGACCGACGCGTCGGCAACAAAATGGCTTGGAAACAAAAGGGCAGCTTTCCCTGGATTGTGGGGATCACTCTCTCCTTCTAATGCTATACCGCTCTCCCATCTATCTCTCTCTCGCTCTCAGTCACAGGAAGCGCCGGCACTGTTGTTGCTGTTGCTTATGTCAGTGGCAGCGCCTGCTTGCAGCTTAGCTGCGACTTTGCGCCCACGCTGCACGTGTTTATGACTTTGAATTGCAACTTCATCCGCCGCGGTGGCCGTCGTTGCAAACGTTGGCAGCCTGCGCCGTCGCCACGTTTCTGTTGCCTTTGCCGTGCCATTCCGCTCCCGTTTGCCGTTCGCCGTTTGCCGTTTGCCGTTCGCCGTTCGCCGTTCGCCGTTTGCTGTCGAGTGCAATGATGGTGGCGCATAGCGCGCATTGTGACGCGAAATGGCGTCGGGCTGAATAATCCAACATGGCGTTTTGCCACCGTAACGACCGCTGCAGTTCATATGTGTGAGTGTGATTGTGACTGTGCCTGTGTATATGTCTGTGGGAGTACGCGTGTGAGTGCTGTGTTGTCTGCTTCCGGCAGCCGGATAAAAAACTTGGCGTTAAAGTGTTAATATTTTGAGTTTTGAGAGCATTGTCGTCCTCTGCACTGGCAGGGCATGCAAATGCAATTCTCCAACAACTGCAGCATGACTAGGCCCAACGGAAAAGGGCAAAAAGAGCCACTACACCGGCAGTATATCCCCTCGACGCTGACACTTGTTCAATTCAAATAGCATGCAATTGCGAGGACATTGATGTGCCGGCACGGAATCCGGCGGACTCGAACTGCAACTGCAACTACAACTACAACTGCAACTGCAGCTGGGACTCAAACTGGAAGTGGCAGCATGGCGTGCCGCATACTGTATTGTATGTCAGCCCAGGCACATTTATGTTATCTTTAATTTTCGTTACGAAATTGGCCGTAAGAGTGTACTTACAATTGCCAATCAGCAAAAATATATATGTAAATATGCTTATTTATTTTTATTACAACATCGTTTTGGCCCAATGTGAACTGTCATTAAGTCAGCTCAACAAACCCGTTGACTGCCAGAACTTGTTAACTTTCTTATCAAAATTCCGACAGCATTCTTATACATTTAATATTTGTTCATTAAGATAAATAATATAAATTATAAAAAATACAGTATAGTCTATAGATAAATTCAACTTTATTTACATGTTATTGATAAATGCCAATTAATTAATCAATTTGTAAGACAATTGAAAAACAAAAAATTGAATTATAACAATTTGAGCAATTACTATGTTCGTAAATTAAATTCTTAAAAGCAACCTGTCGACTAGGAACAGTAACTCAATTCCCAGCTGCTTGCAATTGAATGCAATGTCGCATCATCTCTAATTGTCAACTTTAATTAAAAATTAATTATCAGCATGTTGCATCTTGTTGTTGATTTTGCCACGGCAAGCAGTCTGACAAACGAGCATGCAGACACATTCACATTCACATTCGGACACAGACACAGACAGACACAGTCGGTCGGCTGGCAGCTTGGTCATGTCACATTAACCATACGCACTGTGCGCAGTGCACATAACTGTAGGCCATGCCGCATTAACAGTTTGGCCAGGCACACAGCCCACAGCCCACAGTCGACGGATGGCCTTGCAACTTAAATTGTCAAGCAAACATTTAAAACCAGTTCTCATCAATTTCAGCGGGCATATGCTTAACTTAACTTGCGGTGATTTTTCAACTTGGCCGGCAAAGTTTTTCAGGTAGTTGCTGGATAGTTAACTGTTTACCTGTTTGCCAGTTTGCCTGTTTGCCTGTTTGCCAGTTTGCCGGCTGCCCAAGTGGAGTGCTTTGCACATTGACAGCGTTAATTAACTTTTAATTTAATTTCGCGTAAATGAGTTTTTACTGTCAGCGAACTCCGTTGCATTGAATCTGAAGCCAAAACCGGCCGGATGGACGCTTCATGCTTTCAAGCGTGGTTTTCAAATGTGGCTGTGGGTGCAGCGACTGCGACTGCGACTGCGACGGCGACAGCGACGGCAACGCCGACTGCACCGGCAACTGCCAATGCGACGGTAACTGCGACTTTATACGCTGTACGCCAGTGTCAATTTATGCCACCAAAGTGAAAATCCAAACTGAAAGATTTATGTATGTGTTGCGGTATATGCATATACCCATATGCATATACGTACATGTATTATTTATTATATTTTCGTTGGTAAACGTGATTTATATAAAAATCTCAGCAGCAGCAGCACCATCACTGCCGTGCTTCTGAATGTGCGTGTGAAATATTTTATACCGTTTGAGATTTTGAAATTCAATTTTTAACACCAAATACCAAGAGCAGGACCAACACCAAAGCCTATGCCAGCGCTAGCTTTAGTTGCACCAACGCCAATGCCGAGAGGAATGCCAGTGGCAGCCAACACATCGCAGACTCATAAATATATGTGCTTTGGACCACTGTGCAGGCAGCAGCGCGAGATTGAGTGGCAGTGAGGGTGAAAGAGATGGTGCTTCATTGAAGGTGTGTGTTTTATTAATTGCCAGCGCCGTTTCCACTGGCTTCGCCGTGGCTGTTCCTGATTCTGATGCAGCAGCTTCAACAGCAGCTTCAACAGCAGCCGCTGCCACCGCAGCAGCCAGCGAGAAATATTCCAGCAACGCACGCACGCAGAATTTTTTTTTTCGTCCCTTCGAGTAAAAGTCCATGTCTGGCCACTAGAGCAGCATATCGTTAATGAAAACTGATTCTAGTGCCATTAACGTACGAGCTCTTCAGACCAACGGCAACACGTTCAAGTGCAATGGCAAAAGTCCCCGCCAGCCGCACATCCCGGGCATCAGCTCCGGCTCTGGCTGCGGCCCCTTTTTACTCATGCGTCACCAACTGACTGAGCAACTGAGAAACTGAGCAACTGAACCACTGAGGAACAGTACAGTGCTTCTGCTTAAACATTGGCTCCTGCGTGTGGTTCAGGCTCTGGTACCGGTTCTTGTTTCTCGCTCTTGTTGTGCCCGCTGACGACTTAATGACAGGCATACAAAATACAACAACGGCGTGAAAACTGCATGCCTGTGCTGTTTTCGATGATTACCTTTTAATGCAAAATATACACACACAAACGTATATGAAATAAAAAACCAGTACAGAGGCAGCAGCAGCAGCAAAGCCAAGCTGCCAGCAAGCCAGCGCAATGCAGGACGAGCGGATCGGCGGGTAACTGGGATCTGGACCAAGCTCTGTCATGGCATGGCATGTGTAAATGACGCTTAAAATTGAAAAATTAAATGAGAAATTATTATGTGTGGCGGCAGCGCCAAACGAGAATTGGACTGAGCTGGGGGCTTTCAGACACATGGGATCCCAGCGGGATGTGCGTGTACTTATATATATACACATATACATATGTATCTGGGTGAGTGTGCGTGTGTGTGTGTGTGTGCCTGAGTGAGGTGTCGCGTCATTAAATTAATTTGTCAAATATGTATAAAATAATAAATTACCTTTTTGTCAGTTACTCGTTTATTAATTTGTACATGGCAACAACTTTTCGGTGTTGTCCTGGCGCTCGCTTCAAAATAAATGACTGCACAAAAAGGTTTTCGGTAAAAAAAAAAAACACAAAAAAAAAGGTGCCAACAAGAGCGGCTAAAAGTCAACTAGCATAAAAAATTATGATGTGAAAAAAGCGAACATATACTATAAAACGGTGTGTGCCTGTGTATGTGTGTGTATTGTGCATGTGCTCGGGGCGTGAGCGTGGGCGGAGGCGTGGACGTGGGCGTGGACGTGGGCGTAGACGTGAGCATAGACTGAGACTGAGACTGAGAAGGGGCAACAAATTGGCGCAACCTGCGCATCATATGTAGCATTGGAGCATTTAATAGCAACGTGGCAATGGCAACCATCAACCGATGCTCAACGTCATATGTTTTCTGGGTGTTTTTCTTTTTGTATTTGTTGCTGTATTATTTATTATTTATCGTACGTTCCGTTGGTGAGAGTTTATTTTTACTGTATGGCAAAAAGCTGAATGATTTATGATTTATTCAATGCAATGACGGGCAGTATGTGTGAGTATCAGAGCGGCTGTTTGTCTGTTAAATTATTTTTTAATGTGTCTATTAAAAAACACAACAGCTGCAATAACAACCGACAAGCCAGCGGCTGCATTCGGATCAACTACATGGCCCAGGCCGTGTATCAAGAGCAGGCTCTGGCCCAGGCCTGGTCTCAACATGCCGCCCGCCGTGTTCGGGGATTTTGCGCCGGCATTAACATGAGCCAATACAAATGGCACGCCGAATTGTTGTGGATGAACAAATTTGCCGCTGCATATGCGAGAGAGCAATAAAAACTAGTGAAGGCAAAGCCGAGTGCGATTTGGTGGGCCATTTGTTTTAAATTACCCTAGCGTGTAAGTGATGAACAAGTAAATAGTCCGCTCATAAAAAACGGAATGCACTACAAAAACAACAAACAATAAAAACAATATAAACAACAAATTGAGCACCCGACAACAGCGAAAGCCTAAAGCGAACTAATTTTGGCCAGTGGTGAAGGCAAGTGCTATTGGTCAAGCGGACTCCAAATGAAGAAGAGATTTGGATTTTGATTTGAGGTTTAAGACTGGACCAACTGTGGTGAGCCATAAAAGTCTTCTCCTTAATGTCTATGGGATGACCACAAATAAACTTCCATTAGGTTTGTCTACATTGGATATCCTTGAAGGGATACAAACGAGACTCTGTAATCTGTATTTTTTGAGCTCAATACAATGTTTCATTACAAATATTTTTAAAATAAATGTTTTATACATACTTTTAGCTGTACAAAAACTTTTTCATTTCATGCCCCTACTATCCTCAGCTAATAAATTTTAACAGCAACATAATTTATTTGAACAAAAATTGTGGCTTTGTGGCTGGACTTTAAGAATAAAAATCACTGCAATGTGTCACAGACAACCGCATTTTGTTCAAATTCTATTAAGAGTAAAATATATATTTTATTATTTTCTCATAATTTTACCGCTCAGCCTCAATTGTTGAATGAACATGTCCGTAGTATTTTCTGTTAAAGTAGATTCACTTTTAAAGTCAAATAAAAATATTCCTCATATTTACCGTAGAGTGAAACTATATATGTCTGTATGTATATGCATCCATTCCAGGTGGCGAGTGCAGTTCTTTGAACTTGGCCCGCACCGCGCTACCCCAAGTGTCAACGGCGAAAGCAAACAAAACTGTTAAAATGTTTACCCAAGTCAAATTGTTAACTGTAATGACCAATTGAAAAAGTCGATTAACAAAGTGCCTGCATTACAGTCCAGCTCACTTAAACGCAATTACCTCGACTACCGACTCTTGTGTGCAACTCGAATTGGTACCAACTGTTGATCGGATGAAATGGCGTCAATCTTTGACTGAGTAACTTCAAATTGTAATCAGGATACAGGATACAGGATTCAGGTTACTGGTATCCGTGTCGAGTACAAGTGCATTTGACCATGGCTAAATTAAAATATTCTCATTAAGCACGACCCAAACAATGGCTTTCAGGTGTAATTACGTACTCTATATGCTTGTTCTGCTCTGGATGTTTTGTTTAGCTATCTTTATTTTGGGAGGAGGAGGCGAGGGGTACACGTGATGTATTAATTTAGAGGAAACCAACAGCAACCGCACCAACAGTAGCAGCAGCAACAACAACAACAAAGTTGGCGACAATGACATCGGACACAGCCACAACCACAGGACCGCAGGAGGGGTGCAAAACTATTTCACAGCTAAAAATGCTATTATGCGTTTGTATTAACACGGACACGGACACACCGTCACACACACACACACACGCAGACAGTCACGAGGAAGAGCAGGAGCAACAGAGTAAAACACGTGCTGGCAACAAACACAGGTTACCAACATTCTAACATTAACAAGCACGTCGCATGCAAACTAACTGTACCATTGGAGCAGAAATATCACTGATACGAATCATATGCGGCAGCGCCGAAAACGCAAAGCATGCAGGCGACATAGTTTGGAGTCCCACGAACACACAGCCATGCAGACACACACGCACGCACACATACACACAAAGCAATGCGGATATGTGCGAGGGCAGTCCCAAGGATAACATGTACTACACTGCCTGGTGAAACAAATTGATGGCGTTGGATAACATGGCGTCGAATTGTATTATCTGTCTAACAAAAATCTAAGCTAGTTGGAATTCAACATAAAAAAACACTCATTTAAAAAACAAAAACAAAAACAAAAACATGACCAGCAGCAGTATAGTTCTGGACGGTACGACAAGTGGGGCTTATCTAATTGAAGAAGCGACCCGCGCATGTTTTTCATGCGTGCAGCTCAACGTACGCTAAATAGTTTGCGAATATGAGATACAGAAGCATCCTTTGTTACTCTTAGACGAATACACATGCATAAATATATACACAAACGCTCGTGAGAGCTACGTATACGTATCGTATGTAACGTACCTGTACGGGATGCTGGCGAAAGTTAGTTACGAGCTCCAAACAATGATATTACGTAAAATATTTTGAAATTGCTGCTGTTACAGTCGTGGGTTCTTGTCTGCTCACTGGTCGCTATGTCAATGTGAGTGTTTGTGTGTGTGAGAGTGTGTGTGTGTGAGAGTGTGTGTGTGTGTGAGTGTGTTTGTGTGTGTGCGTTGTCTATGGGGGCGTGGCAGCGGTCTTGGGATTGCGGCCATGTGGCATGTGACAGCAAAGCGCTGCCAACTCCGCCCCTGCACCTTTGTCGTAATTGTGTGGCACATGACCCCGCAGTGTCTCGCATGTATGGCACCCTTTCGGGCCACGCAACGGAAGGCAAGGCGAGGCAGAACGAGTGGGAGGTGCAATGGCAGCAATAACCACAATTTCAGATGGTGCTTGCCAAAGGTGCCCAGGCGTCGTCCTAGCCGACTCTGCATCCTCTCTAGACACCCCATTCCCCCGTTGCCCTGGCCTAAACGTAAGCTCATTACATTTTGGCTTTGTTTTGGACTAATTAAATTTGAATGACTATTTTCACTTAAAAAGTTTTTGCCAGCTCTGTTGCTGTTGCTGCTGCTGTTGCTGCTCTAGCTGTTACGGAGAAGTGGGGGAATGGGCGGCTGCTTTTGCAAAACTCTTGAGTAAGATATAAAGAGAGGCGGTGGCCCGAACCCAACAGCCCGAGCGCTCAACCCCCAGCTCGAAATGCCAAAGTGTCGCACGGTTGTCACACAAAATATTAGAAATAATACTTAACCATAGAATTGCAGAGCTTTCTGGATGCGGCAGAGGGGTTAATTGTTCGGCAGGCGTCTGCCAAGTGTCACCAACACCCACAAAAGAACCAAACAATTTTTTTTTTTCCTGTGGGGTTGAAAATGTCAACTGTGAAATTAGCAGCGGAGGCAAATGGCAACCGGAAACGTGCGGCAAACCGGATATAAGCAACGATGACTGCAACTTCGTCGCCATGAGCAATAACAACGCACTGTTTTTCTGAAAAATCTGTCATCGAATTCATTTTTGAACTCAATTTAAACATTTGCATGGGCAATGGGAATTCGCAGAGCGCAAAATGATGTACGAGTAGCTTGAATCTATGCGTTATTTAAAGCAAATTAAAATTAAATGCACTGCAATCGCATTCGATTTCTGCCATTTCATGCGCATTGCGCGCTTAACAAATGTTCCCGGGGATAATAGATATTAATGAATTTTGCAGCCAACAATAAAACGTATCATGAGGAAAAAAAACACCCGCACACAACGGCAAACATGCAAAGTTCGCATAAATAAATACAACAAAAACAAATTATTAAATAAATAAATAACAACATATCAATGAGCCACAGCCCAAGGGAGAAGCGCGAGAAGAGGAAGCATGGAGGGTGCTTCATTTAAACAACAACACCCACAAAGGACCCTTTGCTGCGGCATGCAAATATTTAATAGCGCTGAAATTAAATGAAACAAAATGAATTGCGGAACCGTGTTTGAAGTTGCATTCAACATGGATGTTCGCTTTTTGTTTGTTCGATGATATGTGATGTCCTGGCTGCAGCTCCAGTAGCCGCAGCAGAACGCTCAAATCAATTAAGCGCACAGTTTCATAAATACGCACACATTGCGGAGTAAACATGGGATTAATGAAATTTTGTTCACTGATACTTTGCGGCCCACATCAATGTGTTTGTGTGTGTGTGTGTGTGTGTGTGTGTGTGTGTGTGTGTGTGGGTCAAGTGACTGTTATTAACAAATAGTCATTTTTTTAAACGCCGACCCATATTAAATTAATAAATAGCGTTTTTTATAGAGATAATTTTTTTTTTTTTTAATGAATGATACATTCATACAATGGTAAAGTATTTAGATTCCTGATCAAGATCTAAGCCCGCTTATTTGTCTAACTAACTTAATATCTGCATATTGATTCATACGATTGGTTAATTATTTTTATTTCGCATGTATTTTAAGTTGGTTCCATATATTACAAACATTTTCATTTCCATTTCAAATGATGGAAAAATAAATTAATTTCAAGCGAAAGAGAGTACGTAAATACTTAAATTTTCGTACCATTGTAAGGCAGCAAACATTTTCATTATTAAAGAAAAGTCAGCAAAACAATTATTTAACAACGCTCTTCGTATTAAGTTTTTGATGAAAAGCACACCTGCAGTGTGAACTCAGTGTGTGTGTGTGTGTGTGTGTGTGTGTGTGTGTGTGTGTGTGTATCGGTATAGATGAAAGCAGGCATTTTTTAAACACGATGCAGGCTTCAAAGTATCTTTAGACTGCAGCTCACTTCCTACTTGTTCAGATTCAGATTTTGTTCAGTAAGCTGATGTGTGCGATATTGAATTAAATTTAAACTTAACTAACAATTTAATCTCATCAAATGTTTTACAGAAGTGTGAATTACATTAAATGTTTCACATAACCCAACAGCTAACGACTTTAACTTTTGAATATCTCTCTATATATATATGTGTGTATATATATCTGTGTGTATGTGCGATGGTCGAACTGTTAAGATATTTCGGCCACATATCAAACGGCTTTAAAGCTATTCATGCAAAATGTTGCTTCTTTAAAAGTCGACAAAATATTTTGCCAACGTGCGCTATGAAAGTGACGCAAAAATAAAAAAAAATAACAAAAATTGATGGCTCTTAACAACTTTAGCTGGTAGCCTATTTCCTTCTGCCGGTTGCCCGTTTGCCGTTTGCAACTGTTATTGGATTATGTACGAGTTTAGCGCATTCAGTCGTACCTGACTGCAAAAACTTTTACCTACATATTAATAGTTGGATTTTGTAAATTAAGCCAATTTTGCAATCAAATCCAATTGAAAATGCTCTCTTTACCCCATGCAAAGTGTAGAGGTATGAAATACCTTTCAAAAAAAGAAAAGAACCTTTTTATTAGCCAATCCCAAATATTGTTTTCTATAAAGCAGATAGAGATAGAGTTCAAAGGTATGATAAAGCTTTAAAGTCGTAAACATAATACTTTTGTTCGGCATTCGACTTTAATTGGCTTATACTTAGTTCGACTTTCGACGTTATTTATTGCTCAATTACCTTCAGATGCAGCCACGTTTGTTGCCAGGGCTGCGTCGCTAATAGCGCAAACCGTGTAATATCAAATTAAAGGCCGCGCTAATTAGCTGGCAATTGTAAAATTTTACAATCACTTCATGCTGCGGCGGTTGCAGCACGGCAAAGTTTGCTTTTGAGAAACTACAATAAACACAATTGAGTACATATGTGTGTGTGTGTGTGTGTGTGTGCGTGTTTGTGTGTGTGGGCGTGTGTAAATTGAAGCACTAAATGCGTATTAACAGCCAGGATGCTTTGCAATGTCCTCGGGCCTGGTTATAATGAAATATGAACATTAACCGCATTAGTTTAAATATACAGGAAAACCACAAAAACTAATAGTAAACACGCCCACATGGACGTTCGAGCAAACGCCCCAATAAACACACTCACACATGCATATAGCGCATATGTGTGTTTGCGTGTATGGTGGGGGCGTGGCAATGCGTATGCACGGGATGATAGACAATTTCGTTCCACACACAATTCTCAACAAGAAAATTTAATAATGAAATTGAATTTACAATTATTTTTGTTTTGTTTACGCATACAAACACACACGCACACACACACTGGCACACACTGGCACACATTTGTGTACATACATATATAAGTACTTAGGTATATACCCAAACAATGGCCCGTGCGTGGGCCATTCTCTCTCTCTCTCTCTCTCTCCCTCTCTCTGAGAGTGTGTGTGTTGATGGAATGGGACTTCGTCAATATTTGATTTGCGTGAAGCGTTAAGTCGAGGGCCACATCAAAGCAACTTGTCACACAGCAACAACGCAGGGTAGTTGAGGGGGATAGCTGGGGGCGGGGTTTGTCTAAAATGTGATTAAAAGCTATTTTGTTTGCACTTAGTCGGCGGACAATTACATATCAATTAATGTTAAATTAAAGCTGCAACACACACAACACACACAACACACACACACACACACACACACCACAACACACACTCACGAGCACATAAACAATGCAATTAACAGCCGGACACAGGTGAACCGCTGACTCGTCTTTCGCATTAAAGCAATCCGATGCTCAATTAACGAGAGCAGTAAAATCTTAAGTAATTGCAATAAAAGAGACTACCTGAAGTACATATTTTATAAAGTTACTCGCCGGCAGGTCGCTGCCAAGTAAATATGCCATAAAAATCAGCGCCAAGGCAGCTAAAGGCAGAGGCAGAGGCGAAGGCAGAGGCAAAGGCAGAGGCAAAGGCAAAGGCACAGGCACTGCCGCCAGGATAAAGATGAGAATGTTGACGGCGAGGTAACTCAGCCTGAGCCGAGTCGGCCTCTGAGGCAGGACACCACCCTTATCGGCGCCCCAAATGAAGAGCTTTCACATGTCTGCCACATAAAAATGGAACGCTGTTAAACGCACCGTGGGGAATGGGCTTTGCGTTGGGTGTATTGGTAAGTGGGTGAGAGGGTGAATGGGTGAGAGGGTGTGAGCGGGTGCGAGCGGGTGCTGGGAGTCTCGTTAAGACGTGGAGTGATGTGAACTGAGTGGAAGACGACAAGTCGAGCCAAATGTTTGGTGTCGGTGTCTAAAAACAGCAGCAGGAAAAACGAAACAACGACAGCGAAAGCAAAAATTGCTTATGTTTTCATAAAATGAAGCGCAAACATTTTTTGACTGAAAACCATAATAAAAACATAAACAACAACAGCAACAACTCAGCAAAACAGCAACAACAACAACAACAATAACAAGAAGAGCATCAGCCACGTTAAGAAGAAAATACAAAATTCTTTGCCTTGAACTCGAAGAGGCTGTAATCTGATTTTATTATAATTTTGATTTTGCTTTCTTTTCATAAATTTTATAACAAACTGGCGGCGGGGCACACCCACTCAGAAAACAATGCGAAGCAAAAACCACCGCCAATAATAATAATCATAATAACAGCAACAACAACAACAACAACAACGACTGGGCTTAACTTTCTGGTAGGGTGCGAAGGTTGCCTCTGTCTTATAATTTTTGTCAGTCGGAAAGCAGGCGTAAAATAATAAACGCGAAATAAAGTGGAAGCCCACAAACAGGAAACCGCACACGCACACACTCGCACACCAGTTAGCTCGCACATGTGTCTGCGTGTGTGGCAGGAAGCCAGGCCTACACGTGTTGCCAAAATGGCGCTTCTTCAGGGCCGTCTTTTGGCTGCTCTCCGAAGCGTTTACACTGATTTTCGCTTTCAGTCAATTTTAAAGACAACTTTAAACCGCATAGCTAACCAAAGCAAAACAACAACAACACAAATAACACAAGCACCAACAACAACAACAGCAACAACAACAAACAACAAGAATGAGAATGAGAATGAGAAAAACAAGAGCAGCCCATTTGCTTGCTGTTACATTTTTAATGAGATTAAAATAGGCTCACACAACACGACAGCAGCAACAACTTTCACACACTCGCACTGGCACACTCAACACCCTTAACAACCACACACACACACACACACACACACACACACACACACACACACACACATACATATGCAGGCCTAATGTAGGTGCGTACTTAATGGCAATTCGGGGACTTGTGCTTGGATTTTTTAAAGAGTTCTTCTTAACGCTTAGCCCCACCCTGGCCCAAAAAGGTTAAAGAGCTTTTGTGTTTTTGGCCATGTTGGGCTGATGCGTCCTTCGCAGGCGAACCTCCTTGGCCACTCATTAATCTACGAGGCATTAATTTCTCACCGCAAAATCCAATCTAAATTGCATAAATCAACAAGCCGTAACGAAGGATGTACCCGCCGTGGCGCCACCCAACGGTAATTGGGTCACTTGTATGCGAAAAACCAGCGAACTGTTGCATGTAGAGACTACGTGCGATTGTAGGCGGCGGGTAGGCGGGTAGGCGGGGTGCGCGAGGCATGAGGCATGAGGCATGCGGCATACGACAAAATGCGATGCAATCTCACAGCTAGTTTGTCAAGCGGCAGCTGCTACAATAACAGCACCGATTGCTGCCGCAGTCGCAGTCGCTTTCGCAGTCGCAGTCGCAGTCGCAGTCGTTGCAGCTACAACAATCAGGACTCCAGATGCAATTCAATATGCCGCGTCGATTGTGCACCCTCTGCCTGCCAGATTTGTGTGCCCTAATTAATTAATTGAAATTCATGAATTGCACATGCGACTGCCGCTTGAAGCACGACGCCAGCTCGTGGCATGCAGCATCAGTTTAAGGACTGCAGGCGCACTATGCTGCCGCATATTAATTGCAATCAAAGCTCAATGGGCAGCTCCCACTTTATAAGCGCCCTCACCCTCGCACACACACACACATACACTGACACACACACAAGCGTTTAAAACAAAAGTGTAGATGCAGATGACTCTTTATGAAAGTTGAGCTAAGCGAAAGCCGCTTAGCCGCCGAGGCGTGTTTTAATTTATTAATGGGAATTTATCGAATAGCGACAGTTCCACTTTTTGTGGGCTGGAGAGAAAGAGTGAGAGGGAGAGAGAGAGAGAGAGACTAACCCCATCCCAATCTGGAATTTGACCTACTACTGCTGGCGTCTCAACTTCATCTATGGCTTATCTATGCGTCGCGTAATTTTGATTATTAAGTGGCACTTAATTTAGTAGGCGTGCGCTTTGCCTTTTCCCAAATCGACGAAATATTGAAATTGACAGCATGCCGGGCCGGGCCGGGCCGAGCCGAGCCGGGACTGCGGATTGCTGACGTTTGGATTGGAATCAGAGTGGAACCGAACAGGTTCAGGTAGTTGTTGGATTTCTGGTTTTCTATTAGCCGATGGCCGTTAGGGAAATGCCAGAAGCAGTAGCTGAATGACTATCGATTAGGAAATTCATGATATATTTGTATCACTTAGGCGGCCAGCGAAAGGTTTTTCTATTTACATATAATCCACCGACAACATAAATAGCTGGCAACTTGTTTACCAACACTGGCATTTCAAATCAAACATCATTCGCCTGGGAGCGACTCTATTTTTGTGAATATCGTTGAAATTATTGCAAAATAACGTTTATAATTTTCATCATTTTCAATTTTCGAGATGAATGCACAAATAAATAAAATACAAAATTCTTTACTTGCTTAAACAATCGTGATGCGCATGCTATGCTGTCCTTTAAAATATAAATAAATGCACAAATATTAAATAAATTTACTCTAAGTGCAGACAAAAATATTTATGAATTGCAAAGTATTTATTGCAAACAAAGCTTGTTTTCCAGATTTCCAGTTTTGTAGCGCTTGAAGGTCGATTCAAGCAACGAGCAACGCTTTCCACTTGGATTTAATTCGAATCACTTAAAACAGGAATTAAAACAAATTAAACAAAAGTGTCAATGGAAAGAAAAACACAGTTTACGACATTCCAGCGAAAATATGTTGAAAATTATTTAACCCAATTGGACAGGCCATCACAGCTAACTTGGCAAACGTTGGCCTAATCAGTGGAAAATGTTTTCAAAACATTGCGGAGTGCCTCATCAGTTGTGCGGGGGTGGGGGCAATTCAAGCGGAATCCAAACCAACTACAACAACAAGATAAACAACAGGCGCACCACAACAATAACAACAACTGACTGCCAAGCCACCCAGTGGGTGAATGTTTCGAACTTGGCTCTCTGCGCGCGCTCTCTTTGCATGTTAACAGCGTGAATATCGTAAGTTTCGAACTGCCGAACTGCATGGGCAGCGTGTTTAAGAGAGTGCCAAGTTTAAGAGAGCACCTCGTGAGCGAGTTCGAAAATGCGATGAAGAGCGTAGCGTGGGCAGTTGTTGTTGCTGTTATTATCATCCTCCTCGTTATGTGCGAAAGTCACGAACACTCGCAGTCGTATAGCCCTTATAGGCGTGTGTGTGTGAGTGTGTGTATGTGTGTGCGCGTATGTGTGTAAGGGGCTCGTGTGTCGGCATGTGCAAGCCCGCGGATGTAGATGTAGGCCAATGGGTAGTCGACGACGAGTGCACGAGCAAAGGACTACAAAGCAACAGCAACAGCAACAGCAACAACAATGTAAGAGTAAGAGAGAGAGCGAGAGAGGGCGAGAGGAAAGGTAGTAGTAAAAGAGCGAGAAGGAGAATGAGCAAGAGCGACAGCCAGCGCTTCTAGTATGCCACACAAATGTTGAATAGTTGCGGAAGGTTATGAATTTCCGTGAGAAATTACTACAAGTAATATGCGAGTGGTATATGCGCATACATGTATGTGCCGGCAGCGCGATTATGTGTGCCTGTATGCGTATTTGTGTGCATGCATGTGTGTTAGCCCGATTGTGAATACAGGTCCTGTTTTAGCTCAGGCTTTAGCCGGAGTCGAAGCTGGCTCTGGCTATGGCTCTGGCTATGGCTCTGGCTCTGGCTGTGGCGCTGCTAGAATTTGAATTGGTATAGGGATTGGGGATTGGGCTTATGCATGGCCTGTTCGCTCGTGTGTGACCACGTGAAAGTCGGAGGCGTTGTTTCCATCCCGCCACCCAGCAATACACCCACCCCCCACCCCGCTGGAGCTGGGCGACAGCCTGTGTGTGCTCATGTGTGCATGCTGATAACAATGTTGCACTTGCTAATGCATTAATTTTAATGCATTTTGGTGTAGCAACCCCTCGCCGCGCCGCGTCGCTTAAATTTCCGATGCTCCCACAGGACACAAGTTACAGCTACAGCTACAGCTACAGCTACAGTTACAGTTACAGTTCACTTAATTATGTGAATGCCGTTGGGCTGCTTTTAAGCAGCCAAAAAGAGTACAAAAGTCACAGCCAAGTGTTGAGTTATCCGTCTTAGCCAAAGCAGTACGGTGCCTTAACCTTTAACTCATGCTCACACTTTTATTATACTTTTACTTATACTTATATTTATTCCCTGCCTCATGCCCGTTTTGCCATTTTTATCTCTTGTCCTTTGCATTGCTTATGATCAAAACTCTGGCAAAGTGTCGTCCTCATCATTATCGCTTTTGTTTCAAGCTGGCGCAGGCATTGTTGCCGCTTCTGCTGCTGCTGCTGCTGCTGCTGCCGTCGCGTCTGCCCGCAGCAAAGGAGCTATGGATGAATCCTTTGGTCCTTTGGCGCCGGCCTGACACTTTTCTGACATTGTGCAAATGAATAATTGTGCTTTTCTTTGCCGGCAGTGCAGCCCGTCCAGCCATAGCTATTGCCACTGCCACATCCACATCCACATCCACAGCCACTGCCACAGCCTCAGCCACAGCGACAGTCACAGCCCGACCACAACAACTGCACATCCGTTCCACATCGCTCGCTCAATGTCTCATCATCATCGTCGCCGTCGTAGTTGTCGTCAGCCTCGTTGCTCATTCGGTGGGCCGTTGTCATCCTGTTCCTCGTCATCGTCATCATCGTCATCATCATCATCATCATCACCATCATCAAGCTCATCAGCATCGTTATTCGCATTCGCATTCGCATCCGCTGGAGAGCCGCCCGGGCTGGCTTGGCCTGCTGCTATGTTCCATTCGGTCCTGCCTTGCTGCAAGCTTGACCGTCCGACCACAGCCAAACAAGCAGCTAAACAGTCGCTTAGGCAGCCTGTCCACTGACCCCTTTTCAATGGGCATCCGCTGGATATGGCTACGGCCAGCGCTGGACATTGCCATCCTTTATTCCACACTGTTTGCCCATTCATTTTGTTTCTGTTTGCGCTTTGATTGACGGAGCTACGCTGAGCTGAGCTCGACGCCGCTGCTGCTGCTGCTGCTGCTGATGCTGCTGCTGATGCTGATGCTGCTGCTGATGCTGCTTCTGCTGAAGCTGGAGATGAAGCTTTCGCTGCTGCCGCTGCATGTCCTTGCGCTTGTCCTTCTGCCAGCCAATGCCATTGCGCTTTGCCAGCGTTATTAATGATTTCTCGAAACTTTTCGCTACATTTTATGCTACATCTTCTACCCGGCTGGCCCCGGATACTCCTCTTGTTTATCGTTGTTGTTGCTGTTCTTGTTGTTGCTGGCATATTGTTGATTGTTCTTTTATCTCGTCTCTGTCAATTCGCTGCGTTATATTGCTGCGTTCCATTTGACTTTGGGTTTTGAATTTCCGCCACCTCCCATGGGCCATGGGCCATGGGCCATGGACTGACGGCATTTTTGTCTCCACCTCATCCGCCGTCTCTCTTGTTACGGCTCCGTTTACCGGATTCATTTATGACCAACGCTTCACGTTCAACTGCCTGGGTTTTGGGTTACCAACACAACTCGTTGATCCTCGACAGCGTTTTTGCTGCTTGCCATTTCCCTTCAGATAAATACTTGTCAATCAGTTATTAATTGCTTTTCAAATTTTATTCAATTTGTGGCTGAAACTCATTCGGACCAGTTCCTATATTGCAGCCGCTCTGATTGACTGGCGAATACCGAACCTTTGGCTTGTGCTCCCCAGGCTAATTAGCCAAGACAATTTCCCTAGCCCAGGCCAAAAGAACAAATGCAATTGGCCTGGGCTTATTGGAAACCGTTAAATGCTTTTGCCTTTGCCTGGAGTCTGAATTTCCTGCCATTTCTATATTTTCTCATTACATAAGTAGGAACAAATTTTAATCGGTGTAGAATATATATTTAAAATATTCAGAGCGTGAATATTAAATACTATTGACAAAACATGTTTGTAAGCAATTCTTAATATTACAAATTATTACTTAACCATTAATTAAGCTTTGGACCTCGACCTTGAAAAAGTATTTACATCAAAGATATTTCATGAGAGCTAAAAGGAAGCAGCAAACAAATTTTAATAGAGTTATTTGTTTGCCAATTTGATGGCCATGCGCAATTTAAAAAAAAAAAAAAGGAAATGCCAAACGAAATGTGTCAATTTGCTGGCCGAGCATCCAGTTATCCTTGACAGCCTTTCATTTCAAAGTCAAATCTCTTTGGCATGGCAATTTCGATAGAGCACGTTAATTGCATTTCTTAGCCATGTGATAGACGACGACACTCGACATGTCAGCTGGCACTGCCACAAGACAAGCGAAATTAACACCAAGTGATGGCTGCTGCGCGAGTGTGAGTGTGTGCGACTGAGTGTGTGCGAATGTGGGACTGTTTGCATGAGTGGTGCAGGAAGAGACAACGGTAAGACAAGATGTGATACCCTTACTTGTGCAATGCAATGGAGAAGGCGCCACCAGCCACAACGAATGTGATGCTCAAAAGGTGTGTGTGACCGCACAACAACACACGCACACACACACACACACACACACACTCACACAGGAGGCAGTCGTACAAGGCCAACTGTGGAACAGCGAAATGCAATTAGAAAATAGATGTGGCCAGTGAATGCTCATGATGTTGGGTGAAATACATGGATGGAGCCACAGCATGGACCACACACCGACTGCACATTGGGCGCACTCTCTATTTCATTAAATGCGCTCCAATGTTTATTAAAATGCATGAAATACTTTCGTCGGCAGAGCACTTTGTTGCTGTCATGTTTATGAGGCAGCTGCTGCGGCAGCAACATTGCCATTGCAGAGTTGTTGTAATGACAGCCACAACAACAAACACATCTGAAAGTAATTGACTCAGCGCCTCACTAGCCATCCAATTGTACAGCTGGCCAGAGCCTCCCAAAGCGATAACTACTCAGAGATAGCGACTGCAGCAGCGACTGCGGCAGCGACTGCAACAGCAGCAGCAACTGCAGCGGCAACTGCGGCTGCAACAGCACTCTCTGGGCTAGTTGCTCGTTTTGGTTTGCTTCAGTTCTGCATTGCTGTCGTGCAACATATGCAAATGGCCCCATTGTTGTTGGAGTTGTTGTAGTTGTTGCTGTTGCTGTTGCTGTTGGCGCTGTTCGCGCATCTGGCAACATCTTGTTGAGCTGTCAAAATATGCTTGTTAACAACATTTGTTGCACCGCACCAACAGCTTGAACAGCAACAATATGCTTAGTCCCGGCCATGCATTAGACTAAACATGTTTACAAGGCATCAGCAACTTTTTAGAGTGCAGGCTTTTAGAAGCTGCTTTCCATTTAATTTCTGACAGCAACATTTTTTCATCTTTTCATTTCATTTTTTTCATTCATGCTTTTATTTTGTTCTGTTTCTCTTTCTACTTTACTTAGTTAAGAGGCGACAAAAATAATCATAAGAATTGCCGTTGTTTTTCTATTTAGCTGCCAGTTTAGTTGCTCAGCTTTATCTCATGGTAAACTTTCCATAAATAGCCAAACCCAGTTGCCAGTTCATGCTATGCACCAGATATGTGTGTGTGCGGCCGCCTTGGGCGTGCGTTTGTCTAATAGATCAGCATCAGCATCAGCATCAGCAGCAGCAGCAACAGCAGCCACAGCCACAGCAGCAGCGACTCAAATGTGCTTTTAGGCCATTTATCATCTGGACGCTGTCTGCAATTTCAGCGACTGGGCGGCGTTCATGTTGCAGCAACAACAGCGGCGCGCGCTGGCTGTGCCTCTGCAGCGGCCACATCCTAAGCATGAAATTCGAGCGACGTGCGCGCACAAGGTGTCTGCATTTCAACGCCCCAGACTCTGACACGGCAGCCCCTCTTCCCAGCCCCTGCCCCTGCCCCTGCCCCTTGCAAGGCATGGAACTGAAACCTGGACTTACCGCAAATGTTGCAAGCAGCAGATGAGCGGCCACCGGGCAGCGGGAAGTGCGCTACTGCCCGGCTTGGCTTTAGCTTCATTTACACTGAAATTATTCAGCATAAATCATTTTAATGTTGCGTGATTTTTAGACGGCCATTTAGCGGCCCCCGAATGTCACTTAAAATCTTGCACATTAAAAATACAACAGACGGCAGCAAGACGAGGGTCTATCCATGAATTTCGGACATCAGTAGCAGCAAAAAGTACGTCGAGCAGAACTTCATTTAACGAAAAGTGCATTGAATAATTGTGAAATTAAAATTGTTTAAGTTTAAGTTTTAATAAAATAACATTTAAGTATAAATTTCATTGAGAACGTATACATATGAACGTGCGATGTGTGTGTGTGTGTATTAAAAACAATTTGTGTGCTTGTGCTACTGCTGAATAACATAAATTGAGCGACAGTCAAGGATTGTTAAAAGTTAAAGTTGTTAATTTATTGCATTTATTAACGTTTGAAAGCACAGCATTTTATATTCAAATTTGTGTTGCCCTGACAGCTGCTGGCTGACGAGACTATATAATACGAGTACACATTATAATTACAGATGATGTGGCATCCACATAAACTTTTGGCCGTGCTTTTCAAGCCATCAGACAGTGAAAATTATGCAGATCAAAGCACGCACACGCACACTCACACACACACACACACACACACACACACACACACACACACAAACGCGCGCGCATAGTGCATACACATAGATACAAATTAACGTCAAATATTTCACACAGATGTGCTTTGAAGTTCCTCGGCCTGATTCGAATTTCATTTCAGCTTTGAGTTGGCATTCGCAGGAATCACATCTTTAAGTTCGCAGCACAAATAATACTTTGTTGTCGTTTGTGGTCGATTGTTGTTTGTTGAAGACGATGCCAGCATTGAAGACGATGAGAACATATAGTTGGATGTGTAAAGAATTCATTAGTACTGGAATCACAAGGTTGTTATTGTTGCCAGACAGTCTTATAGCGGCAACGTATGCGACTGTCTGGCTAATGGCTCCTGCAACTTACGCCATCAACTTTGGGCCTGCAGCGTGATCTTTGCAGGAAACGCATTATGGGAGGCGGCATGTGTTCCTTGTACATGGCATATTGACGCAGTACAAAACGGCAGGAGCTAAAGTGCACACATTGGCCGACGGTTTTGTCGGGAGTCTGGCAGCTGGGCTCTGCCGGCAGACGGCGCATAAACAGCATAGATGTAACAAGAATATGTGTGTATTAGTGCATACATATGTACTATGTACGTTGCTTGCCATAATCAATGGCTGGCTTACGTGTGTGGCACGAAGTTGGCAGCAAGATGACGAGCCACAAGCAAGTGGAGCAGTAATAGTAGTAGAAAATCAATCGAAATGTGCGCCGCATTGTGAATTTAAAATTCAAAAGCAGCAGCCGACGCCGCCAGCAGTCCCGTTGATGATGTATTAAAGTCGCGTTAAAGTCTTATACGCTTTAAGCGGCCACAAGACGCAAACTGATGCGGAAACCGAAGCTGGGCAACAGATTGTTGCTCAAGTAAACAGCTTGGGCAACTTTTGATAAGCGGGCCAGCGCGCGAGACCGAGCGAGAGTGAGCGAGAGGGAGAGCGAACGGGAGTGCTGAGGCGGCCCTTATCAGCGGCGTGCAAAACAAGAGGCCAAAAAAATATGTACATAATATGTAAACAAAGGCGCGCACAGACTGCTACACACACACACACACACACACGCGCGCACACAGATGAAATTAACTGTACACATAAGCAATAGCTGCGGCAGCCATAAACACATGTTTTAGCCGGCCCATACCAGTATGAACCTATGCCGTGCTCTGGGCTTGAACACCCCGGAGCCTTCCTTTCGGTTGGAGGCAAATGGATATTTATTATACATCTATGTAGATTTATTGCAAAGTTGAAAATGAATGCGGAGCGTGTGGAAAGTAGCAGCTGCCCAAAGAATTGACTTGATGCCGCTTTTGCTGGAACTCGCTGTTAAAATTAGCCCAGCCGTAATAATAGAAATACATGAAGTGAAAATTAGTTTAAACTCACCTCGCCGATCCGCGGAATATCTGCTTAATTTAAATAAATTAATATTATATTAAATAAAATTCAATTCAATTCAATTCAATGCAATTCAATATTCCCTTTTGATGAGTGCTTCCATTTAGGTTTGTTAACTATTTATATTGTTGTTTTCTTTTTTTCAATCTAACCTAATAATCAAAATAATAAAATGAGGATTATATTCAATTTGGTTTGACGCACGTACTTAAACGTGTATATTTCATATAACAATATATATTTATCTTTCTCATTCTATACATATACATATATATATATATATATATATACTGGTATATATGAAGGTAGTTTCGATGGTACAATTTTAATAAAAATGTAAATTTTTTGCGAGTAGCCTAAGGGGTTTCTGGCACATGCAAACCCAATAAAAAGATATTGCTCGTTATGAACTTGGCGGCCGTTTTGAAAAGCTGTGCAATTTCCAAGCTCACATAAAGGTGGGCATGAAGTTTGGCAGTATCATTTCAGTTATTATTGGCAAGTTTAAAGTTTTGCGCCATCATATCAGGCAAGTCCTTAAATGCCCAACAATTGCACGATTGGGATGCTTTAAATGCCACCAATGTTGGGTATATAAAAATAAAAATAAAAGTATCAACTAACACAAAAGTTTGCACATTTTTGCAGATTGCACAAAGCCACTCAGCAGATATTTTAAATATATTAACATTCTAACTACGAATTTGATTAAAGTGAACAAATTTTTTATGGTAAACCTTATAAGTATCCGTTTTAACTGCTTAACTTTCGATTGCGTATTTCCATATAAATTTAAACTGTTTTTAACACCCTGACAGACCGTAACTTTCTATAAATACTTTCCCATAACATGAATGTTGACGAAATGATGACTGATTTAATGGACATCGAACCATTATCAACTACATTGCAAAATACAGACAAGTGATGAAAGACGCATTGTTTGCTCATAAAAGCCGCACATCATTAAATTTCCAACCGCTGTGAGTGCCCCTCCCCCTCCCCTCTCCGTTCTTCATCCGGCTAAGACTAACTGACAATACTACTCAGATCATCCTCGCGCCTAGCCCATTCCCCATTCGCCCTTCCACCCTCTGCCATGCCCGTGCGGATGCACATATGTAAACGTTTAAGTACGGTATTTAGATATGTGTACAAAACATGCCGGAACCGAAGCATAAAAACCGAAATGCGCATAATAAAAAGTCATCATCATAGACATATAGACCCATGTGCCCCATCCCAGGAATGGATGGTTCCATCGTCATGGTCGCAGCCCTTTTACAGATGTGCGATAAAACAACGCCCGGGCAACAAAGGGAATCGAAAATATGAGAAACAAAGCATAAAATAAAACACTTCGAACTTCGAGTTGACAATTTGAAGACGTCTATAAAGTTTCCAAAGCAGCTCGATGTTGGCTCTGGCTGGCTTTCTTGCTATTGTTGTTTTTGTTGTTGTTGTTGTTGTTGTTGCATGCGTTTTCGATTTCATCGTTTTTCCCAATAAAAATTCTTTGGAAATCATTTAGAAAACGCAGGCATGCACATCATCTGCACACCCACACGGCCCCTCCCTAGCGCCCGCACAAAACTCTGTCGCATAGATAAAACGCGTGTCAGACACGACACTGCCATGGATCATGTGTCAAATTGTGACTTGCACTTGCAACACACACGCACACACACAAAAGCATCAGCAGCAGCAGCAGCTGCTGCTGCAGCAGTAGTATTAATGGCAGCAGCAAATGCAGTAGTAACTAGTAACCATTTGGCAGTTACCTGGAACAGCATCCGATGCTAGTTGCAACACTCAAAGAGCGAGAAGGAGTTGGTGACAAAGCATAAGGAGCGGCAGAAGACACTCGAGTGCTTAGCTCGAGGCGACAGCAAACGGCACACGCAAATGCACTTTTTGATTGCCATTGGCTGCTCTTATCTGTCTCTGGTTGTTTTTCTTATGAATACGAAAGTGTAACAGCGTCTGAGTCGCACAATCAGACTTGGAGTGTTGTTGCACAGTCGTTTTATTTGATGTTCGGGTAAAAGCTTTTATCAAAAATCGTATTGCATGCAAATTAGATTCCTCTCTCGGATCTCTCCCACTTACAATGATGCCCTCGCTGTCGCTTTGAGCTGCAATCTCGGAAAAATAAAATAAAAAAATATACACGTTGCCTTTTATATGATGATGCCATTGTCGTTGATGCTGCAGCTGTCTCTACTACAACGGCTGCTGTTACCGCTGCTGTTGCCGCTGCTGCTGTCGCTGCCGCTGCCGGTGCCGCTGCTGCTGCTGCGGGCCTGCTGATAAAGACACCGACGACAAAGCTGCCAAACGCTGATGATTCAGACATTGCATCCAGAGCTCATTCTGCTGCTTACGACCAAATTGTTGTTGCTGCTGCTGCGCTTTGGTCTTTTGTCGCAGGTCTCAATTGACTTGATAAACTTCTTCCTACAATTTTTTCAATTCTATCGTACGCTTTTGCTTGTTAACGTCAACTGACTACACACACACTCACACACTCACACACACACACACATGCCACACACACGCATACAAGGGGGAAATGCAGGCGTAAAATGAGTTCGCTTTTTCTTTGGACTCTATCGAGCACGTCTTATCTGTAGTCGCATACGTATATAGCTCATGACAGCGGAGGCTGAGACTCCGAATGAGACTGAGACTGAGACTGAGACTGAGGCGGAGACTGAAACGGAGACTGAGACCGTGTCAGCGTAACGCCGGCTTAAACACACTCGAATGCATTTCCATTTCATGGCTATGGCTTCATTGCCGCCAAACGTCGTTGTCGTCTGCCGCTTTGTCTGGTGGCTATGCGCCAACTTCCCATATAAATGAGAAAAAAACCAAACACCGACGCCGCAGTCACAGCTGCTGTCGCAGTCGACGTCGCTGCGCTTGGTGTTATAGCGTTCATCGAAGCTTAAGGTGTATAAATCACACACAATGCGGTCTTTTGTAGTTTCAGGCGACACACTCAAACACACACACACACACAGACATAGACACAGACACAGACAAGCACACCATGCCCGGCAGTGATGCTGCAGTGAAAAAGTGCGCAGCGCTTAGCTTTTTGGGTCTAAAATATTGCCCTGCCGTTCCGGTTTAAAGCTACACTCGGTGTTTGGTCCAGCTGTTCACAGTTTCCGCTTAGCATTTAAATAATAATAGAATTATAATTTATTTTTAACAATTTGTCGCACTGTTTGTAATCATTTGTTAACTGTCAAAGATTAAGTCACTGCAGCAAGAAGACGTCTAAGCCGCTTAACAATATAATATAAGAAGGAAAAACTCAACTTTAGAAAACTCATAATGCTTTATAAACGGGCAGCCACTTGAGTATCTGCCCACAGCAGTACCGGTTAAATTTCGGCTGATGAATAGTCAAAAATATTTGAGAGCTATATTTAAAATCAAATAAACACATCTGCCAACAATCAAATGCTTGCTGTACTGTAAATTGAGCTTAGTTTCGGTTTATTTAAGACTCGACTGACGTCGGTATCCAAGGCATGAAAGTGCAGGCAACTGCAAAGCGATCCACTCAAGTGCAAGTTCAGCGCCAGCCCCAAGCAATCAGCTTAGCCTGGATTCTATTGGAATTTGTTTATGGCCAACAGCAACTTGTCGGAGAAGATGGGGCAGGGGAATGAAACTCTTTGGCGCTCTGGCGCCATAAAAACAAATTTGTACACATGTTTCTGTCATTTTATGGAATTATGTGCAACGCAAATGACAAACGAAATAAAATCATTTTCCTGTCTCATAGACCGAACAGACATTTTTCCACAACATTTGCCTTGGCAATGCACGGTGGATCCGACTTGCAAAATCTGTCACAAAATTATTGATCATCATTATATATAGTTCATGATTGCATGATTCCTTATTTTACTTAACTTACAATAGATGAAATATTTGCTATAACACAATTTTATTGCCCATCTTTATTAAATATGTAAATATGTAAACATGTAAATATCGAATTTGTAATATTTTAAAGCGTTTGCAATGATATACAAATATATAATACATTATAAATTAGATTTCAAATGGTGCGCACAAATAAATTCCAGAGCCAACTGTCGATAGAAGTTGGGAAAAAGTTCTAGCCGTGTACGTGTACGTGCTTCTTACAATGTCATAATAAATCAGGCCATTAAAGTATTATTTCACAATCAGAGGCACAGTTCAAAAGGTTACAGAACTCCTGGCTGCCAGACATCAATTCCCATCCATTGTGCAGCGGATCCGTTGCCGCGGGTCCAAGTCTGTTTATCGTTTATTTCAGCAATGACAGGTGCAGCTGCCAGTGGCATACAATCGAAATGTATCTATATATCTATAAGTTCTGCTGGCAGTGCGTGCGTATGCCGTTTGTTTATGGAATTTGAACTTTTAGCTGGCCCAAATAGGCGAATGCCTCGCTGCCTGCCTAACTGACTGCCTGACTGGCTGACTGCCTGACTGGCTGACTAACCGCCTGACTGACAGACGGACGAACTGCCTTTCTAAACGAGCGCCTCCTTCGATCACTTAGACGAGCAGCTGGCGTTGAAGTTGTGATTGTGATTGTGATGCTGACTGAAGCACGTTGTTTACGAGTATGTTGTTAAATGCAAAAATGATTTCCCATCAAAACAAACAAACAAACAAACAAATACCAAAGCTCACGTAGCAAAGGCGCCGTAAAGTTATTTGGTTTAAAATGCAATAACCAATCAAATAAATTGCCAAACAAAATGATTCAAGCATTAAGCCAACGCGTTGTCGCTATTTGTATTATCATTCTGTTTTTGTTTTTTGATTTTTTTTTCAATTCCTTCGTTGTTGTTGTTTTTATTTTTGTGATTTTGTCGCAAATGTGCCTCATTATTGCGTGATATTTATTTAGGTTATGACTTAAGTTGTGTCACGTTCGCTTAAATTTATATCCAATATACGTTGGACATCCGTCGCACAAAATCAAATTCACGGCCAGCTTCCCCAGCTTCCAAACATACAAACACAGAAAAATTATGCCCACAGATCTAGCAAATGAAATCTGCTCTGCACTGTGTTGGCTGTCTCGCTGGACCTCAATTTATGTGTATAGAAAATTTATATGCAAATATTCAATGCACGTCGTGCGCATTGCATTCCACATCTACAGCCAACGCCATAGCCATAGCCATAGCCATCGCCACCTCCATCGCCATCGCCATCGCCATCGCCATCTCAGTCGCTGTCGCCTTCGCCACGGTGTGCCACTAATTGGACCCAGCGGTTCGCCATCGTGATCGCATTTAAATGTGCTGATCAATTTGGTTAAATGTTAATAGCGCCCTGGGCGAGCCAGAATCGGAGCTTGCTGCGGGTCATGCTGGTTTTACCTTTCGCACGCTTGGGGCAAACGCATCTCATTTCACATTTCACTTGTGCACATAAAAGATATATGACATACATAAACTGAAATTAGCTGCCAATTTGAGATGCTGGCATTGTTTCAGTTCGGTTCTTCAAGTTGCATGTGAATTGTTTTATATTTATTTGGCGGCATTAAGCCATTAAAAGACAAGCCCATAAAATACCGAGAAAAACGGGAGAAGAAGAAGAAACAATAAGCTGTCACGCTGCGCCGGGAACGGCAGCTGCTCGCCTCAATCCCATCTCCGACTCCAACAACAGTAATCAAATCAAATTTGTTTGGCTCCGAGTGCTTTGTGTGGTTTTTTTTTAGTGCAGCCTAAAAGTATGCCACACATTTTTCACAGCTGCTTAAGCTTTGTAACCAAATCCGCTGCACTTTTTCATTGGCTTTAAGTTTTTCGTCTATGTCTAAACTTATTATCATTCTGGCTATTTATTTTATAGCTTACACTCACTCACACAAACACACACACTCGCACATACGGAGCACTGCTACAATTGTTTTCACATGCAAATGCTTACAGTGTCCCGTCACCTCCCCTCACTGACAAACATTTATATGCAAATAGATCGCATCCCGTACCGCTCCTTCTTCTGATTGCGTGCTCCCATTGCGAGACACACTCAAAAAGAGATTTCCACTAAAAGACAAATGTTACAATATTACGGGGCACTCACTGAGCGGGAGCGTACCTTGAGTGGCTGCTCCAAACGCTGGAGGGTTTGTCCTTGGCTGACTGCTGCTGCTGCTGCTGCTGCTGCTGCTCGTGCTTCGACTTCTGCTGCTACTGCTGCTGCTGCTCATGCCCCTTGCTTGTTGTCTGGCCTGCTACGCGCTCAAGTGGCAAAAAAATCGCTGAACTTGCAAAAATTATTGCAGTTGGCAACTTGAAGCTGACATTTCACACACACACATACACACACAGACACAAATACAGCGAGCGAGCGAGCGATAAAAGTAAAGTGACAGCAAAAACAATTGCAAACTTGCGCAATTAATTAAGTGAAAAGTGCGCATTCCTGTGCTGCAGCATTAGAAATTGAGTTGCCACCTTCCATGATGAGTTGAAATCCCAATGCAAATCCAAATCGCAAAGCAAACACAAGCAATGTTCTCACACGTGTTGTCATTTAAATATTTAAATATGCTGCTGGCAGCAGCGGCGCCAACATCGACAGCAGTTGCTGCCGCTCTCGCTGCTTGAAGTTTTCCATGTTTTGCTGTCTGTGTTAAACCGAAAGCCAAACTGCTACCCTGACAGCATCAGCCCCAGCTACTGCGGCTACGGTGTTGAGCAACGAGCACGGTACACCAAAAATCATATCACACACAAACACGGACACACACACGCGACCACTTAGCGACGAGAATTTTTTACTTTGAGTTTTATTTTTCCCTTTTAGAGAATTGCCTTGCTAGCATCGTCTTCTTTTATCAGACAAACTTAGCGCAAAATTAGTTTTTGAACTTTTTAAATTGGTTTATTTCATGGAGTTTTGATTTTTAGCACATTGCGTAACGAGCCTGAGAACTACGCGCTCCTAATTGGCTCACGCCGTACTCCCGAGTAGAAAGCGCCGTTGATGATGGCCGCGACTGCATCTAGCTTAACGCCTTCATTAGCTCTAAATGTAAGTGAGTGTGCGTGAATGTGTGTATGTATGAGTAACTACTCAATTTGCCAGGCGACTTAAAGCGAAATCATTTTTTTAACATCTTTGGCTACACAAATTTGCAATTATTGTAATATGTATGGACGACACCCGTTCTAGCATGCAGCCCCTACACTTAGCCACCTGTGTATGTATGTGTACAAAGTTGATGACATTTTTGTTTTTGTCGCCACCAACTACCAACTACCAACTACCAGCTACCAGCTACCAGCTACAAAGTGTATACTTCTATATACCTAGAAATACATATTTATGCAGTAGTATGTGCGAGTGGGGTGTTGGATAACTGGGTAGCTACGTGCCCATGCCATGTGAGCACTTAATACCTTATAATTTGCTGTGAGTTGCTGCTTTCATAAAATATACTTTATGAACAATAATTCATATGTGCGTGTGTATGCGGAAAGTGCATAAAAATCAATTTTTGCACATGAAACAACAGCGAAAAAAAGCTTGCAAGGCGGCGAAATAAAACAACAACAGCAACAAAGTCGCGGATACGACAACAGAAAACAACGACAACAGCAACGACGACAACGGCGGAACGTTGCATACTTCTCAGATGACAGGCAATGGACGCAAAGAGTAGCAGCGGAGAAGGAGGTGCCAAATAGCTCTCTCGTATAGCCCTCCTACAGCACATACTACTTGAAACTGATTACATGCACAATTTTGCCCCGGTCTTTGTTCGGCAATGGCAGTGCCAGGACATGGCCGCAGCAATTGTTACCCGCATCTGCATGTGTATTGGTATTTCTATATACACATACATATCGCATATATGTACACATATATAACAATGTGTGTGCACCATATATTGTTATACGTTCCTGCGGTGGAGTCCACTGCCGCTGTTGGTACCGAGCAAGCTGCGCTGGCTGCCTCCGATTGCTGTTTCCTTTCTCTTGTTGCTGGGCGTCCCCTTCATGCAATTATTTCAACAAATTTAAACCTCAGCGAAATAATAAACAATTCGTTTTCAGATTAAAATGCAATTTTCATAACTTTTTGTTCAAGGCACTCCTACTCCATCTTTCCCACTCTCGCCCCGATGTCCGCAATTACTACTTATTTTATTTATTACGTAAGCCGGTGCATTAATTTTTCACAAGGATTTCATAACGTTAAAATTTCGTGATGATGTTGTTGTTTTCTTTGCTCTTGTGTGGGCTGGCATTTATCATACATTTTCGCAATTTATTTATATATGTAAATATTTTATAGCTATGAGTAGACCATTTGCATGATTTAAACAGCTTTTGTTGCTGCTTTTCGTGCTGAACGATCTTCTATCAAAAAAGAAAGTGCAGACGAAATCTCAACACTACGCAGCAAAATTGAAACCCACATTGAAAATAACTCAATAGTTGTACCTTACAATCATTAACTGAAACGAACACACAATTTGATTCTCTTTTTCTTCCTTGGAAAACCTGTCTAGTGTCTTTTCTGGTTTCAATACATAAACATGTAGTTCAGTGTAGACGGCAATGAAAATGATTTAATTAAGCTGCGATTAAATTAAGTCATTAAGAATAACAAGTAAGTGGAAACACCTCTCGAAGCTTATCGATATATGTACATAAACGAAATTCCCAGCTGCAGGCTCATTCGTTCACGTGTCAGCTGAATGCCAATACCAATACGATGTGCTATCAATTCAGGTGGAATGGGAAAGGTGTGGGCGAAATTGGCCAGGTGTCGATGACACATTATGCCGTGCATATTTTAAGCTCATGCAGCGTCCATTCGAAATGTCATTTTAATGACTGTTGGTTAGCTAATTGGGCTTACGATTAGCAAGTGAATGCCAAATGAGCAATGGGCGATGAAAGATTAGTCCACGGAGCATCGCATCGGACGCCATTGAGCGACTGCTGCTGAGCTCGACACCTATTTAAATATGCAGCTCAGCAGGAACCTGTCAATTTGCATTGGCTGCTGCAATGCTCTGACGGTATGTCCGCTTTTGAATTGTATATTAAGTTGCTTCAAATATATAAAATATATATATATATATATATATATATATATATATATATTCGTGCTCGAACTTCCTTAGCATCAATGGCTTTTAAAGTCACTGGAAAAGGCAAACACGGAACATTCATTGTCAGGGCTTCCAGCTATGATAATGTGATATACGTCAATGTCAATTGGATTCCTTGCTTTGAAAGCCAATAAGCTGCCATTCAATGGGGACACACCCACACTACAGCATGATTTATTGTCGGAAAAACAAAGACACCCCTTGACTTGAGCTTGTAAATGTACTGTGACGACTGTATCCGGTAACTGAAGAGCTGACAAAAGTGAATCACAGCCAGAATTTCACATTTATTGAATGTGTGCTCTTGAAAATACAGTTTGGTCTTTTGAGCAGGCACCTGAACATGATCCAATTCAATTTACACTCGGATTGTGGGCGCATATGATAAAAATGGTATAAATGGCATAAATGTTAATTGGATATTAAATTTTCGATTTACATTTACTGCTCCAATGAATATTTGGTCAACTATTGCCGGAATGTGAGAAAGTTCTATTAATATTGCTATTGAAATGTAACTTGGCCCATAAAATACGCCCAATGATCCGAATTGCCGCCGAGTCTAGACCATTTCAAATGTCATTAATTTAACGAATCATCCGCATCCCATATACGTGCACATAAACCCACAAAAAAGCCAGCATCAATTGACCAATTTTCACCTGGCCAACACATAAATTGGCAAGATGCCAACGCTGATAGTCCAATCAGCGAGCTACATAATAGATTTTTTTTCTCCCTGCCTGCATTGCCATAAAAGTAATCGTTAAATGTAAGTATGTGTAAATGAGCATGTAGGTAAATACATATGCATATGTACTTACGAGTACGAGTATGTGGAGTGCGTAAATTACACAGACGCCGCTTCGTTTGCATCCTGTAATTTGTGGGCAAAAAAGGGTTAATTTATGCACTTTAATGTTAATGCGATGCATCTGCGATGGCAAAGTGTCTTATCAGATTAATATTTAAATGCATTAATGCAAACGCTATTTTATAATTTTCTTTAATTTCAATTTTAAACCATTTAGCACGCTTTCACGCATTTATGCATTTTATTTCATAATTATCGTACGAATGTGACTAGTATATTTATATTCTTTTAATTGCATAGCGTGGCATTTTCATAATGGAATAGAATCAACTAATTACGTCTGGATTGGCTGTTAATATTGGAAAACAGCTTTAGCACATATATGTATACATAAGCAATTTTATATTCATTTATTTTATGTATGCACAGCATATTGGCCACATATGAGAAATTATGGACCAAAAATGCGCAAACCCATTTAATTATTTCGTTGCGACCATTTAATTAGTTCCCATTGCGGGCCATCAATCTTGCCAAAGGCAAAGCCCACGCAAATCTGGATGAGTAAGCAAATTGGCTCAATTGATAATTTCATTGAAACACTCAATCAACAACTGGCAAATTGTTATACATAAATTTGAATAGCTGTCTGTGCACCTCTCTCCTCTCTCTCACCCCTCACCCCTCCCTCACTCCATGCTGCGGGCATGCCATAGAGCAATGTCTATATTTACGTTTAAATGGCACTTTCTTAAAAGGCTTAGGAAAATACAACAACTTCTACACACACACTAACATGAAGTACTCCTGGTTGAGTGACATTCAAATAGACAAGCTGCCAATACGTGCAGCAGTTGTGCATAAAACTAAAGGAGTCAGCAGTACGGCAGAGACCGGCACAGAAAACAAAACCAAAAACACATTCACAACCAAAAACGAGCAAAATTTTTGTTATTGCATTTGAAAATGGCAGGCGTGGCCGGGGGCGTACCCATTTGGGGCGTATTGCCGAGCCCATGCACACGATTGGAAACCTTTTTTTTTTTTTTGTTTTTCCCGTTTCTGTGATAGTTGCTGTCTTGTGTGCTCCAGTCTCTTGTTTTTCCTACATTTTTCCTCCGCCTGGCCATGGCAATTGAATGGCCAAATTTCGTAAAATGCAGTTTGAGCGTACGTTTGAGACGAGAGATGAGACAGCAGGAACAAAAGGCAGCAACAACTTGCTTTGAAGCTTGCAGTCGTCTGCCAGTCAGTAGAGATGAGCAGCTTAGTAAGGTGTGTGGAGTACCGTTTATTGAAATCATATATGACAATTATATAAACATGACTGTCGAATAAGTGTAGCACCCCTTATTTAAAATATTTCGAGTAACTGTAGTCGGTGGTCAGTAAACAATTGATTAATTTCTATAAGCCACTTTTATTATTCACTAAACAGGAATCAGAATCAAGTTAAATTGAAAAATGAAAAGATTCATTGCATATTTTATTGTAAATACAAAAATACAATTTGGATCTGTGCCATCACTGATTGCACCACGTCTATGATGAGTTTTGTTGTTATATTTTCTTTTTTTTTTTTTTTGAAATGTTTGTAGCTTTAGCTTTGTATTGTGTGATTTTTTGGCGACTATAGTAGGCGGTACGGAATAGAGCAGCAGTGCCGGCTCCAAACTACTCATTGGAGCCTTAGGGCACGGAACATGCACCAAAATGAACAGTAGGAGCTGCACTAGCACAAGCGCTTACAGGCAACCCATACGAACGAACGAACTTACAGACACACACACACACACACAGGTTGAATCGAAGGCGCAGAATGAACTGCGCTGCATTGCTCATACGCAGCATTGGACAAGTTTCTCGACAGCTCACCGGAACCCTTCACTTGTTGGTGCAAGTGCCAGGTGTATGGGGAAATTTGCCGAGCCAAAGCCATTGGACATACAGCAGACCGACAAGCAAATCACATGCCACAACACACGACCTGTGTGCGAAGTGCACGTGTGTGTGTGCTTGCAATTTACTGCATATCATAGCGGGCAATGGCTAAACTGACTAAGCTGCCAGCGCCAGTCGAGCCGTTCATTTGGCTTACAGTGGAGTTCTGCAAATTACCGCAAATCCTTGAAGGCAATTTAATAACCAACCAACCCAACTAAGAAGCTGAGTCTAATTAATGAAGGCTACGCATCATTTTCGATTTTCGGTCGTTTACAGCCAGACATTTGCAATTTTTGCCTAATTTGTGTGTTTGTTGGTTTCGTTATTCGCCTTGAGGCGGAACAGGTATGTATGTATTTTGGGACCACTGACATTCACCGACTGTGGCCCCAATGCTTAACAAGTTGTTTGTGCCAGTCAACCAGTCAACCAGTCAGACGGTCCAACAATCCATCAGTCCCTCAGTCCCTCCGTCCGCTGGACAGTCGGTTAAATGCTCGTCATTTCGTTTGTTTATTGTGCGCAATGATTGCCAAGGCCTTAAAACTGCTGTGATTGCAAACAGGATTTGACTTGGCCTGACTTTAGCCCTGGCATACTATCTGACTTCAGTATGTGGCCTCCAGCATATACCCAAATGGTCGCCAACAAAAATCACATATTGCACACACGTACGCTGGCTTAGGGCACAGACTGCTCCCAGTCGAAAGTTGGCAGTCACCAAGCGGCAGTCGCTAGCCGCATGGCTTGGCATCGCATGCCATGCAATTTTTCCCAGGTAACAAAATGAATTGCCTGTTGGCCAACAACGTCTGCTGCTGCTGCTGCTGCTGCTGCTGCTGCTATGACTGTGCTACGGCAGAGACTGCGGCTGACAGTGTCGCATGCTCAATGCGCACTATTTGCTATTATTCCAGTGATATTTCGAGAGTGCCATTGGCCGTGTTCTATGGAGCTGGAGTGCAAACCAAACGTACACACCCGGGCGTATACGTACGTATAGATGAGTGCAATTTACCGCTAACAATGCCATGCTTTGGTAGTTACAACAAATGTTAGACGCAGCCAGCAGCGCTGCACCGTTCCACAGTTGCACAGTTGCAGCGCGGTACAGCTAACTACTTGGTAGCTATAACTACCTAACGGCTAGCACATACAGCAACATATGTTGACCATGGAAATGCATAAATAATGCGGCACAGTATGGGGCTCCAACATGGCCTACGACCAGGACAAGGATACCAGTGGTGACTGCTGTTTCTGTTGTTGTTGTTGCTGTTGTTGTTGCTGTTTGTGTCGCTGTTGCCATTGCTGGCGCCTGCACCAGTGCTGCCAGTAGGCATGTCGCTGGCAGAGTCCGCTGCTGGCTGCTGGCTGATGTTGACCGCTGCCCGCTGTCGACTGTCCGCCGGCTGTTGGCCGTTGGCTTGCCTCGATTGTTGTTTGCCATATTCGAACATTCACATCAGGATTTCCCGCTATTGTACTTTTTGGCTTTGTTTATTTACAGTCAGCGCAAAAATGTTTGTTGTGGCCCGAGCGAATGCATGGGTGTGTGTGTATATGTATGTGTGAGTGTGTGAATGTGTGTGTATGTGTGTGTGTGTATTCTGTGCATGTATGTCATGTGTGCCTAGCTGGATTTAGGCTAAGTAAGCCGCATACACCTGTCCACGCACACAAACACACAAACACACACACATACACAGAAGCGACAAACAACACAAACAGAACCGCATGAGCGACCAATTTAATACATGATGGCATTGTTGGGCTTTCAATATTTGACTGCCATTGTTGTTGCTGTTGTTGCTGTTGTTGTTGTTTTGCTGTACATCTGCTTAAACAAATGTCACGCGTGGACTTGCCTCCAATTATTCATGTGGCGAACGTTATTAATTTGAAAGCATATTTATCACAAACGAAATCTACGCCACATGCCGTAATAAATCAAGAAACGTTTTTGGCCTGACACACACCAATAACACCACAAGCTACATATATTTAAATCTCAAATACACACAGACAGACACACACACACACACACAAACACACACACGCACATACTTGTATATTCCTGTGTGAACATATATGGGGAGCGTCTAGCAGACGCTAAAATGTGGCCACAAAGCGGGTGATGCCTGATGCCTATGGAGTAGGTGTATCGACTGTGGTGAGAGGGTTGCGAGTCAGTCGGCTATGTCATATCCACATTTAAGCGGACCGAGCAGGCAACCAAGCAAGCCTGTCAGCTCATAGCGTCTAACCATGTGACAGTCAGTCAAGTTTCAAAATACAAAACACTCAAGGTGATATGAACCTTTTAGCCATGCTATTCGGCGTCCTTTGCCTCCTATTTGAAGGGAGCCAACAAGTTACGCTACGGCAACGATAAATACATAAATTCCCAGGCCTATCCAGCCAAAGGTTGACAATGCGTCATTGTATGTCAGACATTTTGGCTTGAACTTCAAAAAGTGAGCCATACCGAAGCGCCGAACCGCCGAAGCGATGACTGAGAGACTCAAAGTAGAACGTATAAAATTCCAATTGTTTGTAGGCGTCCTTTGGCATTGTGCCGTTTTTCCAACCAAATCCAATTGCAATATTAAAATCATGCCAGCAATACATACACTAGCAAACACACACCCACAGCCATTGTCGATGACAGAAAAGTTACCAGAAACAGTAAAGTCGACAACGCACTGGCAGCCAACTGTGACGCAGACGCCTCGTCGCTGTGCGACATTACTGAGGGCGCTAGGATGACTGCCAGGAGTCGCACCATCACTGACAGCAGCAGCAGTAACAGCAGCAGCAGCAGCAGCAGCTATGGGTCCAGGGTTATGGGAAAAGCCAAAAAGGCCACCGACACGTTCAAGGACACCATCCACCGCCTCCTTATGCTACTTATGCGCTAAGAATTTTTTGGCAAATGTCAATTACCATTGAAAAATGCTTATATATAAATATACCTACACACATACACAAAAACAAACATAAGCGCAGACACATATACGCTGTCGATATTTCATAAGCTTATTTTTGTCTTGTGTGTTCTGCTTGTTTACGCACATCACCTAAAGACAACATATCACATCAATTAAATACACAAAAGCAATTGGTTTTATGATGTATACGTAATACTTTAAACTTCGATTCGTATAAACAATACACACACTTTTAATCAACGTGTATTATAAACGGAATTATTCATGCATTAAAAAGTGGAATTACCGATAATGGTTGAGTTTATTCCGATTGATTATTTGATAGCCTATTATTTTACATTTATTGTACAATAATTGGTTTTGTTTAGTTTTGAGAGAATATTCAAATAGAACCATCTTCTCCATGTTCAGCCCTTTATTGTAGTTTATAAAAAAGACCATGCAAAAAACTATCAATTTTCACGTTGCATATGAAAAATGCATGATTAAATGCGTCCTAAAGGATTGTGAACAGTTCAATTTGGCCATTGTGTCTGCTGGGTATCCATAATTTGATGCGTCAAAGTGAAAATATTTTATATTGAGGCCAAGCCGAATGCCTGATTGACTAACTGAATATTTGAGTGTCTATCTGTCTGCCTGTCTGTCCTTCTGTCTGTCTGTCTGTCTTTGTCTGTCTGTCTGTCTGCCTGCCTGATATTACAGCAATTTCCTTGACGACACTTGCCGACGACACTTCCGTGCAATTGTATGCCGCTTTTGAGTTCCGGCTGCGGGGCTCCGGTGTAAGCCACAATTTTTATTGGCCGTATGCGTGTTGTCAGGCCATGTATGAATATTTGTGGCAGGCAATTCTTATGAATTTTCAGGCACTTTTATATGTACTAGCATGTAGAAGGCCAGGACTCGCGCGCCACACCGGAACAGGACGCAAGGACGATTCCATTCGTTGAATGTGCCGTTATTATGGCAATTTTACCACATGATGATGCGCTCGGTTATTTGGTTATTTGGTTATTTGGTTATTTGGGCAAATCAAGCAATTTATTCGCAATTGTCGTTGACGCCACCATCCGCTGCAATTGTGTGGAAATCGATATGCGTTATTATTTAAACCGTTCATTTCCCCCATTGCTATTGTACACTCACACACTCACACACACTTACACACTTGCACACAATGCACACTGTACTCGAATAACAAAAGTCGAGCTGACTTTGCCTTCGCATGGACAAATTTGATTTATGCATATTTCCATATGATTTATTTCATTAGCATCATTGCGGAACGTTTCTTCAACTCAGTTTCACCAACAGCATCAGATTTCGATTGCGATCTTGATTCCGCTTCCAATGCCAACAACGACTGTTGCCCGGCCTTCTACCTTTTACCTTCTGCCTTCTACTTATACCTTTTTCGTTGCCAAGCTGCTTTTTTAATATTTATTTAAACATTTGTTGCAGCTTCCGTTTTCATTTCTCGTCCGTTACGTTTGAGTGATTCAAACTTGACGGTTGCCTTTGTATACATTTTTTTCCGCCTCATTTGATGCAGAGAATGAAAAGTTTTCATGCACCGCCTTCCCCCAATCAGCTGCACACCCGGCGAAAAAAGGCAAAAGTCCCGCACAAAACGAAAAACTTTTGTTAAGAAAATATGAATTTGAAATGAAAATATGCTAGAAATGAATTGAAACCGTAACGGTTTGAGTGGGCCAAACGAGCGCGTGCACGAACGAGCATCGAAAAAATGCCAATCCTCCTGTTCAGCCCTGCACCGGCGTGCCCTATCCTAGCCGCGCCCTTTCCCTCGCCCATAGCCGCACACAATGTTGCAAATAAAACAGCGAATAAGAAACAATATACAATAAAAAGCAAAAAAATAAGTTGAAGCTGGAGCTAAAGAGGAGATGGAGCAATGGAGATCCAACTGGAGCATTCTGGCTGGTTGGCAGATGGAAATGAAAGGCAAACACGATTCAGTTAACGAGTGACGAACGCTATTGCTAACTGGGGACTGCTTTGGTCCATGGCTGTGTGTGAGTAGCCAACCTAGCAACGTCTATTGAACATGCTGACTGCCGCGGCTGACTGGCCACCAGCTGGAAGATGGAAGATGGTAGATGGTAGATGGTAGATGGACCTGCCAGCGGACGCGAACGTGGACACGACGAATTTACTGGCACTCTCTGAATGATTGCCTTACTTGCCGTACTGACTGACTAACCAATGAACGGCTCCAAATGAATGACTGAATGAATGAATAAATGAACGGATGAGCGCTTCTCTACAGTTGGTTGCATTCGCAAACACACACACACACACACACACATACAAACACAGAGAGAGACTCACGCCCTTACACAGACATCAGGAAAGCCGTTTGAGCCGTCTCTCTATTGAACTTGGCCGTAACCGTCGATGCTCGGTCAACACAATAAAGTTAGTTTTCCAAATCGGCTACTTTATTGAGCGTAAGTCTCTCGGCCAAGCTATATTATTTGATGCGGCTTGTTGGTTCATAACCATGAAGCCAAGCAGTGGCTTGAGTACGAGTACGAGTACGAGTACGAGTACGAGCACGAGTATGAGTACATTTATATATCTACTCCAGCTGCCGATCAAATTAACTATTTGCCAGCAAGCACGTAATGGGCGCATCATTTGCTATTGGGCTTAATGTCGTTCACTGTTCATTTGATATTTCGAATATTTCGAGTGCTTTAAATTGCCATAAAAAATTGCTATCTACTGTCATCTTTTTTGGCTATTATTGTTGCTGCCTCTATTGTTGTTCATTCCACATTTCTACACTCAATTTGTACAAATTTAATTGTCTGCTGCCTGCAGCTATTGACCAACGGCGTCGCTTTTTATATTATTTTATATATTCATTTATGTAAGTATTTATTTATTTTGTTTTCTTTTTTTTTTTTTTGGTATTTTTTTTTTACTGTTTATTATTTGTTGCTTCTTGGCTGTCCGGTCAACGCCTGACGCGCCAATATCTGCCAGGGGAACCTTTTATGGCTCTTTATTTATTTACGATGGTCCCTTTAAATCAATGAAGCATACTATTTGACGCTGTCTCTTAAATTTACTCACACTCTTTGTTGGCTCAATCCCTCGCCCGATGAGTCCATTTTTATTCTCTTCTTTTTTTGTTTTGTGCTGTGCGCTAACAACAATCAGCTAGTAAATCGAATTTCTTGCCTAAAACAACAACAACCACGACGGCGCAAGTGGCAGCAGGACAACAATGCGTAGCAGCAATGCCAACATCAACACAAATAAATACAAATACAACACAAAAAAAGAAATAAAAAGGAAGAGCGATGCAGGACGCTGGTGAAACTAAACACTGCGTTTGTTTTAGCAGCTTCCGCTTCCTGTCGGCAGCAACAAAAGTGAAAACAAAAAAAAAAAAAGGCAGCAGCAGCAACGCATTCATCCATCTATCCACGTGAGGGGCAAACTAACCTCCAGACGAACACACGCATGGCCATCCATCTACAATCACCCATCTAACCATCCATCTATCCATCTATATGAGCAAAAGTCCAGTCATTGCGCTCCTTTGACAAGCGCCGAAGCTTCCTGTTCCCTTAGCTCTTACTGCTTCGTATGCCACCCACTGCCCCATTTTCCGCCTACTGTTGTAGCCGGGCGAAGCTAAACGCATTTGTTCGAAGCTTGTTTAGTTTAACTTTAATTGAATTTTGTGAATTTTGCCCGCTGTCTCTCGCCATGCCTTTTCTACCAGTCAGTGCATTGTTGCTGTAGTTATTGTTGTTGTTGTTGTTGTTGTTACAACAGTTTCCTTACTGCTTTTTATTTGCTGGCCCTTTGGCCACTCGTCCGACTGGCAGCTGGTGCCACTTTTATATGGCTGAATTTATTATGGACAATAACAAAAACTGTAGAAAACTGTTGCCCACGATGCCGAGTGCCAAGTTAGGCCGCTTCTTGCTGGCTCATCCTGCAATCCTGCAGGAATTGCGCTCACCTTCACCATATGGTCAATAGCACGAGTTTGGCTCGTAAAAAGGCTTACATAAGACGGCCGCTCTTCGGCTTACCTTTTTGCCAAGCAACTGTGAAATTGTCTTGTTTTGCTAGCAACCCTTTATTGTTGATTTTTAACTAAGGCAAATGTATCGAGGTAGGACAAGGGTCGGGGAAGGGCGACAACATGGGCGTGGGCGTGTACGTGGGCGTTACCATTGCCAATCGCTTGGGCGCATACGAAATGCGAATTCAATTTTTATTTCAGGCATTTTAAATAATTTGTGCGATTTAATTTTTGGCTTTACTCTAACTGAGCCAATAAAACGTTTCGAAAAGGAAAAGAAAAAATGTGGTACACAAACGTGCTTATGCGGTTGATTGCCGCTGGGATGAATCGATAAATCTTTGGTGCGATAGGGCGTGATGGCGTATACGTAATGTCAGTCCATACAAAAGCCGACACTGATGCCGAACGATGACAACATAAGCCGGCTAAAAGCCATAGTCGGTAATTGTCAAAGTCAAATATAGAATTATACATGGCAGCTATTTACGCAAATACAGTCTGCTAAGAAAGTTTACGCACATCCTGCTAATGAGAAAATAAAATTCGAAATAAAGCTACTCCACTCTATTTACTGAAAACATACTAAAATTGGTGTCCTATTGGTATAGTATTCTTAAATTATGAAATACAAGTATGCATCAAGCATTTCCTTTTTTAAGAGTTTCATAATTTTATTAAATACATATATTACTTTAACACCAAGGAGAATAACTGTATACCTTAACGCAACGATAAATCTTAATTCCTGAGCATTTTATTCCCTTTACAGCAATTATTATATAAAAAAATTGGTTCTAATTCTTAAAGATACAATTTATTTTTATTATTCTTTAGCAATAAAATCATGTGGTTTGATTTAGTTTGGGTTGCCAACGTATGCACAAAATAAATAAGTCTTACGGTATTCAAAGCATTTTAATTATAAAGAATACAATTTTAATTTGCACTTTAAAGATAAATTTCATGGGTCAGTGTTAATCACTGCTGGCGATTAGTTTACTATGCATTATGCTCTTTGTGTTATTGCATAAATTATGCGTTAAGCTGCTGCCTATCGATGCGGTTTACCGTCTGCATGCGCATAGAAATTTATCTAAGCCCAAATAAATTTAATCAACCGCAATCGGAAGTGTTCGAATAATGACACAATAAACAACAGCAATTAAAATATCAAACATAAATCATTGTGCAAATTTACAACAATTGTCATGAAAGCCAAACAACAAAACTGCATGCAATGCAAGACAGGATCCAAACAAGCATGTGAATGTGAATGTGTGTGCGTTTCTATATGTGTGTGTGTGCATGTGGACTAAAAAGTCATAAAAAGCGTGCAAATAACAAACAAACAAGCAACAGACCTTTGTGTGTCCTAATGTGCATGTGACTTTATGCGTGCAATCGTGTGTGTGTGTGTGTTCATGTGTTTGTATGTGTATTGGAAAACAAACATACTCTATAGCCAGCCACGCCCACGGAACCGTTCCATTGGTTGAACGCCCAAACAAACAGGCGTAAGCGCCTGCATAAATTTGTACTACGCATAAAATCAAATCAAAATTCAACGACATGTGACAATTTTATGTCCACAAAATTATGTATTTGTTGAAAACACACAGCAGCAACAGCAACAACAACAATCGAACATAGGAAAACAACAATAATGCAAAGCAATGAAAATAACCGCAACGACGACAACACCAACAACTACAACAGCAATGGCAAACAACAAAGACGAGTAAGGGCGGCCAACGAGGACATAAGCAATAACAGCAACAGCTAAAATAGCAACATGAGCAGATTATAATGAACAACATATTCGCACGGCCGCACCCAAGCACAAGCACACACACACACACACACACATACACAAACCCACTCTCAAGCACATACACACTCTCAGAACAACACGCCCTCACACCGTTTTGGCATCCAAACACTCAACTACACACAGACGTATAATAAAGCGACACGCAACAATTTACGTGTTTTGACACTAATACAAAAGCCATTACAATACACGCAGGTACAAACACTCACACACAAACACACACACTCAAACTACCTACCACTTAGGCATGTTATTGCGAGTCTGTTCGAAAAAAAGCATACTTTATGTTCCTTCAAAGTTCACATGGCCCATATGCGATGAGTTGCTTGCCTCGCTTTAAAGGTGACCAAGACCGAGGCAGTTCATAAAAACTCTACCCGGACTTTGAGAGAACCTTTTAAGCACCAAAGGCAGGAGAGCCACGAGTCTTCGAGTGAAAGTTTTGAAATTGCCGTAGGCACATATATTTAACTAGCTTCACAAACCATTTCTTGTGAGCACCAGCAAGCAAAAACAGGGCATGGTTCTTGAACAGTTTTTCACGAAGGAACTTCAACATTGGGGCCGCACCTTAAGGTTGAGACAATTTTGTTGGCTTTGCCAGGCCATTTCTTTGACCAATGGGCGTCCAAGACAGTGTCAAAGGTTGCTCTGGGGGAATGACCCGAAATGTGGTTGGAGGTTTAATGATGAATTGTGGGCCAGACTCTAGATTTGACATTGACATATTTTGCAACGCATAAAAGTATGCTACATATTTTGTACATAATTTATATTCTTGTCCTGAGGAAAACTGATGCCACAGGATGAATCCATAATAAAATGTAAGCCAAATTTGAGAGTTACCCAAAACAAATTTAAACTGACAGACTTGCTTAAATATTATACTACTTCAGCTTGAGGCACTGCATTAAAAAAGCGCCCGAATAAGTAAAAAAAACTTTACGCCTATCTGCCAGTTGATTGCACACTTTCCATATCAAGTGGAACACTCGAATTTAATTAGCTATGCTCGACTAGAGCTCAATTTCGGCACTTTGTTGCACTTATGCAGGGCTTCAGAGTGTTTAACTTGCTCCGTTCACAAGTGTTTAACTTTAGTGAGAGCTACGAGTGGGTGCTGCTAATGAAGTCAAATGAAAATGCCCACATTTCTAAATATTCCATAGGATTGCAACTTTCGCAAGGCAAACAGTTTGCTGGGTCGGCCAAATCTGAACAGCAAAATAGGTCCGAAATTGCGCTTCCTACTTATAAGGACGCGGAAGCGTGGGTATTTTATAATAAATGTGATGTAATAATGCCAATATAAACTTGTTAACTTTCGACTATACAAACATTCATGCACATAATGCTAATTATGCATTGCCCCCAAGAACTAAAATAAATACTTATGCGTGGGAGAGTAAGTGCTGAACTCGAGGTCAAACAGAGTGGGCGAAAGCCGATTTGCTGTCGATGCATTTTCCAGGAGACTTTACTAGGCGTTTCTATTGTTTTCGCATGCATCCACATGTCTGTGTTTGTTGCCGTGTGTGTGCGTGAGTGTACGGGTGTAATCATGTGTGCAACCATTCATATGTATATTGACAGATTGAAGGATTATCAAATGCCTTTTATAACATGCTCTGTCTGCACTGAACTTTAAGCCCATAGGTTGTTTGGCTGCATCGAAACCCAGATGCACACATACATGCAAATTGCACACACACACACTCATTGTGTGTAGGCACGTATGCAAATATATTTTGGGCGAATTAGTAGTAGGAGTGTTGCAAAATGCATTGGCCGCTCAATGTAAATATATTTGCAGTGTATTTTGTGGATTTCCGGTTTGCAGACAAATCAAAATTTTAGCTTAGCTTTAGAAAATGGCCGCTGGCAAATAAATAGAAAAGAGAACAACATTGTCCTGAAATCCAACCGCAATTCAAATTGTAACAATGAGCGATGAACAGAAGCCATACAACACACATAGCATGTTAAAGTTCGTTGTTCTTCTAGACTGATACAAATTTATAATACATTATGAATGTCAGCAAAGAACATCAGTAACTATTTTCACTATTTTCTGAATAACCTGTGCTGCCCTTTACTCTTTGCACTTAGAAACTAAATCAAAGCTTTTTTTACCATATTTGGTTCAACTTCAATTAAACTGTCATGCTATAACCAAGTGGGGAAATGCAAAATAAAATCCTTTTTTCAAACTATTTCAGAGAGAAATATAGTTGTTCATCCAATCAACTTGCAGATACCCTGCTAAAAGTTTTGTAATTTACAGAATGTTTGCGGGTTTGACGTATTTTCTTATCATATAGGGCATTGAATTATAGAAAAAATGTGTTTTTTTCTTTTGTAAAGTTCGAGATTTTTAGCTCACAGGGTATGCTTTACGACGAACTATTTATACATTGAATTATTTGCTATTTTCCTTTTGATATTCCAGTATCATACTATTTTGCATTGCTTTTAACATGGAATAAGATTTTTAAATTATTTTCTGAGCTATGTGATTTTATTTTCTGTAAAGTGCTGTTTGGCTACCAGAACATGGCTACGACAAAATACTATATTGAAAGTAGAAATAAATGATGGTAATGTAAATACATTTTCGGAGGCAATCACATGTTTTAAGATGTTACTGTGTGACGAGCAGTGGCCAAAACTGCCACAAAAAAAAAAAAAAAATAACTAAAAAAATAGAAAAAAAAATCTTTTTCCAATGTGCACTTAACCGAGCTAGCAAATGGACACACAACTCGGGCAACTGCAAAAGCTGATGAACTGAACAGCAATTCTGCTACACACTTCAGCACTTTAAGGCTGCCAATTTCGACCCGATACGCAGCCCAATCCAATCCCACAGACCGCTGTCAAGTTTATTAGCTACGCTCGATACAACACAGATGATTGGCTGCTTTGATAAGCGCAGGGGCATTAAGCTGACAAAAACTCTAGCAAAATAAGAAAATGAGAAAATGTTTTCAGAACTGAAGCCGAGATGAGCAGAGCAGAGCAGAGCACAGCTGAGCTGAGCGGCGAGCGAATGCGAAAATCCTTTAACACGAAATTAAGACACATAATCCTTGACAAGCAGTAATGGCAATCAAATATGCTAACGCTTGCATTTTCGACAACTAAGCCTCTCGTCAATTGACAAGACCGAGCCTCGCAGCGATGGGCGTGGCAGCAACTATGTTGCCATGTTTGTCAGCAATAGATAACGTTTGCCAGAGCTTTTTGCCGCTAAGCCTTCGGGACATTTGCTTATCGAGCCTGTAAGGCAGTGAGGCCTCCAAGAGCCGGGCTGAAAAATGGCCTTCCACTGGCATTAACAAATTAAATCGAATCAAAATGGTTCCTGCGTAGGTAAATCTATCACTTTAATTAGAAACGAGAAATGATTGTGCGTTCACCTACAGTAGTTAAATAATTATAACGTGGCTACTGTGGAAGTTACCAAAAGGTTGAACAAATGAGAATGGAAATCGTAATTACATTTTTAGCACATTGCAGATTGCTGTTTTCTATAAATTAAATTTCATTTCCCGTTTCCCTAGCTTGCCTGGTTTGCCTGGTTCGCTTGGTTCAGCTAGCTGCCTAGCTGCCTCGCTGCCCGGCTGCCTGGCTGCTGGATGACGACTGAGCCCTATTCGCATTGCATGCACAGCAGCGCCATTAAACAGCAGTTTCCGGTTTACGCGCTTTGAGTTTCCGCTTCAAACACCGAGAACAACCAAGGCAACAACAACAACACGAACAATAATACAAGCACAGCACACAATGCCTGATTGCAGCTGGTCGAGTGGTGCTTGCTTGCGCTGCAGCTGTTGCCGTGGTTATTGTGTGTGCCTTTGTTAGAATCGCTGTTATTATTTTGGTACACAACAATGCCACCACTGCGGTCGATGGCGACGCCGCCTTGCAACATCTTAATATAAGATTCAATTCAGCATAAAAGCCGTACCGTTGCCAGCAGCTAGGCAAATTTCGTCTTTGTGGCGACCGCCGCCTAGTCTTTGGAATCAGTGGTAGCGTACATACGCACTACAGCCGCAACGGCACAGACGAACAATCCACCAACACAACAACAACAACAACAACAACAACAACAATTACAGTAACACAGCGCAAAAGCAATAACCGAGCAACATTTCTATTGCATGCCAGCAACGCCAACCACAAACACACATTTATATATTTTTTTAATTAAACGCAAATCCCTTTGGCAACACCAACATGCCACGCGCACCACCAACAACTGGGGCATGGTCACCACCAGAGCCACGCTGCTTTAGCTCCATTTCGCGACTACAGCTTCAAGGTTAAGGCGTTGACTTTGTCGCATGCTGCGCGTCTTGGATTGTGTTATGCTAAATTGGATACTGCAGACATATAAATATTTGTTTTGCCATATCTAGGATATTAAATGAAGGGATTCGGAACAATATGGAAATTGTTTTTGCATAATAGATGCAAAATTTATTCAGATTAAAATTCTTCGCAACTGCATTTTTTTTAAGACATGTTTTAAAAATTGTCAAACCGATTTATAGATAAAAAGAGTTGAATATTAAAAAATATTTAATTAAATACAAATATTTTGATATATAGCGTGCCATTGTCTGCAGCTCAGGACTTTTTTAATATTCACAAGTAGATTTTTTTATATTGATATTCAATGCTTAGTATTTTCCTTTTACATCGAGTTAAACATATATTATACAACCTAAATATGTTTCTGTCAATTCTATTCATGTTGTGGGTGGCCATGATGACAGTCTGTCTGATTGTTAGACGGCCCGCGTCATGGACAGAAATGTCCGTGCCTCTAATGATGACTCCGGCGCTAGCTGGTATTCTCTTCCGCTGACATTGAGCAGATTATGAGGCACGTCTGGCATCCCCGTCACTGAGCACAGCGGTATGAAAGCCCAATTAATATTTCATAAAGGAGCACGTATCCGTCGCTCACATATACATATAGAGCGCACAAAAATCCCTCAATCACTGCCAATTAATGTCAGACACAGGCACTCATATCTGCCAACCGGCAAGCCATCCAGCCATCCAGCCATCGAGCCATCCAACCAGCCGAGCATCCAACCAGCCAGCCAGCTAGCCAACGAGGCTGCTCGAAACGTCATACATAAAAACAATAAATGATTTATACATGAAAACAAAAAGCTTGCGCGTAAAAGCCACAAAAATAAAAATCACACATTCAGACGTATAAGTAGACGGACAGACAGACAAAGAATCGGAGTGTAGACCACAGCAGGATGTATCAAAACGTGAATTTTGTGAATTTTACTGACATATTTCTTGTACAATTGTTTATTTTATTATTTCCCCCGAAATCAATGCAAAAAATCGAAGAGCTAAAAGAATAGCTGTCTTTGGGGTGCAGAGAACTCAGTACACTTATTTTAAGGGCCCCTAAGGATCGGGTTCTCTCTTTAGCGGAATCTGCATATAAATACAATACACAAAATACTTAAACTTAAAATCCGCATTTTATTTTATTCAAAAATACTTTCTCCAGGGTGCATCAAGTTGAAGAACAAAATTCTAAGAACTACGGCAAGACTGTCTAGAAAAAAACACATAATAAAGCATAACAAAACATTGAAAGCATTTAGTACAGAGCCGTATCTCTATCTGTCTAACTGTCTCTACAATAAGAGAAGCATAAAGCCAATACAGACATGGGAAAGTGAATGAATAAGCAGCCAATGGAGCGTACAGGACCTCCTGGCCCAAGTCCTTGATAGAGCCATGAAAGGCGGACAAATGAAGCTCTCCATATTATGTAGAAATGTTCAAATATATGGCATACAATTCGGGACAGCTAATTGGCAGTTTAAATTACGGCATGTCGTGTTTCTATGGGCTATCTTTAAACGTACATTTCAGCATGCATGCACAGTTATGGCATAAACTAATTGCTGGTTTTATCAATGGCCATTTTTTTATCGGCTACACAACAAAGCCAACAAATTAATTTGCATTTCTATTATTTTCATAAATAACACAGTATACAGCGTCGCTGTGGTCATGTCCACGGCACTTCCGTCTGCCAAAATCAGTGCAGTGCAAAAACAATGACGTTTTGGCCAGTACCAAAAAATAAACAATTTAAGTCAATTTAAATTTCTGATGATTTGCAACTGTCAGTTGGCCGAAAGGGGCACTCCAGCGACTCCAACTCCGGCTTTAACTGCAATTGCGGCTGCGGCTGCGGCTGCGGGCAACGAAAAAAGAATCAACTAACTCACCACACTATCAGTCACACTTAGTGCATGTTGCACAGTTTCCATTTTGATGAGCACAGCTTGCTGGCAGACGGAAATAACTCAAACAAAAAAAAACAGCCAAAACTAAAAAAAAACTCACCAAAAATATCGCCTAGCACAGAAGAAAAACCGACATTGCAAAAAAATAAATGTGAAAATATATATAAAAAATATATATATAAAAAAAAAAAAAAATATATATATATATATATATATATATATATATAGAAAATGCTTATATATAAAACCAATAGAGCTTTGGCGGCTCTGACGCAATGCCTAGATGACTGTGACGAAAAAATAGCAGAGCGAACAAAAACAAATGCTCGAAGTGCAAACATTTGCACGCACGCACAAATCAAAACATCAACAGAAGAAACAAGAAAAAAACCAACAAAAATTTGTTTTTTTGCGAAAAAACCAACGGCACGTAGAGTTTCCCCCCTCCGGCAGGAACGCCGCCTCTGTTTGCATGAAAAGTCTCGGCAACATTGTACGTATTTGACATTTTAAACGGGGCAGTCGCCACTTGTCAATCTTTGTAAAAGTTCGCATTTCACATATTTCCGCTTTTCTCTAGCCTTTGTTTTGATTTGCGTTTGTTAAGCGGCCTGCAATACGCGACAATCTGTGTGTGTGCTTGTGTGCTTGTGTGCGTGCATGAATGTGTTCGAGTGTATGTGCTTTTCATTGGGTACCCTTTTTATTTAGCATGAATTTTTTGTGCACATCGGCTTGGCATTTCAGTTGGCAAATGGCTTTCCAAACGCTGCGCCCGCCAAAGTACGCCTAAAAGAATGCAAATAAAATATGTGCTCTTATCTGTTTGGCATTGGCTTTTGTTGGTTTGGGCCCATGGGCCGATCGCGCCTCCCCAGCAACCCGTTAACATTCGTCCTGTGGCTTGCGCTGATGTGGCAAAACAAAAAAAAAAAAAAACAGAAAGAGATACGGTCGGATGCGGAGAGAGGAGAGGAAGTTTTTACATTTGGACATACTTTACTTTACGGCACATGCTAAATGCCGGATCAGGCCATAGTAACCATTTACACGTCTGGCGGCCCATCCGCAGCATTGCAATCAACGAAATTGAAATCGCTTGTTGTTGTCTTTTGCAGTTGCTTGACATGCTGCCAGTTGTGCCTCATATGTTGTGCGCAAAAAGTTACTTTTGCTTTGTGTCCTGCCAAACTTAAACAAAAACCTACAACTAACTTGTATGGTTCAACATTTGCTACCCTGTAGTCATAAATGAAGTGGGTAACTGAATGAAAAGTCTTTGTTTTATGCCAGAGTTACGTTCGTTAAGTCATCATTCGTTCGTTCTCATCATTTATAATCAATGAAAGACATTCTTAATTTTTGCTGCAAAGCCTTGAACGCATTACCAGATGAAGGGTATTATCACAGTCGAAGTGCACGTCGATGAAATAAATATTTCACGCTTTCTTTGCTTTATTTTCTCGCTGTCATGTGCACTTATTTCTAAATAATTGAAAAGTTATTTCAAAACAAAACCAAAACACGAACTGAAGCCAGCGACAAGAACGTCTAGAAAATTTATATAGATTTTAGCGCAGAAATAAGGAGAGATGCTAGAAAAATCAAGGACTCGGTCATATGTTAGCTTTATGGTGCCATTTTCTTAATTTATTTCACTTGCTTGACAGTTTGTTTTCAATTTTTTGTATTTAAAAAAAAAAAATTTTTTTTTTTCAGATTGTTGATATTAGATTGCATGGTGTGGGTTTAGCTTTTGTCTTTTGTAGTTTGTAGAGTTCACGCGTTGGGCGTGCAAAATTTTCCACATTCCTTTTTAGCGCATAGCATTTTTTGTCGTGTGTCTGTGTTATTGCCTCTGTGGTTTTGACATAAAGTGCGCATATAAAAAACCACCAAGTTAGAAGGGCGCTGGAATAAAATTTTTTGATGAATGTAACGTTCCCAGCGAAATAGCCAAAAACAAAAAGGGCCAAGCTATATGGCGCTCAAATAGCTGATAAATTTGTGCGCCAAAAACAAATGGTTAAAGTTTTGAAATTGAAATTGGAACAAAAGCCAACGACACTACTGCAAGTGCAACGTCGTCTGCTTTATAAGGTTGATAACAACACCAACAAAACACCAAAAAAAAAAATGAGTATAATAAATATATATGTATATATCAATCAGAAAACAGCAATAGAGTAAAAAGAAAAACATGACTAGCTGAATGCAAATATGACAGCAAATAAAAAAAGAAAAACGTCTAAATGAATATGAAGCAATGTTTGGTTTTTCCTATTTTTTTTTTTTCTTTTTTTTTATGTTGATGTTAATAAAACAAAGACAAGAAAAAGAGCAATGGAGATTAAAAATAAAAAACAATTCAAAGCTAAAAACTCTACATATATAAATGAGAAGTATACGAATATTTAGATATGTTTGTATATACATACAGAGTATATTTTCCAGATATAAACTGTTTCCATTTTGCAGCATCAAAGATTTTTTAGATGCTGAGATAAGGCAACCGACTAAATAAAAACCGCACACAGACACATTGAGAATTGGATATAGATGGAAGGAGAGAGAAAGGGAGTAAATGGGAGAGAGAGCCACACGTACAAGTGCAGGTCCATTTATCTTCTGTCACTGTACGAGTGTTTCCGTTTTTGTAATGAATGTCCAGCTGTGTGCATTGCCATTGCCCCGCGGGGATGGAGGCGGCCACAGCCAAAACAAACCAAACTAAACCAAACCCACTCAGTCCGATTGTCGCTGGACGCTGGACGCTGGACGCTGGACGCTGCTTGCTGAATGCCCTGGATGGTCGCTGAAAGGCGTCTTTTATGTCGCTTGATAAGATAAGCCATGCTTAAAATATACGTCTATATATATATACATACATATATATATATATATATATATATGTATATATACCGCCAATGTGTACTGCAATAGATACACTGCACAAAGTGCCAAGAAGGCCAGAGACAAAGGCGAATGTGCAACTTGTATGCGCCGCATTCTTAATCCTGAGTTTTGTCATTACGCTTTCCTCTCTTTATTTCCGTTTGCTTGCAGATTTGCGTTATACCCCTTCGTTTCCTAGCCCCTCTCCGCAGACTCAGCCTAATTCCTTTCCTCCGCTTGAATTGGACAGATTTTATTGTATTTTTTTTTTAACATTTCCCAGAGCCATTTGTGAAGGGGAGTTGGGAGAAGTCCAGTAGAGATTTACAATGCAGGGCTAAGCAGCAGCAGCATTTAAATCAAAGATTTGTCCGGGAAGCTGTACAATAAGTGATGCCTGCTATAAAACAATGAACAGCTTCCTTACAGCTTAGTTGCTCGAGGGCTTATTTATTATATGGAATCAGGTAGGCAGCACTTAAGCCGATCCACACTAATAATCAGATGCATTTCAGTTCCGAAACCCATTAAATTAATTTACAATAATAACAGATTAATGCTGCCTAATTATGTTCATGTATTATTTGTTCATCAATGCAACCGACTCGTTTAAATGCAATACATTTTTAATGCCAACCTAGATGCTTGTAAAATGAACTCACGTTTGAAATATAGCTTACCACCCAGGTTAAGAATTAACAACAAATAATAAATATGTTTTTCGTTTAAATGGCTTTTATTAAATTTCAATTGACCCGGTTTATCCGACAGTTTAAATTTAAATGCGTTTAAATTTTTACATATTTTTGATTTCAACAATATTGTTTTACGCGCTGAAATTTAAATCATATTGTAAAAACTTGATTGAGAATCCGAATTGAAAACCGTTTTTAGTTTCATTAAAGTGCAAAAGCATTTTTTCATATTTTCCGATGACTTCTGTATTTTATTCCCTCATTGATGCCCCAAGGCCCACATTAATTTTCTTTCAGACACCAGCTCCCACAAACACTCTAAGCAAATCATCCATTAAATGTGGCACGGAGCAGCAACAACAATTCCCTCAACTACGCAAATTGATCAATTTCCATTCATTTCTAATATCATGGGCGTGATTCTGTTGGGGTGGTAAACTTAATGCTATGCCGTAATGTAGGTAATATAAACTTTTTATTTTACGTACATCCAATACGTAACACATTTTTTACGTAGTAAGAAAGTTGACCCCAAAAGGACGAATTTTGCAATCGTAGTGAGCTTAAGAAATTTGTCACATTTGGCAGGCGATTCGAATATGGAGCGTAAAGCTGCCAAATAAGATTTTGCTGTCAACTTCTATTTTATTTAACCTGAACAACGAATTGCTATATTGCGAACTCCTTAACTCTGAAGAAATCATACACATGGCTTTCAGTTCCGTGTGCTTTTGGATCGTGGTTACCTTTCCCGTGCGCATTGTTTTGTACGTGGCACACGTTTACCTCCTCAATGTAGTTTGCCTGCTAAAGTTGGTGTGCCTCGCTCTCAGGCTATTCAGTCAGCTGCTAATGCACATCAAACGACGGATACGTTACATTTGTCACCAAATGCAGGCGGAGGGACCACGGGTACTGATTATGGAAATATTGCTGCCCCGAGTCTTCACAGAGCTCAGCTACTTGCTAATGCTTACATTGATACTGACAAAGCTGTTGCGCCTACAGAGCGAGTTTCTAGGTCGACTGAGTCTATTGCTACGAAGTTGGGCAAATGCCCACACCTGGATTATCAAGCTGGGACTGCGTTAGAGCTACAAATTATCTAGTGAGTGCAATAAAGGCAAGCGAACCGCAAGCACATGAAATTTAATGCTCTTTTCAAATACTTTTGGTTTTTTGGGTTGCGGCCAGTTGCAGGCTGTCGCAACCGTTCGGAATTCGCAATTCGCAATTCGCAGCTCGCAGTTCGCAGCTCGCAGTTTGCAGTTTGCAGTTCGCAACTCGCATTCGCATTCGCTTTTAGCGTGCGCAATTACACTTGAAGAAATCCTGGGGATTTCGGGCAAAAATCCATTTGTCACAATGCTGAGTACGTGAGCAGCGCTGACTGCCGCAGTCGGATCGGCCAGTAGTGCGTGTAAATGTGTCGCCGGGGTCCTGTACGGCGTACTGCGGTGTCCTCTGACTCAACTGCGGCTGCTGCAGTGCATTGCCGCACAGCTGCATTGCCGCGGCTCTATCACAATGACACTTCATTTCAGTTGGCGTCTGCGGCAAGCGCACAACGCTTTGCCCGTTTATATATGTATAAGCATATGTACTGTATGTATATCTGTTGCCTTTGCCAGGGTCCTTATAAATGAAACAAGAAAGAATTGTCACTTATCAAAAGCCAAAATGTTATACCCCGACATTCAAAAAGCTATCAATGATTCTGTGCAATAATTGTTTCTGAGATCCATTATATTATTATATTATCAAGACACTTTTGTTTGTATGTTTGATACATTGTTAAACCCACCGTTTAGTATAAGGAACTATTCCATTAACGCAAAACCTGCAAAGCCTTACCTCTTTGGACCAAGCATTGTTAATCGGCTTACACAAAAGATTTTTGAATTTTGGTACTTGCGCCCATAAGCCAAGTAAGGCTTAGCCCCTCGCTAAGGATATTATAAAAAAAAAGGCTCTGGGGCAATACCAATGAACAGGAATTTCATTTCTGCAATTTGTCAACAATCACACTGATTGTTTGATTAACTGAGATTAGGCCAGGTGGCCTGACAGGGTTTAAGCTGATTGCTGTTGCTGTTATTGTTGTTGTTGTTGTGGTGCCTGCTGCATGTTTTTGTAACTTTTTAATCGGCATAACATAATAGAATTACATGCACGTTGAGCGCATTAAGTATAATTGAAAACTATTTTTAATTAATAAAATGTTAACACACTTACCGCGCATAATTGCAAGTAGTCATTAAATTGTTTTGACACAGCACTAAAAAAAAAAAAGAAAATATATCAACATCAAAATGTAAGTGCAATAACAATGCAGAGCAAACAAACTCCACAAACAACAGTCAAGGGAATAAAACATATACATAAATATATTTATATATATATATATATACACACAATGAAATATCAGACCACAAAAAAGGTTAATTGACCAACAAATAACTTAATTAAATCAAATGAAAACTTAAAAAAAAAATCAATTTTTAATGAGCTCCGCCGGTGGTGACCTCATTTAAATTATGAACAACAAAAGTGACACTGCCAGCATTCACTCGAAGAGGTATGTAACTATATGTAAGGTCGATTCGGCCAGCTGGAAAAAAACTGACAGACAGCGTTGAGGTAAGCCTTGCCACAGTAATTACGAAATATCTGACTTTGAGCGAGGCATTCATTTAAAATAGTAATAAAAGCACTTAAAACTTTTTCTTTAATTAAGGATCTTGATTGACGACCATTAATTAGGCCTGTATGTTTTAAAAGTTTTTTAATTTCTTGAAAACTTGGCTTATAATGAAAGGAGACCGAGGGAACGACAATATAACAATTAATTAAGTTGGAATTATTACAAATGCATTTGAACAAACTGCAATAAATATGTTTATTTTTTACTGCTATCTCTTTCTCTTCTTGAAAAAAGTAAACACAAAAGACACTCGACAATAATTAAAACAAATTGCACAACAAAAACAATTGGATAATTGAAAATGTAATTAAAAACTTTGGGGAATTTCTAGTAAAGCATACATTTTGGGTTCGGTGTTGGTTTGTTACCTGCAGCATTTATTGATCGCCCAATTGGAATAAAAATAAGAGAAAAACAATAATATATAACTCAAACAACTACTTAAAACAACAGCACGCAAATGGAAACCATTAACAGCTTAAAAATATTTAATTACCAACTCTGACCGCTGTGGTGGCTGGTGGCTGGTGGCATGGGGCCAGATGGAGCTCAGGTGGAGGCGATGGGGTCCTGGGCCTGCCACCAAATTGCAATTAATCTTCTTTTAACAGCAAACTTTTGATCCGCTTTATTTGCATTTCACTGCGGCGCAAACACAAACAGAAAGCGGCAACAACACGAACGAACAACAACAACAACAACAACAACAACAACATCGGCCATCAGGCACGGAAAATAACGAAAATGCTTGTCATAAAAATTTATCAAGGGTTAAAAATTATGTTACGCGTTTCATTTTGGTGGCTGTGAAATGATTTATGCAAAATCTGTGCCCTAACCAAAGCGAACCGCCAACAACAACAACAACAACACCAAAAATGAATATAAATCGTGCAATTTCATGTTTTTTTTTGCTTTTTCGCCTTTTTATTTTCCGTTGTGCAGCTCAACTTTTTATGTCCGGCAAATTAATTTAAAACTGTCTTATAATAACAACAACAACAACAACAACAACAGCAACAGAAACAACCGAGGGTCAGCACATTGCACATTATTTATAATCTCACATTGAACTGAAGGAACGAGCGGTTTAACTTCGAGTGATGCCTTAGCCGATAATAACTTTCTTGTAACCAAAGACGCCCGGATAGTAACCGCCGTAACCAGCGTATCCCCCGTAGCCACCATATCCATAGTAGGGTGAGCTGTAGTAACCATAGCCGGGATAGCCATAACCATACCCACCGATCCAGGCAGGACCAGCGCCTAGGCCAAATAAAAATGAGCGCGTATGTCGAGCTCCTTGCCCCGCCGCCGGATTGCCGCCAATTTCCTGCTCCAATGACAGCAAATCCGTTTTCACAACGCCAACTGGCGCCACTTCCTTGTCAACAACTGCGTCGACGCCGACACCGACGACAGCTGCCGCCTCATTCAAGTGCGTGCCCAGTGACAGCAGCAGCAGCAGCAGCAGCAGCAGCGGCAGCGGCAGCAACGGCAGCGGCAGCGTGTACATTGCATGCATATTTAAATATATGAATAATCGTTTAAAATATGGTATTTCAATTTATTTCAATTGCTGGGAACAGCGATATCTCGTCCTCAATGTTTAACGCACAACTGTCACTCAAACTGGCCAAAAATTATTCGCTATTTATATATGGAAGAGCGATACGCATTTAAAGCCAATGATGCGCCATCTCTTTAAAAGTTCGCTAATTTTATTCAACGCAAATTGTTTTAATGAAAACACAGAATATAGCACAGAACACACAAATTGGGTGCTAACGAACGCTTCGGTTGGAGCTGAAGCAATCAACGCGGCCGAAAACAAATTATTCAATTTACATCAACGTCACGAACTTTTAATGCTCTTACCGAATATAAAAATATATGCAGCGGAACTCAAATAATTCTTTACAAAATTGAATATATCAAAAATTATATATCGAAAATTGAGTTACAATTTAACAACTTTGCCTTCTTTACCCAGACTCTTTTTATTCAAAAATAAAATAAAATACCTGTTCAACAAATTTATTGAACTCTATTTAAATAATCAAAACCAAGTGCTTTTTGATACAGATATAAACCATAAATTGCTGGGTTATTGGTTTTCTAAATTCTAAGGTTTTCCAATCAGTCAAAATTGAGTTATTAAAGTATGACAAGGTTTGTCAAAGCCCGGTCACACATCAATTCGTCGAGCGACTTTATTACATATTACGCATACGCAGCATAGCTTGCTGACAGCCTGTTGTTGTCGCGTTGGTTGTCAATTGACACATTTCGTGTTCAAATATGCGTAAATAACAATTATTGTAATTTTTCTGAGCGCCGGCAGCGAGACAAAGCACAGTCTTGTTACGAACAAATAGCAGCAGCAGCAGCAGCAGCAGCAGCAGCAGCAGCAGCAGCAGCAGCAGCAGCAGCAGCAGCAGCAGCAGCAGCAGCAGCAAATACCAGTGCATACACTCGTATGTATTCTCATACGTGCCTGAACCTTGAACTTGAGTGACAGTGCCAAGGAGCAGCAGCTGCGACGTGGCTGCTATGTGTGCCGATGTGTCAACGGTTTAGATTGCGCTCCATGATTTGCAAGAAAAATGAAGACAATAGTTAAATTTTACACTTAGCACTCGACACTCTGTCATTGTACTGGCAGAAACAACGGCAATAGCAACCACAACAACAATAACAAGTTGCGCCGTCAGCGCGTCACGCGATTTGTTGGTTTGAACAAGCATGAAATGAATATATTTGTCATCAAGCAAAGTTATGACGCTCAACATTGTCGGCGAGTTGGTTATTTCCCTATTAGCAGTCCCCAGAGACCCGCCAGAAATGGGGGGAAACCAAAAGAAACCCCCCAGCCAGTTCATACCGGGTTGCTAAATTTGCGTTTTAATTCTATTTGCACACTCAAGTCAAAGGCACAAATGCGATTTCGTACTTCTCAATGCGATAACCAATAAAAACAAGAAACTGCGCAGCGCTCCCAACCATCGCAAACTTTTCGCGAAACATTGCGACTTTCGAATATTCTGAGTTTCTGTGTGTGTGTGTGTGTGTGGGTATGTGTGTGTACTTGTGTTTAAGTTTAAGAGAGTCTGTGTGTCAACAAATGGCTCGAATAAAATTTATAAGCAAAGTTAGAAAAGTGCACTGGCGCAAGTTGAGAAGGGTATGCTTTCTGCTAAGTTATATAGGCCTATGAGGAGTAGACTATTATATGAGAAGCTCCTCAGTGATGGTCATAGCTAGATACGGCTTATCATAGCATAGTTGAGGTCTGGCAAGTTTTGCGAGAGGCCAATAAGCCAAAGTAAACAAGACAAATGTATTAATTTTACGAAAGTGAATTCTAAGTTTGAGTTGAGTTAATTAAATGTAACTGAGTTGTTAAACTCAAACAGACTCTATCTATCGATAAATGGGCTTAGATATTTTGAATCTTGCAGCTCGACCAGCTTTCCAAGAATTCCAGAAGCTAAATATAAAGGAATATTTCTGTAAATTAAGGTAATATTGTAAGCCAACTGCAAGTCATCAATTCATTCGATCAACTACGCTTGTGATTAAATCCCTTAAACTTTGCTTAGTTTAATAATAGACTTAGATATGAATCTACCAAAGCAAACATTCGGCCATTCAAGGACTTGCCACATATAGTTTTCAAAGCATATTCAACAATATTTCCTAAATTATGTTAATTAACAACTGCAAAACTTCAAAGTGTGGCCACGGAAGTTGCGTTTTAGTTGCAGGTAACTTTTGTTACATAACGATAACACATGAATAAGTTTAATATGACGATAATGCTGAGTAATTATATTTATTAACGAACGACAGAACTCTGAAAAGTAATTAATAATGTTCTGATTACAATTAATTAATATAACGTCAATAATCATAAAACAATGATCCAATTGTTTACCTCATTATAATGTCATTATTTTTATGACTTTATGCCAGACGATGACAAAATACAAAAAAAACAAAAAAAAGCAAAAAAGTTAAGAAAACAAACAGTATCCTGCGCACTCCATTCGCATGTCAATGGCAAAAAGTTGGAGTTTCCATTGCTGTCTAACTTTGGTATTTTATGGTTAAACTGTATATTATTTGAAAAATAAAGGCGATTTTATTATAGCCGTCAGTGGGGTTCATAGTCAACTTATTTATGCGGTCGACGACAGTCACCATCAACCCCGTACACGAATCAGGTCTCCGGCGTGACAGCGATTTTTATTTAATTAGCTTTGCTTTACGCCTTGCCAGCGCTTAAACGGTGCCAACTGCGAAATCATTTATTTAGGCTCATGGCCTTATATACATATTACTTACTTATCTACAATCTATTATAACGCACAGCGCATTTCGCTAAATCATCGTTAGAGTATATACAGAGATCCCCAACTCTCAACTCTAACCGCCAAATGACAGGTTGAGAGAGAAAAAGTTACTTTTTTTCAATTTAATATCGCTTAATTATTATTGCAGTTGTTGTTGTTATGACAAGGCACTTTACGTTGTCATTGTCACTGTCTCGATGTCACTGCCAAGGACTCGTGGCTAATGTGTCCATGATGTCTGCTGTGGCTGTTGCTGGCTCCCGTTATTGCAGGGGGTTTCCCCAATAATGATACTTTTTATGATTTTTATGACATCTCAGCCAGGCAATAAATAAAGCACAGGGGCTGTGTATTGGCAACACATTCTTGGCAAATCGACTTGAATGGCTTTTTTCAGGCTTAGTCTGCCCGCTCGCCCCTCTCACACATCGACCATCAGGTCGTGGCCCAAAACAAATGCCAAAGTAATCAGCTTGCTGTGTGCAAAAAGTCAGAAACCAGCTTGGCACCATGTGGCAGCTTTAAATTCCAACAGTCAGCACATTTATACATAGAACAGACCGAATTGCAAGCTACCCTAAAACCCACACACTCGAAACAACTTAACTCTTGAACACATGCCGCCAGCAGGCACATAGAAGAGAAACTTTTGTCACGACGACGACGACGACGACGACGACGACGACGACGACGCTAAGGACGACGGACGACGACAACAATGAAGACGACGACAGAAACTTGCACTCGACACACACACACACACACTCATGCACACACTTACACACAGATGCACACACACCGACGCCCAAAAGTCCAAGCAACATTTAACACAATGGGCAACAAAGAGAAAGCCATTAGCTTGAAAGTGGCGAAACAATATGAGAGCTAGCAGAACAGCTACAAATGTGAAATAGATTCTAAATGAAAATTTGAATATAAATGTTTTAAATGTGTGACATCACAAAATAATTAAGTTTTCCAAGCAGCCGAGAAACCATTTGCAACTATTTCTAATAACAGCTGGGTTAATTAACATACAAATATTCTACAAAACTGTTTATTGAATACAAAATTCATGTAGTATAGGGACATTAGATATTTAAATAGGCAATACATATATTTAATATCAATTTGTCATTCTACAAATAGAATTTGTGCAACAGCAAACAGCATCTCGTAATGCTATTCATTTATATTTGTCAACGGTTTTTGTATTCATTTCCACAGTACATTGACCGTTATCAATGCTGTGTAATTAGCCGTATTACATTTTTGGCATAGAAATATACAAAGAATAGCCAAAAACTTTGTTTTGTGCGCTCTGCGGCTGTCAGAGCGTTTCACAAGTTGTCAAATTTTACGTTGCACACAACCCCAACCCCCCGTTCAACACCAACTCCAACCCCGAGCCCAACCCCCAACTCCTCGAAGCTGTCCCTGTCACAGTCACAACTTACCACAAGCTGCCACAGTATGTAGCACAGTTTGTCGGTCTGTTGGTTAGCTGGTGTTCGTGTTGCTGTTGCTGCTGCTGTTGGTGCTGCTGCTGCTGTTGCTGTTGCTGTTGCTGTTGGTGCTGGAGTCGCTCTCTGGCAGATGGTCAGCAGTTGACTGCCCATTTACAACCCACTCGAAACATTTGTGCTACGTGACTGGTCACACTGTGTTTTTGGGGTATAAGGTAAATATCACTCCTGGGGCTTTGCGTGACGTGGCCCACAAACAAACCAAATCGCATCGAAATGTACAATTTGTTAGTCCGAAATTGATTTGTCTTAATTTGTGCGCATTTTAAATTGACTTAACATGCAATGTGTGTGTGTCTGTATGTGTGTGTACATACTTTGTCCCAGATATACATATATATATTTGTATATTTTCCTATAAACACAAATAGTTTTATTCGCCAGCTACATCCCTGGGGCATATTTAGAGCTAAAGCTGCTTTTAAAATATTTACACAGCACGCAAAACTATGGAGCCCACACATTGCTCATTATGTATGGTAAATAAGATACTTATGAGGGGAGCATGTGGCGGATGTGCAATTCAAAAAGTACACTCACTCACACACACACACACACACACACACACATTCACAATATAGCACACATGTATGAGCTTTTAGGCAATATAGTAAATATGCATAGTTAAGCTTGTTATTTGTATTAATGATGGTAAAATGCGCAAAAACTAATATAAAACTTCTTTAATATGAAACGTCAAAACTACTTAAAAAGTTTTACATGCTCAAACATGGCTGAGGTGAGCCGCAGCCTAAAGCACACGGCAAATGGCAAAAGCAAATAGAAACTAGGAAATGGGAAATGGGAAATGGTGAACGCGAATATATATGTGGTAAAGAAGGGGAATGGCATAATTGTGAATGGATGGGAAGCTAAAGCAAATACCCAACAACAAGCAAATCCCTTGATGAGTTATTAAATCATTTTAAGCCACTTACAACTAAAAACAAATTGAAATATCACGCAATACCTTTGAGAGCGGCAACGGTAGCGGCAGGCAGTGCGACCCACGCGATTTTAGTGGGTGTTGCTGTTGCTGTTGCTGTAGTAGTTGTTGCTGCTTGTAGCAGGCCAAACGTAACAACTTAATAACGTACTAAGCCTTAAACACACAAATATGAATAGCAAGCAAGTTGCCGGGAATTCCACTCTTGGCAGCGTTGGCATTTTTGGTCTCACCTCAGCCGGCAGCCAGACAAGCGAGGGAATGAGAGAGCGCCAGAGTGAAAGAGAGAAAAAAGTGATGGAAAACGAGAGAAATGCGCAGTTGAAGCGAGCTAGAGCGCTGGTTAGCTGCTGCCCCCAAAACGCTAATAACTTTTAAGCTGCGCCCCAAAAGTTTTTTGCTGCCTGCTGCCTGCTGCCTGCTGCTTGCTGCTTGCTGCCGGTTGCCGGCAGCTCCATCTGGCCCACCTTTGGCCGTGCTGATCCTTCGTGCCTAAAGACGCAACTTCCGCTTTTACCCCGTTCAGCTTAATTTCAGAACGCACTGGGAGTTTTGGTTGGCCAACGATGCCTGTTGAAAACATGCTCAATAGTTGGCATACATTCTCCAATTGCCTACATGTGTATACACGCACAGGCCGCTAGTATATCTATGTATATGTGTATGCGTGCGTGTGTGTGTGTGTGTGTGTGTGTGTGTGTGTGTGTGTGTAAATGCGAGTGAGAGTGTACAACAACTTGACTCGAAGCCTAAAAGTCAGTCAGCAAAATCAGCGACGCATAGCAAAGGCGGCAGACGACAGGAAGCGACGTGTTTGCAGCGCAAGCAAAACTTTTCATTTAACTTCTATTGGGTGGTCGGCCCCAGGCATCCCACCCACAGCAGACAAAAAGCCCCACCAACAACATGGCCTCTCCGCCCCACCCCCCACAAACTACCAGCATTAATATTGTTTTGTGTGCGAAAAAGCAGCCAAAATTACGACACTTGAGTGTGTTAAAAGTTGAGCGCGTTGCTCGCTTGCTCGCTCCTCGAATCGAAAAGTAAAAGAAAAAGAATAACGAAAGCGAAAAGAAAAAGAAAAGTGAAAAGTGGCAGAAACTTGTAGAGGGAGCACGCAAAACAGCAAAAGACAGCAGAAAACTTGCCAAAGACTGGCAACGGTGTCGAAAGACATCCTGGTTGCCAGTCTAACAGAGAGACACACCAACAGCTCCTCTCATATGCCATGGAGCCGGGAGCAAGCAGTCCTTTTGAGCTTCTTCGCTCTGGCAGGGCGCGTTGTGTGGCGCAGTTTGTTGCTTTTGCTACTTTTGCCAGTTTACACGCACCGCTGGGATTCCACAGTGGAAAAAGGCGAAAAAGTTACCATGATCCATTAACGTTAATTGTTTGGCGGCGCCAGCAGCGGGCGGGGTGAAACAACTTGCCTGGGATTTGCACGACACGCAGCCTGCAGCTACGGCTCCAACACTCAACTGAGCTCCCATCTCTCTACAGCTACAGCTACAGCTACAGCAACAGCAACAGCAACAAAACAATGAACCACCAATGGAGGCGGGCAACTGCCGGTCTGATAAGGTGTGTATTACAATGACAGCGTGAAAGTTTTTCGGCAGCGCTCCTCCCCCCAGAAGCCGCGCAGTCGCCAGTCGACAATCGGCAGTCGGCAGTCGAGAGTTGAGTGCAGATTACAAGCAACAGACAGTGAGGCACACGAATACATATATAGTTTACTAAATTCAATTAGAGCTGCTCAAATTGGCATGCGCACACCTGTCATTGGGCTTGATAATGATGCATGTGGTGCACAGGCCACGCCACAAAAACTTTGTGGCAGCAACTTTGTCCTGCATTGTCGCAGCTTTTAAAGCGGCTGATGGCAACCGCGTTGCAGGGCAAACTTGCGCTAATTTTTAAGTCAAGCTCCCCGACACTTCGCCATGGTTTTTAAGTAATTGAATACGCTCACACACGCACAAATCCACACCAACTAAATCAATTAAAGTTATTCAAGCAAAATGAAGCGCCCGCCTAGCAAAGGAAAAACTGTGAGGAAGGCACAATATAATAAAATTAAATGAAATAAAAATAAAAGTGATGTGGAAGTTAAAGTTGTAGCAAAGGGGCCAAACGGCTTTTCACACTTGTTAATCACATTTTCGCGTCTTAAGTAAATAGCTGGCAGCACCCGCGTGCTCAACGTATTGTAATTAAGCGGCTTAGACGTTACCAGGACGTGGAATATAAAAGCATTGCCTGCTTTTAGGCGCAGCCTCAACTCAAGGTCAGCCTCATTGTCGTCGGCTCCGGCGCCTTTAGAGGGCAGCTTATCGAATTAAAAAAAAAAAAAAACAGAAAAAAAACAATTCATGGGCTTCGGTGTACTAAAACTCACACTTTCTTGTTCGCTGGGAAGGCGCACAATAAAACTGAAGTGGCTTTGAGGATGCTGCTGCCCCCACAGACCGCCCCTCCCCCTTCCCATTCCACTGCTCTTATATAAATACATACTTTCATTTCTACATATACGTACTTGGGCGATTCAATGGTGGTGCGAATGGGCAGTCATGTGCACCGCCACAGCCTCGACAAAAGTTCGCATAATTATTTCATTAACACTTAACAAGTGGCCCAGCCGCGCAGCGAGAAGGCAAAGTCCAACACTGGGAATGGGACGCAAAAACTTTCACATTACGCATTTGTGTGCAATTTTCAAATTAACAATTGTTAATTTTGTTCGTTTTTCCTTTTGCTTTGCCGTTTTCTTTTCTTTTATGCGGGCAAGTAACACAAAGCAAAAAAATAAAAATTGTAACTTGACCATTTGCCTTTTAAAAATACGTTTTTTTTTTTTTATTTGTTCGTTTTTTAATTTCTGTTTGCCTTCCTCCGTTGAACTTCAAGTTTTCGTTAATTTTTTCTTACCAACTTTTTATTGCGTGTTTAGCATAATTTTTTAATAATTACATTTTTGTGTGTTTGGCTAAAAAAAAAAAGCGAAAATAATAAGCAACAAGCATTGTGCGGGCGGTGCACGGAAAGCGTTCGCGTTTGTGCCCGGTCTTGTCGTTAGCGGTACGCAAAAGTTTAACAAAGTTTATTTGCATTACTGACAAACTGTTTAATTAGGGATTTTCTCTAGAATTTCAAATGGCAAACATTCTGTCCTTCACAGCTTTCTTTTTTGGCTCTTCTTCTCTCTCATTCTATGCTTCTCTGCAGCCATATTTGTTTCTTATACAAGGTCTCTTTTATCACTATAAACACAATTAAACATAGCAGCTTTCTTGATATCTTCAAAGATGCTACTATAGTTTTTGAGGTTGAAGTTAGAGGTTTTTTTTTCAACTTTAAATGATTATACCTCAGTTAATAATAGTCCGATTTTGGAAAATTATACCATTTCGGATTCAGCAAAGTTAGTAAAATTAAATGGAATCATTAAATATGGATGTTAGAGCGAAGCCCATTTTGACAAAAAATGTGATGATATCCGCTATCATTTTTTTTTCAAAAATCTTAAAATTTTAGATTTTCGTACTTTAAATGTCAATCGATACTGCTAGCTCGTACGAGCTCAAAATTATATACTTTTTAAAAATCGGACATTATTTGGACAAGTTACAGCCCACCAAGCTCCAAAATTAGGGAATTAAAAGGGATTTTTAATACTATTAAGCACATGGAAATCTATTTAAAAATAATGACTTGCCTATGCTGTTGCTGATATTAAAGAACAAATTTTTAATATTTCAAATTCATGGCTATTATATTCTTCGAAATCGAGGTGTATATACAACACATTTTGACAAAAAATATCCCTAGTCATCTATTCTAACCACATTTCTTGTTTATTTTTTATTAAGTTGTATTGAAAACAATTTACTATTAAGTGCAGGTCTTTTAGTTATCTATACAATATTTCCCAAAATATTTTCTTAATTTACCCGACTACTGGCAAGAACAGCCAACCACATAAATTGTATGTATCGCATTTAAAATCAATTCTGCACAAGAAATCTAACTGCACTCTGGCCGTTGGCAAGATTGCCAGCAAAATGCTTAAAACCAATTGCAAATAAACTGAATAAAATGTTTGGCGAACTAGCAAAAATATGAAAGAGCAAAACTTAATTTCTTTATTTATTCGGGCATAAACATGAAAATAAATTGTCGGTTCTGTATACGAGTATAGTGCCACAACCTCGGACAGACACACACGCACGCACAAAAGGAGACAGAATGACAGACACTCATTCTGATAGCAGTTGACGGTCAATCAAACTCTCAGTTACCAATTCGGACGTCCTGCACTGGGAAGGCAAGACAGGCTACCATTGCTTCGCATCTATGTAATTGTTAATTACTGGCAAAATTGTTGTGGCCCAAACCTATGCTCAAATGTCGGCTACAGTAAATACGCACGCACAACCAAATACTTCGAGATTGTCGATCACAGCTGTGGCAGCAGCACCGATTTGGCCAGCTGCTACCATTGGCTTGTGAATATTGTGAATATTTATGCTGTTGGCCAAATCTTGTCCTTTCTGTATCTCATCCTGTTGCTGTTGCTGTTGCTGGCATGCTGATTTGGTCGGCACACGCAGCTAAGAAGCGGTGCCACAGACGAGCCCGTCAACGCCAAACAACAACGTCATGCCGTTTGGCATTGAATGTGGGTGGTCCTTGTGCTCCTGCCAGCGATTTGCGGCATGGAGTGAGGCAGGCAACTCAACCAGAATGAGCCACGTCAAGTGAGTTCACAATTTTGCGTGCTACCATTTTTCTTCCACTCGTGGTGCCTTTCTCTTCCCTTTCGCTTTGCCGCAGATAATCCTTGGCATGCAACGCCTTTATCCTGTAAGACTTGTGTTCTTCTTTGCTCTGCATTGTGCTGTACTTTTCTGTTCGTATCTGCCTCCTTCTGTGTGTCTTTCTTTGTTTCCTCCTATACCCTGTACCAATGTCAATGAGTGTACCTTTTTTTCAATAATATTCATAAATATACCTGTGACAATGTACTGCAGCACAGTTTTACATTAGGCTTAACCGACACTTTGTAAGTAACTTACTTGCCCTTAATCCTGGAAACGAGGTAACTACAAGTCGAGCATACAAAATGTTCTTAACATTCTGGTTTATTTTTGTTTTGTTTCGCCCGCTGATTTCGCTACTTAATTTTTTCGCCCTTTCTTGCCTGCTCTCTGTAACTGAATCCATAGCTGGCTCTGTGTATGTGTATGTGTATGTGTCTGTGTCCGCATCTGTATGTGTGTGTATATCGCATTGCTTCCGTTCTTGCTGCGCTGATTGGGCGTATTTTGTTATTTTCATCTTGCTGCAACGTTGCCTGCTTTGCTGTCAGTCAACCCAAGTCAGAAGACGTCCAGCCATTCACATTCTCGTTTATTTTTGTTCTCTTTTTTTTTTGCTTTCTCCACCACGTAATTAAAACTTGAAACGCATATGAATTAGAAAAAAATACAGCAATACGCGACCCGGAACAAACCCGTTTTATGCCACTGGCCGCCATCCGGCGATGGCGGTTCCATCTGACATCGTTAACATTGCTGATTAAGTTTCTTGTCCTGTGTCACTCAACGTGATTTGAAATAAAAATCTTCCAGAGCCCGCAGCTCAGCTTAGCATTAACCCGTTGATGCATCAGCGGCTTTTATATATATTTTTCTGTTTATTTTATTATCTTGGCCTTCATTTAAGATAAAATTACGCTCTTTTCTCTTTTAGTCGTGGATTGTTGGTTCAGGCTGCTTGCATAACCACCAGATCTCTGGCATTCACTTTTGTATCCCTATCGCAGCCAATAAAACCATCAATTTCTCAGATACCGTGCTGTTTAATTTGCATTCTCTGATAAGCCTTTAGCTGCATGCACTTCCTGCTGAGGTATTTACCTTGCATTCCCTGCAGCTTCCAGAGTAAGCCAGAAGAAGCCAAACGAAAGAATGTATCTTATGCAGCAGTTTAGATAGTTAACTACCAAGCATTTAGATTAATTAAAGAGCTTTACATTTAGTAAATTAATAGTTGATTTGGTTTTATTTCGTTTTACGAATATATCTGCATTCGCAATTTAGCCAAAAAATGGAAATTGGCGCCGCCTACCACCAAGAAATCGTCGTCCGCCGCCGCCACCGCCACCGCCACCGAAAGGTAATCTGCCGCCTCCAAAAGGTAATCCGCCACCTCCAAATCGTCGGCCGCCGCCACCAAATCTACCGCCGCCGAGACGGCCGATGTTGCCCAACTGCCTGGCCAAGCGCAAAGCCGGCATCTCCTGCTGATCCGTTGCCTGATTTACATCCGCCAACAACAGTTGCTTCATTTCCGCTGGCGGGGTGCCGGCCTTGCCGCTGCCGGCTACCAGCATGGGCAGCAGAGCACTCAGCACTATTAGATATAAATGAATAACACGCATTGCACCCTCGCACTGGGGAACCGACTCCGCAATACTAAATTGTAGCAAACACTCAACTTGACTGTTTATATAGAGATCCGCCTCCCGGCATGCCCGTTAATTCTTAACGAGCCGCTGACCCTTTCGAGCAATTAAATTTCCTGAGCATTATCAAATGGCCAAGAAAAATCCCCTTTAAGTGCCGCCAGCAAGTAGCAAGTAAGCAAGTAAGCAAGTACGTAAAAGATCCCGCTGCTACTTCAACTGTTTTGTTCTGTTGCCAGAATAAACAGAATGCTTGCCGCATGACGAAACTAACCTGTTCTGGGACTCAGTCGTTACTAATTATGTCGTCGTAGCAACAACAACAGCAACAACAACAACAACAACATAAATAGCAACAACAGAGAGCTAAGTACACAGACCACTAATCCAATTACACGTATACGCAATTTCATTGTCAGCATTATGCCAATTCGAATGCTCATTAAGAGATTTCGTGTGCTCAGGCCACATGTAAGTTGTTTACAATTTGCAAGCCAAGCCCCGAGTGCCCCTCAAACGCAAATGATACATGCTTACAAACAGACGTACTCGTATTTATAAGCCATAAATAACGTGTAAACAAAAAGCTGCCATAACAAGCATACGCCTTGTGGGTGAAGCCAAGCAGCTTCAGCTGCCAAACCAATGGCAGCAATGGCAGCAATAGCGGCAACAGAAACAGCATCGCGGCCAAATTATAAGCCTATAAAAGGCAATAAAAAACTTTGAGATATCAAATTACAACGCCCTCATAAAGTTATAAAAGTTTCAAGCGTATCCAACAGCACGTTTCCACCGCAGACAGCTCCTCCCGTTTCCCTTCCCGCCTCATCCCTTCTTTCTGAAATCGATCCCAGTTTCCAAACAGGCCTAATATTTTCAATAACAAATCAATCAGCTGCTGCCGCAGCTCCTTTCGGACAACAAGGATAATCAGTTAGCACGGCTTTTGGCTGATGTTGCTGCCAGCTGCTGGGTCCCTTGCTTGGATGGATTCGACTTATGTATGGCATGGAGGTGCTGCAGATTTATTGAGACACGCCCTCGATAAGATATAACATGGCAAGGCAAGAAAGTCAAGCCACTTTCATACTCTAACGCCCATGGCCAGCTATTTACATATTGAGTCTTGTTTGTTATCAACTTTTAATGTCGCTCAAGAATATATAAGCAATTTTTGTTGAACATCCTTTTAAACTGTATATCAAACATTTATTCTTTGAAAACTTTTAGAACATTTTTGCCGAAGCATCACATCGGCATCTGTAAGGGTATGCAACGAAATGCCTGCCTTAGTAACTTCAATATATAAAGACATTTTTCCTTTATGCCATATAGAGTTTTATCGAAACTTTTGTGTGCGTGTGTGTGTGCGTGTGCGTGTGCGTGTGCGCTCGCGTTTCGACCACGGTAAGGTCAAGGGATAACAAAAGGCGTAAATTTAAAGCCGAGTTAATTTTTTAACAATAAAATCCGCTTGTCAAATGCGAAATTTAACAGCAAGCATTTAATCTTTATCGACAAGCGGCTAATAGAAACGTGAAAGAAGAAAATTTGAGACTTAAATGCTTGGACGGCAATTGAGATAAGGTGCAATTCATTTCTTTGTTATAAATAGCAGCACTTATTTTAACGCACTTAAAGCATTTCTTATTTCTTTTTCTTGTTTTTTTTTTTGCAAACAAAGAAAAATGGCCCAAATAATCGCAAATATGTTTTGGCTTAGCTATAAATCGCCTTAACAGTTAATTGAAGTAAGCTAAGCGAACAATATTCTTAAAGCCAAACCAAAATTTAATTTACCGATTACTGTTATAAAACTCCAGCCAATCTGGAAAAAAGGAGGAATGGAGCATCATGCCAAATTCTAATAGCCAGAAAGTTTGAGCTGCTTTCAAAGGAACTGAGCGTCATGGCCAAACCAATTTATATGAATTCGCCAACCGTCTGGCTAAGCGATAGCTGGGCCATAAAACTAGAAGTGGTTTGGCTAAGGCCGCCTGAACTTTTGGCCAGGCACAAGCATTGCAGTAACTCCCAAATGAAATGTACACTCCGAGTAGAGCATTTTATATTAACTGTCTGGGTAAGTGTGAACAACAACAATCGCTTGCCCCATAATAATAACGGAAACTTATTAGGCAACTAGACAAGTCCGTTAAGTTGGCCAACGCAATACACTAAGGACAGCTGGTCAAGTGGCTGCTAAACCTGATGCTAGACGCAAAATTAAGTCTCTTAGTTGGGAAACTTCTGAGGAAAGTAAAAACAATGAACTGCTAAATATAAAAATATCAATTAATGTTTAATCGTGTCTTCCATACATTACAATACAATTGTGGTTACATAATACAGATCATATTTGAGCCGAGAACTTCTTTGGCGTTGATCAACAATCAATCAGTCGGACATCAGTCTGTATTATCCGATGGTGCCGATCAAATGGATTTCTTGCTACTCTCTCATTAAGCTAGTGCATACAGCTTCAATGAAATTTAAATCCAAGCTGGGATTTTGTTTTGGCCAGGCGCTAATTTATGCAGCCGTTTTGACGACCAGTCTGAATTTTTGGCTGGGGGTAGTTTCTGGACGTTGCTGACACATTAGATTGTGCAGCTATGGACGTTGACGTCGTTAATTGACCCACTTTTTGAACTGGCTTAAAACGTTTAAATTTGAATAAGGAAATTAAGCAACGACATCCTGGACCAACAATCTCTCTACCATGACGCGATCGTTTTGCATAAATGAATAAATATGCATCCGGTGGCAGCTTTGGTGTTTGTCTCCGCCTCTGGACTTAGCTTAAGCCATAGAATTTTGCTTAAAAAATGGACAAACACGTGACACATGCGAAAACCCGGAATGTGGAAAAGAGGCATAGAGCCATCGAGCATTGTTAATGGCCAGGCTGCGCATAAAACAAACAGCTAGCCAAACAAAAGCAAACATGCAAGCAAACAAGCTGCCAAATAGGCAAACAACAGTAACAACAAAAACAATAACACCGGCAACACCAACAAACAACAACATCAAACAACAACAACAGCAACAACAACAAAAACAAACAAACAACAACAAACAGCAATTTACACTTACGCACCAAAAGTTGAAGCTTATGACGTGTGCGTGCGTCGAGAATTGTGCGGTACGACCGCTGTTGGCCCAAGGGGTCTTGCCCTGGTCAATAGCATAACTAACCTTCAAATGAAATTAGCACATTTGCACAGCTTACCTGACCGCAAGCACTGGTTAGGGTGGCGGTGGGACAGCAGGTGGCAACAAAAGTTGAAGTTACCTGCCCGACCGCCATCTACCGCAAAGTGAAATGTTTTGCTCTTTAAACATTCACTGAGCCATTCGATTTCATGAACGCCACTTAGCGTGCAGCCTAATGGCGCTGCCAACTGGCAACTGGCAACTGGCAACTGGCAACTGGTAGCTGGTAGCTGGTAGCTGTCAGCTGCTGGGCTACATGAATTGGCTTTTTGTTCCATTTTGGCCGCAATCGCATATTTAAATAGTTTTTTTTATGACGTTTACATTAGCGTCTCATTTCGCTAACAAGCCAACCAGCGAAAAAATGAAACAAAAGTTTCTATTTTATGCGCAAAGTTCTAAAGCTATAAATGGCCAAAACATTCGCTGCCCGGGTCACAGTTGGCTACACAACCGACGCACAAACCACACGGGCAACTACTTAGTAAAACAGCTACTAAACACAAATAAGCACAAATTTAAGCAGCTCGGTAGGTAAACAGCTTAAGGACAACCGGCATAATGCAAAACCGCGCCTTATTTGGATTATATGCGCTGCTAATCGTCGCCTGCCACTTGGACGCAACAGTTGGCCAACCCCTGAAGCAGCAGGTGGATGCGATGCAGCCGGAGGCACAGCCTGAGCTGGCGCCCGGAACACGCGTAACCAGACAAATAGGCTATGGAGGCTATCCGTCATACTATGGCAGCGGGTATGGTGGCTACGGCGGTGCATTAGGCGGCTATGGTGGTGCCATTGGAGGTATTGGTGGCATAGGATATCCCGGCTACGGTGGCTATGGCGGCTATGGCGGCTATGGCGGATATGGTGGAATACGCAATACATTTAGTCCCTATGGAAGTTTATATGGCGGCGCTTATTACGGACGGCCCTATGGTTATGGTTATGGTTATGGTTATAGTTCTGGATATCCATTTGCCGGTGGTTACGGCATCTCTCCATTTATGTAATACCAGCGTATCAAACGAAATATATGCAAATATACAGCTATACCAGAAAATTAAGCTCCGCTCTTTTATCTGAATCGCTTTACGATAGCGTATTTTTTCAATGTCCAGTGTCCTCTGCGCTGCACGTCTTGCTCCTTTGACACGCTTAAATGCTCTGTGATTCAAAACGATTACCGCTTTCATTCATTAAAAGCTCGTATGGCTCTCCTCATTATTTGCTTACCCCAACGTTAACAAGTGCACTCAGTTGTGGCACTGGCACACACACACACACATACACCCACACTATTACTAGTGAAGCGCACAGCTGGCGATAACTACAGCTTAAGCAAATAGCACTTACTGCCAGCGGGCGACTTTGAGAACGAGGATGAGGTAAGGGGCAGCAACGGCAGACAGGAAGAGCTGGATCCTTTTTAGATTTTAATTACCGATACTGCGACACGGCACTGTGTCAGCAGAACGCCAGTGTAGCGGTGGTATCCAAGTTGGATGTCCAAGTTGTATAGTGCCATTTAATTAGTGTGACTTTAAACAAGTTGCATTACTCATACGCATCGTTGAGCCAACTTAAATTCAGTCCATCTCTTTATCTCGATGAAAGCAAACAAACTTAGTCAAAACGAAATACCAATCGAAAAAGAAGTGGAACTGAGATTACAGCGTGAACGTGGATATTGGCAAAGTTGTCATGCTCTTTCTCAATAGTTGAAGAGTTTTAAAATAAGTTTTTTTTTTAAACTCAACTTATATACATGTACTTCCTGATAACACTTTAAAAGAATATAATTGTCAATGTGAATGTTAAATATATAGCTAGTTGCATTCATAAAGTTATGAATTGTTAAGTTCTTTAACTACAGATTTTAGAGAGCCCTGGAAAATACAGAATTTCCAACATCTGCAATTACAAAAACAGGGAAAACTCGATATAACGAATTTCGTTATAACGAAAACTTAATTAAATGAAATTTTTGTGGTCCCTGGAAATAACATATTTTTATTGATAAGTACCCATAGCAAATACAATACAGTGAAACCTCGGTTTAACAAATTTCGTTATAACGAATAACACAATTTAACGAATTTTTTGTTAAGTTCATTCGAAAAAAAAACATCGTTTTACTGACAAGTAGCCAGAGCGAAGAACTTTGTAACTCCCACAGATTAGTTCACTGTACTTTGAAATGATCCTTTGAGCAAGCTCCCAGTGAATAGTCTATGCATGTGATTTAATTTTTTATGTGAGCGTATTTGTTTTTCTCGGCTTTTAAATGCTCTCAGTCGCCAACTGTGTTTAAAAAGCCAATCAGATAACACCTCTATTTTTTGTTCAAAAGGCATCAGAGTGTTCCCTTTCAGCAGTTGCAACTGTTATACCGCTGCTGCATTGAAAATATACTGCATTCACCTTTTATACGTTGCCTTTACGTAAAAAGCAACCGCCCGAATGCTAAATGCTGAATGCCGGGCAAAACTAAGCTGGCATTGCGTGGCTGACTGGCCAACTGAATGGCAATAGAGCAGTCAGGCAATATAAGCTTTATGTATGAATTTACGCTTTGTGGCCTTTGGCTAATGCCAACAGTTGGGCTTCGAATGTTTGTTTACATGTAAATTTCTTCTGAACAAAAGTAGCATTGAATAAAAAGCATCGACACTCGAGACGTAAACATTTCAGTAAAAAGTACAACTATGTGGTAAAAAAAAAAAAAAATGAAAGGTAGCTACTAAGAACACATCAACCGTTTATCCTTTGAGTCCCAAGACATGGGCGACAAGACAGGCACCTAAGATTTCGATGCTTCGATGCTTCGTTGCTAGTCTCTGAAATACCACGTGAATTCGCTTTAATATAATTTCATATTTTCTTATATATTAAATGTAAGACACACTTAAATTATACCGAGCTATGCGCCTACGGCTAGCGACCCTTTGAAACGGCTTTGGCTGGGTATTAAAACAGATTGGCCGTTAACTGATGGCTAGATAGACACAGGTTAAGATGAAAAGCAAGTGGTCGCGGTCAGACCGCAACCAAAAAAGCTCGCACCCTTTCAGCGAGCAAATGCGCAAGCAACAGTTGTGTTTAGTTTTGTAAAGGACTTGACCAAGGAGCTGCTGCACAGCACTCACAAAGACAGCCCTCAAGCCGTAGCCAAACAGTTTAAAGCGCATTAAATTTATCTGATGGCTGTGTGTATGTGTGTGTTTGTGTGTGTGTGTGTATGTGGATGTGTAAGAAAACAGCTAGCAGCCAGGCCACTTGGCTTATCAATGCATTTTAAACGAGCTGCTTGTAAGCTGATGTCGTTGAAATTAATGACAAATTAATATTAACAAAGCAATCTGCTGCTGTTGCTGCTGTTGCTGCTGTTGCTGCCGTTGCTGCTGCTGCTGCTGCTGCTGCTGCTGCCAACCGAAAACCAAACAAACCGCAATTTACCCATAGATGGCGGCAGCAACCCGACGACGGGCAGCGATTTGGCTTGAATGTTACTTAATTGGAACTTAATGTGCATGGAATTGTTTACAAGCGCCGCGACGGGCATGCCGAACAATAGCCCTTAGATAAGCAGAGGGCCGACAGCTTTGAGCAACACTTCAAACGGGAAGAGAAATGGACAGGGGGGAGGGGAGTCAGGGTGAAGCGGACTAAAAGAAAAATGCGTTTTAAAGTGACACTTGATGTAGGTAATGCGACAGCGTAACAAGCCGAACAGAGAACACAATAAAACAAAATAAAATAAAACGAAATAAAATAGCCAAGTGGAAGCCGCTAATGGGACCAAGCAAATGCCCTACCACAGACACAATGCACATTCAAACTGAGCAGCAAAATTTGTTGAGTACTAGATTAACAAAAATCTTAAACGAAATTCAACAATTCATTATTAATGCAATATTTACAGTACAGTCGTTTACTTCTATTTGATGTACCACTCCAAGCTTATATGCCAAGCAGTGTAGGTCATTAAAAGCTGCAGAAAGGTTTATCGTAAAAATAATCATACCCTTCATTAAAGATCCACTATAGCAAAAGAGTATTTGGAAATTACTTTGCCTGCTCTATCGCCGTTTTATTTTTCTTGACTTTCACCTTTCAGAAACTTTGCCTGTCAGATAAAAAAATATAAGCTGTTAATAAAACACTTTGGTTAATAACAGAAAGAGAGTTCTAGCTTGACGATGGTTCATACTCAAATATAAACCACATTTGGTATAAAAATAATGTATGGGATATGTTTCAGTCGATCACATCGAACAAAGAGGTGTCCAAGTATTTTATTTCGATTGCCCTCATCCGCTACGAGTGCCTTAATTTGGCCGAGAAGCCCCCACTCATGAGCTGAGCAGGGTATACGAGTGTGAGGAAGGGGAAGTACATTATCTTAAGAGCTGCTCCTCGTTTGCTGCTACAATAAGTCCTCCGCCGATGCTCAGTCAGCGTCGCTGTCGCAGTCGCAGTCGAAGCCGTCGCCATCATCACTGTCCAGCGTTGACAGCTGTTACAGCTGCAGAAATATGCAAATTGGAAGGCGTTTTAATAGATAAAGAGCAGCGTGCCACAGCAGGCTCCACGCAAAGTATAAGACGAAAAAAGGACACCAATGCACAATGGTGGAAAATGCGGAAAAAACAGTCAAAAAGAATATATATATATATATATATGTATATAAAAGCGAGCAAAGTGCCCATAATAATATCTTTGTGGCACATTGTGAAATGAAGTGCTGAAAGCTCATTATCCCAGTTGCCCTAAATGCTTGAACGCTCACATTAAGACCATAATTTAAAAATGGCCGTAATGTATTAGTGTACGATTTTAAGATCATAAGTAATACTGGGAAAACAAAAATATTAACAGTGGTTCGGCTTACGATTCAAGTCAATTGTGTGCCAAATACTTCGGTTTTTGAACGAAGCCACATCCATGAATTTGTTTTCTTCTTTATTTATTTTTGATTCACCTTTTAAATCAATTATAAATCAACTCATATGAACAGCTGTGATAAACATCAATTAGCAGCACTAATTAATAAAAAGAAAATAGTAAATTAATATGTTTAGTAGTTCGCAACAAATCAAGCACATCTTGTTTTAGATCTAATCAAGATCTTCAGTACTCTGCAGCTTCGTTCCGTTAAGTAGTTGATGGCATATTGTGCCCACCGTGCCCCATTGGCCACTTCCACATCTGTGGAGTATGTGAACGTGTGGGTGTGTTTGGCTGCTTTTTTTGGTTTTATATATATATATTTTTTTTTTTTGGTTTTTTTGCAGAGCGTCTGCTCTGTTTTGGGTCCTGCGGACTGAGTGCCGTTGACACTACGCTCAGCACGCAGGCGGCAAATCAACTTAAAATGCAAAATAAAAATGCTAACTTTCGGTCGTTTGTTATTTACGTCGAGCACAAACTGTAGTTAGTTGCGTTGTCATGGCCCGGCCGGTTCGCGTCCAGGTTCACGCCCGGAAAGCCTTGCACGTTTCCGTCTCCCTGTCCAGAGCCGTGGCCAATCCTGTTGCGCTCTTTACGCTCTACAGCTCCTTTTTGTAGCGTTGTTTAGTGTTGTTGTTGTTGTTGCCGTTGTTGTTGTTATTGTTGTTTTGGGGCGCCCGCTTAGATGCCCTTTTTTCTGCTGTTCGCATGTTTTTTCTTCCTCCCTTTTTTTTTTTTTTTTTTGTTGTTGTGCCTTAACACTAAATTGACTTTTAATGCAAAATAAACCAAAATAATGTATTGCGTAATTTTCTTTAAAGAATTTTTACATTAGCATTTCAAAAGAGATTTCTCTGCTTTGCCCATACCCTCCGACGCTGAGCGCTGTCTTTGTTACCTACCACTGGTCCCGCCCTTATCCTTTTCGCTCTTGATTTCAGTTGTCCATTTGGCGTGAAGCGCTGAGCAACTAAAGGAGCAACTGCCAAAGGAAAAACACCTTTCCTGCTGCCTGCTGCCTGCCCACTGCCGACGGCTGCCTAGCTAAACGCGACATTTAATGTTGCGTGAGGATAATCCAATCTGCTTGACATGAATTTTAATTTGCATTGAGTAATTAGCTGGAGTTCATTTGTCCGGACAGTGCACGGCTACGTACAAAATAGGATGAAAAAAGGCAAATAATACCAGTTAGCCATCGTCGCAGTCGTTGTCGTTCTGCAAAATGCTAAATAGAATTAGTCGCTTCTTTTGCTTCTGCTTCTATATTTTTGTTGTTGTATTTTTTTTTTTTTCTATTTTTTTGGTTTGTGTGCCACTTTTGTCTACACGTATACACACACTTACATGTATATATGTGTGCGTGTATACGTGTATCGACGTACAAGCTTTATCTTTAGCTTGATTTTCTACAAATTGAACTAATTTTGTTTTCGGGGCCAAAACCTGAAATTTGCTCGCCGGTTGGCACATTTGCTGATTACGTTCGTCCTGCGTCCGTCCTGTTCGTCCGTCAGGCAATTGAAACAAACAATAAAACGTGCGCTTTCCCTAATTCAAAACAGACGGAGTAGTTAAGGGACTTTTGAGCTGGCAGGCTTGCAAAAGAAATAAGCCGGCAAAATAAAACACAATCAACAAATAAGAGATTGAATTTCTGCTTCCCTGCACTTTCATTTGCGTGCTGCAACGCAAAATGCGTAAAACACACGTTCGTCAAAAACGAATTGGAAAACACGCATACGCCACGTTATTTCGTCGTCCAAACACACACACACACACACACACACACACACACTCACAACGATAAACAAACGCAATCATTGCAAAAATATTTCATAGACGGGACAGCAAAATAATAAATAAATTCATAATGGTTTGCAAATGACAAAATATTGCTGTGCCAATCGGCAAAATATTAACACACTAGTGACGCAAGCGCGTCAACTGGCGTATTTCCTCGAACGCCCCAGGCGCTGTGACTAACCTAATGCCTGGCACACCCACACCCACATCCACATCCACACCCACACCCACACCCACACCCACACCCACACTTGCATAGCCGGACACTCACACCCGTTTGAAAATTGTGGCTGGAACAGCCAGAGGCACATCGGCCACGACAAATTATTGCATTTCATACCACAAAATTGCATAAAACGGAAACGCAATCAAGCCTTGCTTTTGCGCTTGGCCGCATTGTTTGCACCACCCGAACATGCCAAGTGGATGTGTGGGTGGTGGCATTTGCGACAAAAATGCATTTAAATTTCAGCGTTAGTTAAAATGCAAAGCCGCAATACCAAGCGCTGTCCAATGAACTGTGCGCGGGGGAAAATTAACTCCATTTGGCATGATTTGATGCCGATGCTGATTTGATTGCAGGACTGCCTATCAAGCCGCATTGCCGTCGACTTGTCGCCACAAGGATGCATTTATTAACGCCCACATGGGCCGCGCAACGAGAGTCCCGCATAAAGAGATGCGCCTGCTGTTCACTAATACAATAGACCAGCGCGCTGTAGGCTATGTGTTGCATACCGCATGAATACCGAATGGTTGCCACAGTGCGCTGAATGCGCAAATTACGTCGCATATGCATGCTAATAGGAAATGGTAATGAACATTTACAAGTTCTACAAGTGCTCTGCATAAATGGACCAACGGCAAAACGATGAGAGTGCAAATTGCAAACATGTCACTAACAAGAGCAGCAGCAGCAGCAGCAGCAACAACAACAACAACAACAACAGCAGCAGCAGCAATCATGGAAATCAAAGTGTTGCAAGGAAGCAACTCAAAAGCCGTTGTGCAAATTATACAAATACACAATTCAATTAGACGGTTATCGCATTTAACATAACGGCAATTACAGCCACCTTCTGTGATAAGTTGGGAAGAACAAACAACGACCGCATTTATTGAATTACACATAATAATTAATAATGAATTCATTTTAACTTTTTATTTGCCATCCAGTTGTTGTTTGACAATGCTTTGTTTAAACAACACTTTTTAATTGGTTGAATCGAATCGCTTTTAACTGAACTAGGTAAATAAAATTTAAGCTCAATTGTTGCCTACAATTGACAATGTATCTGATTTTTTAATTATATGCTATATTTAATTAAATGCAAACAGTAAAAACGAACGTAGTTGCCCACTTATATACCCTGTAAAATCATTTTATGAATGTGGCTCATTGTACATATACAATTTAAGATAATTAACATTGAATTTTTGCTTGATTGTTTCACTTCTTAATAATGATTATTAATGTGTGTGATCTATTAAATTAAAGACGAAATAGATTCTGTAATTATTATTTAGTATACTTTCTGCGCACACATTTCTTTCTCTAATTGATACATTATCTACTTTCTACGTAACTATTACATTAAAGTTTTATTTTTGCGACCATATTTCACTTTATAAATAAAATATATTAAATTCTGCCAAGTTCACTTTAAAAAATTTATAATATATGTATTGTTTTTTATGACTATTTTTAAGCCATTTTATGTAAATTAATCTGCACTAGTGTAGCAAATATTGGCAACATCTAAAATAGAAATATATGAGTTATTAAAAAATTACTTATAGCTTATGTGTATTTATTTTTTAATACCTTGCGGAACGGTGAAAAAAATTTTAATTAAACAAAAGCAAGTTGCTTTGGGACATCATATTTAATTTATTTAGTTATTGTTTAATAATTTGATCAACATATTCAATTTTGATGGAATCGACGGCTCTTTAATTGAATTGTTACATATTGGTTTTTCATGTTGCCTTGCAGGCTTATTTGCTTGTAAAGTATATAATTCCATTTGTGATGGGTATCAAACGTGGCCTTTGCCTGTGGCCAGGTAAAGTGGCTGTTTCTGCTAAACAACAACAACAACAACAACAACAACTGCAACAACAACATCCGTTGGTGTAATTTTTTGATGGATGAGTTGTTGCTCTCTTTGTTTGGTCTCTCTCTATAGTAAATGTACGTTCCGTAGGCATTTTGCTTACGTATGATCAAATAATTCAATTAAAAAATATTTTGGTATACGCTATTTGAAAGCAATTTAAACCGTACGCAAATAAATTAAATAAAAGCATCCCTTTTAATTGTATCAAAGTTGTGGTCCAGTGGAAAATAGTTTTAATTTAGTTTATACGATTCCATTGACTGATTTCCACCTGAAGTGCTAAAAGCCGATTGGATTTTAAGCTAGCTTCAAATTTGTTGCCACATCTGACAAGCGATGAATACAAGAATATTCTTTGCTTATGTCATGCAATTTGTTAATTAAATTTTAGGCTTTTACCAAATGAGATTTTATACACAAGCTTTATGCGGGTGACAAATTGTGCAGCAGCAGCAGCAGCAGCAGCAGCAGCAAAAGCAGCCGGCAGGCAGATGCAGCAATTGAAACAACAACAACAACAACAACATTGCACTTGATGACACTAAATAAAAGATTTTACACTGTTGATTTTTGCGCTTTTTTGGAACTTTGCACGTTGCATTGCACTTGATCTGTGTGCCAAACGTTAGAACGACACTTGAACGCTAAGGATGGCTGAAAGCAGGGCTGCCAACTGCAGCCGGAGCTGCAGCTGCAACTGTGGCAAGCAGACCAAGAAGCAGGTTGCTGCCAGCAGCAACTCCACTTGTTTGTAGCACACAATCAGCTCGTTTCATTTTATTGCCAACGTAGTCGAAGTCGTAGTCGTAGTTGTAGTCGTAGTCGGCGCCAACATAGTCTACATGGAGCTGCCTCTGCTGACGCCTCAGCTGCTGCCTCTGCTGCTGTTGTTGGTCGCTTCGACGACATCGTCGACTAGACACAAGACTTGACAGCAAAGCAAAATTGTATTTACATTCAATTAGTGCCAACAAAATTGTCTTTGGCTGCTTGTCGTTGACTGTGCCTAGCATCAAGCCAAGACACAGGCCGGGGTAAAGTTTTTTGTAACCCGGCTGAGCGTAAATTACTTTTCGCTTTGGCTCTGTCAATGTGGGTGGTCTGGTGTGATATGACCCCGTCTTGAGTTGCAGCTAAGTAATGTAAAATTTATTTTAAATAAACTGAAAATATGTTTTGGCCCGTACTTTTGCTCTATTTGCCACTCGTTCGGCTGGCTGCTTATTTCTTGCCGAGCATTTTATTTATGCATAACAAAACACCACTTAAATCTGCTCAGATGTTTTTTTTTTTTTTTGGTTTCTGTTGCAGTTGTTTTTGTTTGTTATTGTTGTTGCTGTCGCTGCTGCTGCTGGTGCGGCTGCTTCTGATGCTGATGCTGCTTTTTGAAACTTTGCAATCTGCATGCCAAGTTGTCGACACTTTCACACAGACCATCAGGAAAGTGGCTTGTATATTATGGATGCGGGCAAGGGAGGAGATATATATATATATAAAAGTGTGTATGTATGTAAATATATATAAAGTAAGTGACTCAGGCCGGCAATGGTGCGACAGGCGAAACCGTGTGCAGAGTGCGCGTTTATAACTTTTCAACTGTTGTATGAAATTTTACAAATTAGATTCATTTCTATGCATTGAAATACATTTGCAAACTTTTCTGCAGAAAGTTGCTCCAATATTTGCGCACATGGCAGGCCAACTCCTGTATGGAAGCGTTGTAAAATGCACTGCAGGTCCCAGCTATGCAGTTATAACTGACAGACTAACAGGCCAACCAACTGCAAGGACTCGGGCAATGCTGCAATTCAACAGTGCGTGTGAGTGTGTGTCTGTGTGTCTGTGTGTCTGTGTGAGGCACTCTGTGTTACACTGACAGAACTGAATGTCAGCGCTGACAACGAACCGAACCAACCCAGGGACAGGCAGTGACTCGACATGTCAAAACTCAGTCTATTAGTTTGACAGTTTATAAAGAAACATGTACGAAAGTTTTACATAGTATTTGCAATTTCATTAATACAAAACTTGTTTGAAGAGCCAAACACCCCGACAGCATCTTTGGCACAATTTTTGTTAATTTTAACTTTGAGACACACAAATACAGCACACACACACACGCGCGCATACCGTTAGCCAGCTAAAAGTTTGCCCAAAAAAAAAAAAAAAAAGAAAGCTCCAAAATACCAGAAATTGAAATGTGAAAACTCAAACATTCCAATGATAAAGAAGGAAATAAAAAAAAATCAACTCAACTCGAACATCATTTGCAGCATCAAAGCAACAAACTCGGAATCAACGCCAGCAACGCTGCAAATGGATTGCTGGTGGGCGGGGTTGGTAAAGGGGCGGGATAGACGCTGACAGAATATCGGCGACTCGTACTGTAACACCCCTCCGCGCACTTAGAGCTCATCATAATTAATTAAAAAAGTTTTTTAAATCAATTTTCAAATGTCCCAATGACTGGATGTTTGATGAACCATGGTGCAAAAAACCATCTGGAATAAATAAAAATCATGACGAAGTCAAATGCACTGCAGAACATTATTAGAAATACGTGGCGAACAGTTAATTCCAGCTATAATTCATTTAGCATGAGAGTATGCTAAATTCGCAGTAAATTGCAGACTATTCAAAGAAAATGTATTTTTCTAGGAGTTCATAAATTCCAGTGCGAAATTTTCTCTTTTGCGAAGCTCAAGAGACCTTCTTCTTTCATTGGCCAACAAAGAACTTTTAATTAGTTATGCTTTTTACTCCAACTCAAAGCGAGGACCGACTATTCACTGACTGTCCGAACAATTCTTATTGGCATCGTGACAAATTACAAGACGGTTTCCGCTGCTAATTGATTGATGCAAATATTGCAATAAGGCGGAATTGAAAACCAGTCAAACCAAAATTATCACAACTGAAATAGCGAAAAGCTACGCAATTTTCAACGAAATTTTTCATTTTAATGGGAAAACTTTAATGCTAAATTCTGTGCTGCATATGTCTATAAGCCACCAGAAGGATCTGACATGCCATTATAAAAATTGAAAATTCCTGCTACGAACAACACACTCTTTTTTAAGTTTGATGTTTATATACCCTTTAACTAAGACAAATGGGTATAATAGGTTTATAATTGTGTTATAATAATCAAGTTCACCTAAAGAATATATATTCTATATTTATTCATAATAAGATAATCGGGCTGATTCAATTTATCAATCAAGAAATTGATTTTCTACTTAATCAATTATTCTCCAATTCAAACACCTTACTCATACGTCAACTCTCGAAAAAAACACAGAATATATAAATTGTTCATAATACAAAAAGCTTCGCTGCTGATCCATACATTTAAATTGTATGCTAAGACCTACATTCAGATTTAAATGTTATGCTAGGCTAGAAAATTACGTAAGCGGCACAGTTATTAAAGGATGCAGTCCCCAAACTGTAAAGCTGAAAGCATGAATGAGAGGAGTCGGTATGCTTGTGTGTGTGTGTGTATATGTTTATGAATAGAAATTAGTTTCAACGTTTGCAGCTAGAGGCTGTCGTCTGAGTATCTGCCAGTCTGGCACACCCGCTTAAAGTCATCATATTTGTTTTTATTTCATATTTCGTTGTAGTTGTTCTTGTTGTGCTGCCAGCATGCACATACTTGCTGCAATGCTTGCCCTGGTGTGTGTGTGTGTGTGTGTGTGATGTTTTCCTCGTCGCATCAAATCAAAAATCACAGCCAAGAGGATGAGGGCAATGCAATCTCATTTAACCCGCGCGCGAAAACTAATTCAGCAAAAACAACTTAGAGCCCGAGATTACGTAAAGTGAGAAGCACAGCAGCCAAATACTCATTTCTATGTTAAGTAGGCCAAGATAAACTGTTAAATGCCATATAAAGTTCATGGGCTTATAATTAAGTTAATTTTTACCAAATGTATTTGGATTGTTGAATTTCCATTTTTATTTAATGAGCGAGGTTAATAAGCGAGTAATGTTTACGTAATATTATATAATTTGATTGAGACTTCAAAGCAATATTATTGCTGAAATAGTTTGCTATTGACAAAGAAAACATGTTTGATAAGCTTAGTATACAAATAATATACCCGCACTTTCATCGGAAGAAAATACCAAACACACGATGAAAGAGGCAGAAATAGAGGTAGAGAGCAAGACATATATAAATATATAAAGTACATAAATAAATACTTGAGCAAACATTCAGAACTTTGCAATGAATTATAAGCAACGACCGAATCTATGCACTGCAAAAATGCAGCGAGTACCTGGCAAGGAAAGTAAGAGCATGTTAGAGCGAGAGAGTAGGCCAGGTAAACACCTAGCACCTGTTTGCGCCTTTGTATGCGTGTGTGTTCAAGTGCGCATAAAACGCGCCGCAGCAGAAGTGAGCAGCATTTTTATTTATTTTCTGCGGCCTTCTATTTGCACTTTTTGTATATTTTTGTTGGTGCTGCTCGCTGCCAAATATGTATTTCTTAAATTCCAAGTCGGGCACAAGGACGAGGACGAGGACGAGGACGAGGACGCGGACGCGGACGAGGACAACGACAGCTGCAATTGCAACGAGGTGGGCGTGGCAAGAAAACCAGATAAGGTGGCAGTGCCTCGTTTGTAGTTGGTGCCAGTGCGAGTTTGTTTGGCAAAGCGCCTGTTTAACACTTAAGATATCGTATTTCTTATACACACACACACACACACGCGCGCACACAGTCATGCAGGATGTATGCATGCATGCATGCATGCCACAAAGCAGCTCCACATATAGTTTTTGGTTCCTGGGCTGTGGCTTTGGCTACGGTTCTAGTTGTGGGTCTGACTAAAGATAAATATGCATGCGGCTGGTTTTATAACGCATAGCAAAGGTGCATTACGTATACGTACAACATATACATACGTCAGCCATTTCAACAGACGCGCCTCCTTTCCGCCGCCTTTCGCACATTTGCATGCAATAAAGATGGCGGGCGATAACTAGGTTGCCAGCCATTGTTTGCCTTTTTTCCATAGTTCTATGTGCGTGCCTCTGTGTGTGTGGCTTTGGCTATATGTGTGAAACTTACCGCCCAAAAAGCAGGCAGTGGCAGGCAGTGGCAGACAGGCAACTTAGCAGACAGCCAGACACTAAAATAAAAGGCAATGTACGCCAAGTGCCGTCACCTGCCGCCGCCTGCTGCCATCTATTATGCAGATGTACACCGGGTTCATGAATATATGCCAGCATTTTGTCTACGTTCGTGTGTGTACGAGCAAAAAAATTAAAATACACACCAAAAACAAAAAAAAAATAGAAAAAGGAAATAGAAGCCATACTGAAAACTCCGACTGACAAAACGCCATATGTTTGTGTACGATAAGAGCAGGTGGGCCAACATCCATCAGTTTATGCTTCATGCAATTGAGGAACTCAAAAGAAGTATAATTTGAAATTAGCTGCAGATCTATACATATATGATTGAATCCATTGCTGGCATGCTTGGTGTCAATGCGCCAGAGTCAAAGCCAATGCAATTCCACCCAAATCCAAAGCAAATAGAGCCCCGAGTAAATCAAAAATGTGCAATAAAAGTTGCAGAGTGGCACGCAGGCAAAGGTGGGCATGAGGTGCTCGACCAAGCCGGATGGAAAAGCTCATCTAAGCAACGATAATGATTGCAATTCATTTTTATGACCTCTTTAAGCGGTCGGACGTTTCGATTTTGAAGTGCAATTTGGCACGCATCAGTGAAGATTATCAAGGGTTAAGATATACATGCATACATACATAGATATGTGTATTTAAGCACCTGCCAAGCATGTGGGCTATATCAGGTGAGGTACTTTATTAAGGCATCAAGAATCTTAGTAGCCAACAGCAACTGTTGCAAGTATCTACAGCCACTTGAATCCACTCCACGCCACGGTCAATAAACAATAGTGTGCTGCAAACAAAAACAAAAACAAAAACAAAAACAAAAAAAAAAAGAAAATGAAAATGAAGAAAGGTATACCCTAAATAAACATTACTTATCCGAACTGAACTATGCAGGTGACTGGAGCAGCTGTCGTTGCCAATCAGCTCGCCCTGCTGTGCGACGGGCCGTGTGTCCAGTTGCTTGACTCCTGGGTTTTAAGCGTTTCTTTGGTTAGTTGCCCAGTGATTTTCCAATAAAATGAAATTGCATTTGATGATGCCAGGATATGTTTTTCTCTCTATTTTCATTTTTGCTTTTTCCAATCGCAAGTCTTCTTCCTCTTTTTCCATTTTTTATTTTCTGCTGCGTCGTTTATAGAAAATTGAATAAAAGTGCTGGTGGCATAACGACAAACTGCTCGTTGAATGAGCGCGTGATTGGATGACGGTGCTGCACATCATGCCAGGACGAAGGAAGTGATTAGTCCTTGTGTATATGTATACGTGTGTATGTGTATGTTTGCATGTGTATCAATGTAACATAACAAACACACAATGCACAGAACACAATGTCAATTTGTAATTTAACTGAGTCGAAGCTCTGCTTTGATTTCATTGTGCCCTCGTATTACACACGGCAGATTTTTTTTTATTTACATTTGTATTAAATTACATTTAAAAATAATAAAAAAAGAGTTTATAAATTGCACATCAGCATGCATACGACCAAGATTAAGGAAGGCGATGAGCGGGTGAGTCCTCGCCGCCATATGGATTCAACATTAAATGCGGAACCACTTATTTCTCGTCCCCCTAACTATGCAGGAGGAGATGGAACTGAATCAAATCTGGCGCGCCTGTCGTAAAATTCAAGGCGCCATTTTTCGTTATAACTTTGACATCTGTGCCGATTTAAAGGAACATGATCCCGATTGCACGGGCTACGTCTCGGGTAAGAGCCACTCTTTGGCCAAATTTCAATACAGTTGCCGCGTTTTTATGGCCCTTTTATGACCCTTGCAGAGTCTATATTCACATCGGTGCTGGGCAAATATCGCAAGGTGGTCGGCCTGTCAGAGTTCGAGCTGCGGGATGTCTCCGATTATTTTCAGATACGGGATGGCCGCGTCGCCTATCGCCAGTTCTGCAAGGTAGTCTGTTCTGAAAGTGAGTGGATATATTGTTACGGTATTGCCTCAGCTAAAGCCTGCTCGTAGATCTGCACAAGACCGCCGACAAGGAACTGGCCAGCGGTCTGGAGTGGAATGATCCCTGGCACTTGAATGTCATCGCACAGCCGGAGGATCGTCGCAAATTATGCCTAATACTATTTAAAATAGCCAAGGAGTCGCACTTACCGTTGATGCCCTACTTTCAGGACTACGAGCTGGTCAGTAATACTAACCTGATAGTGTTGTATTTGAAATTGCCTTTAAGTTAGTCTCAACTTGCGTACATACAACATCTCAACGTTAGTTTTATTTTTAGTCAAGTGGCTTTTAGCATTTAAGCTCACATATCAATTTCAGTTACTTGTTTTTTTTTTTGATTTATTCAGTTAAGGGTTGCGTTGGGAAAATTCTAGTTGGAGCTTTTCCAGACAAGTGCCTTTTACCAATAAAGCTCGGATATCATTTTCAGTTATTATTGCTGCTTGCACCTTTCTTACATCTTAGTTTTTGTTAGTTTCTCGGTTTTCTTTTTATATAGTACATAAACCAATTTTCGTATTTGGTTATTTTATTACTCTACTGAAATCTTTCTTTCAATAAATTTGATTCAATTAATACTTCCAACTAGGAATTACTGTTTGATAATTGATGTCAGACTTCATAACACAAAGATGGAAAAGTCCAGATCGATAATTGTCGATACGTTTATTACATGGGTTAAAAATTGACTCGTTATAGCATTTGCATAAACTTAAACAAAGCCAGAAGTATAGTAATTTATTTGTTTAAAAACGTATTTATAGATATCACAAAATGTGGGCGTGGTGACCGTATCGCACTTCTCACGCGTGCTCCATTTCATGAAGATTCCTTTATCGGAATCTGATTTCTTGCTGTTGCTCAAGCGCTATATGAAGGACGGCTATTTGGTCAACTATGTGGCCTTTATCAAGCACATTGACAATATCATCGACTATTTGCGGCAGCGCAATCTTTTGGATGGATCGGGGGTAAACACCCTTTGTCATATTTTCTGTATAAATACAAAATCTTGTATTCTCTTTAGGATGTCATTAACGATTTTCCAGGCCGTTTGGTAGATCTGGAACTGTCACAGTTGCCACCGATCAGTGGCTGTCAAATAGTACACCCCATTTTTCCGGATGCATGCAATCATCCAAAAAAGAATCGAGGAGAGTGCGATATCGTGTTTTGCGTCCAGAACTATATATATAAGAATCGCATACGCACCTGTGAATTCCTGGAGAAGTATGATTCTCTGCAGATCGGAAGCATAACCAAGAACCAGTTTGAGAGGGGTTTATCTAATATGGGCGTGGGCAAATACCTATCCCGGCGCGAATTGGATTTGTTAATGGATCGCTATTTGGATCCGTTGGACACAAATCGCATCCGTTGGCGCAACTTTGTGGATGAAATTGATACGGGTATGAAAATGATATTCTATATCTCTTGCCAATCTCCTACTGTTTTCCTCAGTGTTTACCATCAAGAATCTTGACAAGATGCCTCAATGTGTGGTTGAGTCACCGCTGGTGCACATTAAGGAGCTGCCTCGGCCAGGCACACTGGACTGGCAGGCAGCACCGGTGGAAGTACGCGAGCTGTGCGAGGAGGCAATGGCGAAAATACGCCTACGCATACGCAATCGTCGCCTCTATCTACATCCATTCTTCCGTAACTACGACAAGTGAGTACCACCGGATCAGATAAGTGCCTTAACTAAAGTAACTCCATTGACCACTTCTGTGATCCGCCAGACTGTTCAGCGGACATGTGAATTGCCATCAGGCGAATCAAATCTTTCGCATTAATGGCATATTGCTCACCAATCCCGAACTGGATGCTGTACTTCATCGCTATGGCAATGAGCTGGGCTTCTACTATACCAAATTCTTGGACGATGTCGATCCCGCTGAGTACGCAATGCCAGCCATGGTAGCTAAACAGGATCAGAAGGAATGCCCGCCATTCCCGCGCGACAATGCTGGACAGGAGCAGGCAAGCGAGGAGGTCATCACTCGCATCCTAACCAGCGCCAAGCGCCAGGCAATTACCAAAGGTGTCTCGGTCATTGACTTTCTGGCGGACTACGATCGGCATCGTGAGGGACAGATATTGGAAAGCGACTTCAAGCGCGCATTGGATAATGCCATGATTATACTCAGTGAAGAGGATGCAACCGTTATGTCCAATGTGTACGTCCATCTGGTTAACCTAGTTGGAAAGCAGCTTTTATTTGTTCTCCTTTTTGCTTAGCTTTCGGTCTCCGAGTCGCAGTGCCTGCGTTCTTTATCGCGACTTCTGCAAGGCTCTGGACGAGATCTTTATACAGTTCGATACGAATATGGGTGACAATGTGGTTACGGCTGTGCCGTTGCTGCATCTTCCGAATCTGGACTGTGTCGACTGTTTCCTCAACTTCGATGAACGCACACTTTGCTCACAAGCTCTGATGAAGCTCGCCCGCCGCCCGGATGAAATATCAAATCTGAGCCAGGTGTTCAAGGACTTTGATCGGCAGCACTGCGGCTCGGTTACCCAGAACCAATTCCTACGCGGGATCACCCTGCGTGAAATGCATAATATGCTAAGCAGTCGCGAATTTGAGGCGATTGTAAAGTGTTTTGGTGTGAAGCGTGGACTCTGTTTAGAGGTCAACTATCGTGAGTTCCTCAAGATTTTGGATGTGCTCTTTGCCACTGGCCAGGTGAAACGTAATTATTAGAAATTCCCAGTATACTCGTGTGAATGTAAATTTTTCGTATATTTACTTTCGGCAACAAAATTTTCGCCTTTCCGTTTAATGTACGTCAATAAATAATGCATTGTTTTATGTGTTGTCTTTTTTTTATTATTTTTTTTTTTAATTGAAACTTGTTGCTTGAATTTTCCGGTCCGTTTAAATCAAAAGGAAACATTATATATATTTTCTTCAATTTAAGAATGTCCTATAACTATTATTAAGTGTGAAATGAAACATTTGCTTTGTTCGCTTTATAACTTGAGGCTGACTCGATTAGCTGCTGGTTAAGAGCAGCAAATGTAAAAATATTTGGATTAGATTATAAATCTGAAATTCTACTATTGCTAGTTTATATCCCTTTATTGCAATTTTGCAGATACAATATAAACACATTTTGCGTGAGAAGCAATTGCAGTCACGTCTACATCAATTGTGTCCCATTCTTCTTTCTTTTTCTTTTCGGACGTTTTTTTCAGCATAACTTTGTTAAATAGGTTTTTCTTTTTGTTTTCATTTAAATATCTATAGTTATTTGTATAAATTTATATGTAGGTATAATATTTATGCCTATTTAGTTATAACAAATATTCTTGCAATAGTCTTGTGGAAAACTATACATCGTGTAGTTCAGTTTGGATTTTAATATTATTATAAAGAGCTTGATGCAAGTTTAATAGTTCTTTACTTTGTTCTTGTCATGCTGAATTAGATTTGTATTAAAATATAAAATTCTCTTTTTAATTTGTATATAGGTATATATATATATATATATATATATATATACTATATATATGGTTTCTTGTATATATATATATATACATTTTTATAGACTATTAATGAGCGCAAATACATACACAAAAAACGTTTACCATTTATATCGGAAAAAATAATTTGTTATTTGTAATTTAGTGGATTTGTTGTTTGTTTTAGTTTCAAGCGAACTTGGACAATGCGTGACGGTTGCCCGCTTCAAAGATAACCCGCCCGCACCGCAGGAGCGCCAGCTGCCTAGCGTTGCATTATGATAATTATGCATTACATATTACAATTATTAATTAAATAAGTTTAAACAATTACTTAACGACTATTGTATTTTATATAATGTATTTACTGTTACTATTAAACATGGTTGCCGTTTGTGTTTTCTGCATTTTGTAAGTGTGTTTCTATTTCTTTTTGTAGGCATGTGAGTGTGTGTCTACTATTCTATGTGTGCCTGACCCTGCTTACACGTTAAACAATTACCTCACATAATGTATGAGACTACATTAGAAAAAATACAAATTAGTTTAGCCCACACACACACACGCACACACACACACACACACACAGAGGCACACAGATTAAGTGAATGTGGCATTTATGTGGTACAGTGTGGGTTCTCTTGGTGGGCAATGCTGGCTTAACGAGCGTGTGGCTATGAAAAATTAGCCACTTGCTGAAAAATTACATTTTTCCAAGCCTAACTCTATGTTATATATTTCTACGTCTCTCTCTCTCTCTCTGTGTATGTGTGTGTGTGTGTGTGTGTACGCAAGTGTGTGGATGTGGGTGTTAGTGTGACTGGATTTATGTATACATATATAGATATATATATATACATAAATGATGCGTTGATTCTTGGAAAATTTGTTGTTGCCGCTTCTGCTATGGTTGTTTTTGTTGGAATGGTAATACACAACAAGTGTGTATGGTTGTTGTAAGTCTGCTCCGCTAGACTGCAATATGCCATGAGAATATGAGGTCTGCCCAGCAGTCGCTTTATAGACGTATATTATAGATGCGTGTGCGATTGTGTGTGTGTGTATATTGTTTTGAAGAATGCTGTTCAAAACAAATACAATTACAATTACTGTGAGTTCAACAAAGTACTCTAACACAATTGCCAATCATTGCAAATCGATGGGCATTTATGCTAAGTATACATAAGTAAAGTTCTTACCATAACAAACTAAACTAAGTAAAATTCAAATAGTTTGCAGTTATAAGTAGAGGTCGGACTTCAAAGCTGCCCGATTAATACGGCTGATGTCTTGGCTGGCGTCCAGTGCCGCGTTGTTTGCCACCATTGAAGCCGCCACCACCACCGCCGCCGCCTGTTTTAGAAGATGAACATTAGAGATTGGAAATTCATTTAACAATTAGAAAATTTATGTAAAAAGCATGCACAGTTGCACATCTGCAAATTGTTCCTTTTATACTGTGGTATTGGTTTAAGGATTTACTACAACGCCAAACGATTTAAGCGACTGATGAAAATTTTGACCAAATCTAAGGGTAAACAATGTCTAGAAACATAATTTGGGCTCCAAATAGAGGATGCTCGAAATAAAAGACTAGGAAAGATTAGTTAAATTACAAAATGAAATGCTCAGTAAAAAATAGTGACAAGAAACTGGATAGTTTATACATAAAAAAGAGATAAATGGATGGGAGTAAACAAAATTTAGTTGTGGGTTGCTTTCTTTTGTAATTTAATTTGTTTTTTTTTTATTTTTTTTTTTTTTAATTTATACGGCCATGTGTGTTGTGTATACCTTTGGGACCGCCGCGCGGACCTCCGGCACCGCGCCCGCCACCGCCGCCGCTGCCGTAGCCATTACCGCCAAAGCCACCATCAAAGCCGCCGCCATAACCGTAGTCTTTGTTACAGATCAGAGATTGATTTTTTAAAGGGGTTTAAACACAAAAATTTTTATATCATGAGCACATACAAGGCTTAGGCTTAGTTTAAGAATTTGAATTTGATGTACTATCTATTTATCTTTCTACTGATAGGGTTTTGCTTGGTTTTGGTCAAAATTTTGTTCTATTTATTTTGTTTTGTGGATAAAGAGGGAAGGGACGTTAAGTCGACGTCGCCGATCAGAGGGGAGACAATTCAAATGCACACCAGAGAGCTAGAAGAGGAATTCCACTGAAAACACACAAATTGTATTGGTTTGTTTTTTTTAGTTTTTTTCTTTTATTTGCTCATTTCTCGATTTGCGGATTTTGATTATAAGATTGATTGGCTGTTAAATGATTGCTACTGTAGATCAATGTACATAATGATCTAATCTTGTTGATTTTGCTGTTGCTGCTGCTGCGGCTGCGGCTGCTGCTGTTGCTGCTGCTGCTGATGTAGTTGTTGTTTGTTGTCTGTTGTCAATGTTGATGTTGTTGCTTACTTTTGCACAGGCATTACAAAAAATGTTTAGTTCGATTGATGTTACACAATAAAAATTAAAAACACATTTTTGTATTATTGTTGTTTATCTTCCTCTATCGTGTTATTTCCCCTCAATTAGGGGAAACAAAAAACAAACGCAATACGTCGCTCACACATACATGCGCGGTTCGATTTTGTAGTTGTAAATTCAGATGTAATATCTCTTAAATTGCTGCTGTCTCTGTGTATTTGTTAGTTAAGTTGTTCACTCTCGACTTATAAACATGTTTCACAATGTATTGCAATTCATTTCTCAATTCGTTTTTCTTTTTGACGCACTCTTTATGCATTTTATGTTCTAATTTTTACCTTATTTTCCACACAACAAATTCAGCATTTCAATTTTAAGTTTTACTTTTCTTCATTTCCGAAAAATTTACTTTTTGAATAAATTTCATTTTAATGGCCACAAAAAAAAACCGAAAAAAATCTGCTGCTCTTGTGTGTGTGTTTGAATGTCTCACCTCAGCAAAAAGTAATCAAATTTATATTTAAATTTTTTTTTTTTTTTTTAGATTTTCAGGGGGATTGGGACTTGGGTTCGGGAAAGTTCGTATGGGACTTGTCGCAAAATTTTAGTATTGTAAAAAACGTCTTGCGAAAAACAAAAACAAATGCAAATTGTCAGCAAATTTGACTTTATACGAGTTAATATTGGTATTATTATAATTTACTCTTAGTGTTGTTGTATTTTTGTTGTTAAAAACAAGAAAACTGTTTATATATCTTAAAAGATTTGCTTCAGAAAACTTCTTTCAAGTATTGTTAAAATTACTTTAAATGTATAATTATTTTTTTTTTTTAGATTTTTCAATTCATTTGACTAAAAACAGATATTAATTACGCTAAATTACTTTTAATATATAACCTTTAAGTTTAATAAAAAGGAGTAAAAGAAGAAAAAATACGTTACATTTAAGCGAAATGAAATAATAGTTGATTTGTGTAGTCGTTGTTGTTGGTAGTTGGCTGTTGGCTGTTTGTATCTGTGTCTGTTTTGTGGATTTGCTTTATATTTTTTTGATGGACAGAAGCACAGAAAACAACACCAGTCACCCATAACGAAATTGGAAAATTGGTCAAGACCGTTTTGGATATTTGCTTGGGTGGTTGTTTTTTGATTGTTTTCAATTTTACTCTCATTTTGACGGTTTTTTATTTTTTGTCGTTTTTTTTTTGTGAGGCGAAACATCGGAAAATTCGGCATTACAATTGATATATCCATAATGTAATTAAATATTTAACACGTATGTTCAAAAATCATAATAAAAAAGTAACAATATTTAGATTTAATAAAAGTAGTACAATTTTTGTAAACGTTAAACAGTAATAACTGTCTTTGGGGGCCATAACATTGGCAATTGCTATGTTAACTTAGTATTTGACTAACATTTATGATAGTTAACAACGCTCGCACTCTGTTATAGCTCCCATTGGCATATTCTTGTTATTGGTGATAGGTTAGTTGTGAAATTATAAAAAGAAAATTATGAATATATTGTAGTTATAGTTTTAATATAAAGTGGGCACATTATTATTGCTATAAAATATACAAGAAGTATTTTGTTTGCATAAAAAATTGTTTGCACAGTAAAACAATGCTATAATTATCAATCAGCATAATTGGTATATAAAATATAGCATAAATATAAATTTGTAAGATAAATGTGGTATTATAATATATTTATTTTTTTTTTTTAATTTTTAATTGTTATTTTTTTCTTTTTTTTTTTGTTTATAGACAACTAGCTAAAAACATTGAGAAACATGCAAATTTTAAAATAATTTACTCAAGTTTATGCATATCTTATTTTTTGTTTTTCTTTGTAAAATATATATGTATAAATATGTATTATGTATACGCATTTGATTGATATATTGTATTGACAAAATTTTGAAATTGGGACTGAATTTTATATTCAAAATTTAACATAAGAGATATATGTAAATATTTATGTGTGTATGTATGCTTGTTAAAAGCAATGTATGCGTGTAATTGTGTGAGTTTATTGTACTTAATACTTTAAAAAGAACAATAAGGAAAATTAATAGTTATATTAATTTATTTATTAAAATTACTAAAATTGACGAAGTGTGTTTTAACTGTTTTGTATTTTAACATTTTATTGATGTAGTTGTTTTAATTTGTTGTTGTTATCGTTCAGTTTGTGTTTGTAATAGTTGTTGTCGCTCAAGTTGTTGTTGATATTGTTGTAGCTTATCAACGTACGAACGTGCAAAATGCCGCATTGCGAACGCGCGCGCGCTTGCGTTTTATTTAAAATCAAGTATAATTAATGTGTTTGTTCTATATGTTGTTTTCTCTTTCTAACAAAGTAACATTGTACGTTTAATTACTCCTCTTACTCTTGGACTCGTTCTCTTTGTCAGCAAATGCATGTTTGGTCAAGTAAGCAAAAAGCAGAAATGCAATTAAAGCAAATAAAAGAAATAATGGCCACCCATCAAAGGCCCAGAAAATTGCAGTAACTGCAGCAAGTGGACATTGTGGGCATGGCTCAGTTAATTGATTCAATCAGGTAAGTTAGCCCTGCCCCACCCACAACTGCCCTGAACTTTCAGTATCAAGTTCGGCCTTAAAGTTGGTTGTGGTCTCGATGCTTTTGCGTTTTTGTTGTTATTGTTTTTACAAGGATTCGTCTTAAAATAATACTATCAAAAATAGTACTCATTTGTAAAAATGTTATTTTTATGCATTAATATACATACAACATTTGTATATTTTTGTTATATATAATTAAATATATATATATGTATATATATATGGTTTATATTTATATATATATATATATATATATATACATGTATATACATATACTATATATATTGACGTCCGCATACGAAAACATATGCATTGCAAAAACGTAGATATTATTCCGTTACCGGAATAATAATAATATACATCTAAAAATATATTTATATGCTATATATAGGTATATATATATTTTTTTAAATAGAAGTTGAATCAAAGCTTTGATTACGCGTTTTGTTTGTTTATTTGTGTTTGTTTGTTTTCGTTTGTTTAGCGTTTTGTTCAACAAAACAAAAAGGAAAAACTATTTAAATAACTATTATACGGGGAGAATGCAGTTGTGTGATCATCTGATCATATATATATATATGATTGTATGTGTATGTGTGGGATGGGCTTTTGAGTGGGTATGTGATAGTTGTGTGTATGAGTACTTGTGTGTGATACCTATATTTGAGTGTGTCAACAGCTTTTGGTTTCAGTTCGTTCAAACAATAACAGTTAGTTAACAATAATATAAAAGGCACAAGTTGCAATTATGCAAAAGGCCAAAACGCTGGCGATTTACACTGTTTCACATAATTGGCACATGATCTTGTTTATGTGTTTGTTTGTATGTTGTTTATTTAAAAGTTTATCTGATTGTTGTCATCTTTTCTAATTGTTGCAGCTGCCTTCGCGTATGAGGTATTTGTCATCTTTGGAAAGTCTGTTGAAAGCGACCTCTGGCGGCCGCACATGTTCTAAATTTTGTTTGTTGGTTCCTGTTGGTCTGGTCTGGTATTCAATTATTAAAGTGTAGGGTATGAACGTTCCCGTTTACTTTTTGTTTTCTTTTTTTTTTCTCTTACTCTGTCTCTCTTTCTTTCGTTTCTGCTCCTTAAACAACACAATCATTAATACACACGCTTCGTCAGTTTTATATAATATTTAAATGCTAAACCACTAATAAATGTTTGATTTTAAATTTGTTGAAAAATGTAAAGCTTTTCAATTAATTCTTGTTGTAAAATTACGTTTTAAGATTTAAAAAATTTAAATAAACTTTTTTTTATAGATTTTAAAATTAAATATAGTATGAACTCATATAAAATTATTGTTTTGAATGTATATAAATTTATGTTTATCAACATATACTTGCAATTTTAAAAATGATTTTAAAATTTATCTGTAAGCACTAAAAATATGTTGTATGTTTTTTGTTTATATTGGTAATTAAAAAGTTTTCTTGTTTTTAGCGACGTTGTTTTGTTGTTGATGTTCTTGTGTTTCTAAGTTGTTATTTAGAAATGCAGCAAAACGTTTTTGTTTTTGTTTTTCTCTCCGTTTTGTTTCTTATATCTCTTTTGCTAACGGCAAACAACAAATATATATTTTTGTATATATGGTAGAAGGGAAATTTTTTTGAAATATTTTGTATAATGGCATTTTTAATTATTACTGTTGATGTTGTTGTTTGTTTATTCTTGTTTTCTTTTGTTTTGCTTGTTGCCTGTAGTTGGCTGTTTTAAAACTGCTGATAGTTGTTGCTATTGTTCTTGTTTTGATGATAATTACTTGACGTTGTGTTATTGTAATAATTGTTATGAGCATTATTATTATGTTGTTTGTTGTATTTACCATAACCATAGTCATATCCATTATAGTAGCCACCGGTATAGTAATCGGCAAAACCACCGGAACCATAACCGCCATAGCTGCCATAGCCCGAATACGAACCCTGGCCATCCCATTGATGGGAATAACCTACATTTAATAAAAAGAAATAATTGTTAAATGACCTAAAATATATAATATTATAAAACACTGACCACCACGTCCGTATCCACCTCGTCCACCCCGCATGCCACCTCGCGCACCACCACGCATGGCCATCATTTGATTTTCAGGTTTTGGCGTTGCGCGCTTAACATCAACTTCTTTTCCAGAGATCTTCTGTTTGGGCGTTTTCAACAAATCGGTAACCACCTGTTCTGAATCAAAGGTAATAAAACAGAAGCCCTTGCGGTGTGACTTTTGCTTGTCGAATGGCATCTCCACTTCAACAATCTGTAATATTTAAATAAGATTAATATTGTTCTCCTGCCAAGAATCAATCGCAAATATCACATACATTGCCAAACTGACTGAAATAGGTCTTAATTTCCTCATCGCTAATCTCCGTGGTTAGGCCACCAACAAATATCTTGCCATGCCGGGCCTTTGCTTTTTTGGGATCAACCTTCTTGCTGTTGATGATGTGCTCCTCTGCAGCGCTGACTTGATCAATTGCTTCTGTGTTCGTGAACACTATGAAGGCAAAGCCACGTGATCTGCCTGTTTGAGGATCTGTCTTTACATTGATGCTCTCGATCTCACCGAACTTTCCAAAATGATCACGCAATTCCTCTATAAAGTACAAAATAAATATATTAATTATTTTTTAAAAGTATATAAGAAATAAACTTGTTATACTTACTCTCAGTCGTTTCCCAGCTAAGTCCACCAACAAACAGTTTTCTGTGAAAGGTTACGAATTAAAATATTGATTAGTTTAATTATTAAATTTTTAAATTGTATTATAATTTCTACGGAGCAAACTCCGGTTTCATAAAGTTGGCAAAAAAAATAACACGACATAAATGTTTTATCTTATGCGTGTGGAAACTGTTTATATGCACATATCTGTAAATATTTTGAATTTGTTTATTGCCCACATTTGGCGCTTACAAAAACGTTACTTTACATTTTGTTTGGAGTTATTTTTATTATTGCTGCAAATAGATCAAAGACGGAGCAAGAATACAAAACGAAAAATAAAAAAAATATCAAAATAAATTCACCAAATTCAAAGTGAATATAGAGCATATAATTACTGTACTTTAAATAATGAACTTTCGATCATGATTCGAAAATGTGCATCGAAAAACTGAGCGAAAGATACGGCGAGGGAGTAGAGTCACAAACGAGCGAATAATACGTAGATAAATGTATGGAAAGTAAAGTTTTAGTTTTAGTATAGGTATATCTTTTTTTCAATACAATTTAAACAATTTTATTTCTAAATATGGTAAAAATGCAAGTATTTTTTAATGCTGCTTTTAGATTTTTGTAATTGCTTTATTTGAACTAAATTTATTCAACAAAAAACTTGTTATTGATACACTTAAAATATTCTCGGCGTACGTTACTCATAAAGATTAGAAATGTCACTGCGGGGCAAGGTATTGCAATTTTGGAACAATCTCATCACGGCGGCGGAATTTTAAATGTGGAAAAGTTAGACGATACCCGCGTGTTGGCATTTTATGAAACATTTTTAGACCCGTTATCGGTTGCAATTCGGTTTATGTGGGTTCGTGATCATTTTTGTTATCGTTACGTTACGTTCATCGGCTGCGCTTCTTTAAGTAGGCAAAAACAAACAAAAAATGCGAGTCTCTCTCTTTCTCTGTGTCTTTCTTTCTCTTTAATTTTTTTTTAAACAATAAAATGTATTATACTTTATATATAATATATTATATAGGATCCAATTGAGAACTCGAGTTAATTTGTTGATAATTTTGTGTGTACATAGTTTTGTTTTTTTTATTATTATTTTGGTTAGATAAATACCATCATCAACATTGCCGGCATCCGTTGCACACCGCTGCATCCTTTGGGTAATTTCCATTGGCCCACGGCTGCTTGAGAATAGCTTAACTTGGCTTTTAACTTCTCTCAAGACCTGCCGGAGAGGAACAAGGTTAGTTCGCTCAAACAACAGGATAATCTATGAATTGTTTTTGATTTATTTTTATTTGGTTTATCGTACACGATATTGCTCCATCTGCTTTTACGCTGCTTCCACTCAATTTAATTAATTTTACTTTTCTGTACAACTCTTTGACTGCGACTTAAAATTAGCTTAGGAATTAATATGCAATTAGATATTACAGATCAAAATCGACCTAAATCAATTAAACTAAAATTATAATTTATTTAAGGAAATTAATCAATAACCTACATTTCCAGTTAAAATTCATTAAATCATTTTGTATAAACAAAAGCAAATATTCATCTAAGCAAGCAAAATATATAATGAAATTGAAGTAGTTTCTGTATTGCCTCGACAACACTGCCGGCATAGCGACCGCCTCAGCAACAGAGCGCGAAGCCGGCAAACAAAACGGAATTGATGTTGAGAAAACGAAAGAAAAACTACATACATACATACGCATGCAGCGAGGCATCACTGCGAAGCAAACACAAAAACCGCCATTTTGAGTACAAAACTGGAAGAGCACGAAAACGAGCGAACGAATAATATCAACGAATAGCGGCACAAAAAAAAACGCAAACAAAAATTGTACGAATACAAACAAAACTTTTTACTAGTGAAAGGCGAGCAGTTGTGGGGCAAATGTGGGGCTTGAAGCAGGGAGTACCACACGTTTTTGCGTTTTTTTTTGTGTATGAATACACATATACACATACATATGCACCTAAGTTTGTATGAATATGTCTCTAGTGGCCATAACCTCACTACTGCATGAAATGTGCTTGAATTGCCTTTGTTAGTTACGACTGGAATTTCCGTGATTCTGTTTAAATTGCATTTACAGTAAATATGCTTTAAAGCATTTATAAATTAAATACATACATAAAACTTCGTAAATATGTACTTATATACATACATAAATGTGAATATATCTAAAAATAAAAGCTGTAACGATTTGAAATACACATTGTATATTCAGGTCTGTCAAATTTATGTTTTGCTAGAAGACGCAATAAAAAATTTTCCAACAGCTTCTATTCTTATAATTATGTATGTTTAGTTGATCGGGCTGTTGTGCGAAGTACAGTCGCACACAAAGACACGCGCGCAAATACTGAAGGGGTCAGCGTCAGCGGCGCGCTAACTCCCGCCGCTGCCGCTGCTGCTTTTTCATCGAATACCATTTTTACACTCGACGACGTTAGCTTTGCATTTACGTAACAACAAAGAGTAGGTGGTAAAAAAAAAAAATATTGTATTGAGGCACATGATTTCCATACGCTTCAGGCTGTCTGCCTATCGAGTTAATTTCAGCTTAAATATTTTTCTTAAAATACCTGTCATCATCACGCTGGTTACCCGCAGCGGTTGCATTTTCAGAACTGCCATTTGCAGCGCCGGCAGCGCTAGTTGAATCTCCATTTTCAGAGCTCGCCACATCATTGGTAGTAACATCCTTGGTGAAATCTTCGCCGTTCATTTCGCTATCGACTTGTTTGTCTGCCATTTTGATTGTTGGTGTGTATGTATTTCTATTGTCAATAATAACTTAATTAAATAGCACTATAAAGCGATTTTAGCAATCTTTTTCTTAGCACACTCGCCAAAACTCGCGCGAACGCTGACGACCGGAAAATGACAAATCCAAAGACAGCGTGTGTATATGGTAAAGGCGTTGCCACCAGGCTGATCAATCTGATAGTCCGAAATTGAAATTGTCCTTGCGATATTTTTCTTTTTTTCTATCGAACTTCCAAATAGAAAAATTATTAAATTCAATTCAAACTGCTGATATTTCTCAATTTTTTTTTATTGTTATTATCATTTAAATAAATTCAATGTCGAAGCTGTATCACAATATTGAGACAGTCTGGCAATATTTCGTACTATTTGTTCTTGAGAAAGGAACATTTGTTTTAAAATATCATTTGATGACTATTTTTTTATTATCCAGTTTAAGCTTATGACAGTAATACTTGTTTTTAATTTTAAAAAGATAATTCTCTTTCTACATTTCAGATACATTGATTAATATTTTATAAATATAAAAATGGTATTTTTAGTATATTTTGAATGTTTGGTTATGTTCTTTTTGCTTTTTGTGGTCACACTGAATCACACGACATCGTCGCCATCATAAAAGCGCACATACACAAACGCAAATGCACCGAGAATAAAACTGAAAAAGGGGAACGAATAAACGTCGGTTCTCTTCTTAATTCAACACTTGTTAAATTTCATTGCGTTTGCGATTCTTTTTTACATAAATTAAACAAAAACAACGCATTCAAACTTAATATTTCAACTGTGATCGCCCACATTTAAAGTAACGAGCAAGTAATGTAAAAAGAATAGCCAAATTTGTAAATTTTGAACAAGAAATTGCAACAAAGGAGAAAACGGCAAGGGAAGAAGCAGAATAAAGCGGCTGCTCCAAACCAACAAGCTTCGCGTGTGAGTGTGTTTGTGTGTCTGTGTGCCTCTACATAAATAATAAGTTGCAGTTTAAACTGAATTTTTAAATATAGATACATATATTTCAGCATTTCTCAAATTTCAAATTAGGCCGCATACAAATTCCGTACACCAACAACACGAAAAGAAAAACCTTTGCGACGGAGTATAACAGCTATTACAAGCGAAAAGAAAAAAAACGACCTCTTAAAACATATAAGCAATAATATAGTGCATTAGAAACAGACATCGAGCAACTGCTAAGGTGAGTACCAACTGCCGGCGTAAGCCACATGCTGTCGCACATTTGTAGTTACGCATAGACAACAACAACAACAAAATACCGATTCCAGTTGGGGTGGCAAATGAACTGACAAACAGATACGCTCGCGCGAATACAACAAATACAACGACGTTCCAGTTTCTTTACTGCCGGTCTATTCATTTTCGCCTTAGCGTCGTTTTGTATCGCTTCTGTTTGGCGACTCATAACCTAAAAGTGTATGTGCTGATTTGTTTTTGTAAGTTTCTTTAAATATTTCTCGTTTATTGCTTTCATTGTACGAACTCACACATGCGGTTCACGCACACACCGATTATTTGGCGCTGGTTTAATTTTTTGTTGGTGCGCGTTTTGATTCCTCGTCATTTATTGGTAATCATTATTTCTCATGTTATTATTTTCTTAAAACGGGCATATTTTAACCGAACAATGTTTTAATCAAATGCTTTAAATTTGCTTACCTCACCTGCAACGTAATTTTTTTGACCGCTCTTTCTTACTTTTTTTTTTTTGTTTTGTGGTTGGCTTTTGTTGCGAAATCGCGACAGGCAGAGTGTACTGTATGAATAGTTGCCGTTAATATTAGAGTTCAATGAAACAGCAACTACCTGAGCATAATGTAGACACGCGCACGTGCACGAGTTTGTCCACCTATAATGTCCTATACTCTGCTAAGACGCAACCTTGAAGAACAAACATAACCTAAAAGTGTTTTACACAGTTCGCGTTCCCATTCCCATTGCTACGCCTCTCTTATGATTGTTGTTTTTAGTGACGCGTATGAGGTCATTTACTTTGCAAATTAATAAAAATCTGCTCCTTAGGATTTCCTATGTCAAAAAACAGTATTTGAATTGCTTCGTTCAGAACGTATAGCAATAACCACATGAAATAGCAGACAATGATAGCAGAAATTTGTATTGCTTTAAGTATGTACGAAAATTTCACCTTTTATGCATTTTCGGTTGGCCTGTCGTGTGTGTGTGAGTGAGTGAGTGTTTGGAATGAAAGTGGGTCAAATTGCAACTGCATTGGATCTTTATGTCAGAGTTGCAGTAAAGTTTTGCTCTTATATGTACTTTTTTTTTTTTTTTTTTTTTTGCGAGCTGCTCGTATATCCGTTAACTGACACTAAAATCAATCAATCAGTGTTGCCGATCGTCAGTCACAATATTTACTGTTATTACAGTCGAAATTGAGAGTTTATATTAAAACAAAAGCAAAACGTTGAGCTAAATAAAAGTTAAACAACTAAGCAGACTATGATTTATAAATAATTCCGTACTGGTTTATATTAAAATTTTTAAAAATATATGTGTATTTATAAATTATATATATATATATAAATATTTTTATATATATATATATATATTTATATATATTGTTTTACAGACATAAAACTAAACTCGGCAAGAACAGAGTAAATTCTTAATCTCACTCTCACTGGGACTAAAATTAGCCACTTAGCCAAACGCTTGGAACTCTAGCAATGGTCATGGATGCGACTCAATCGCAACAGCCTTCGCCGCAATCGGTGGGACGCGAGTTCGTGCGTCAGTATTACACGTTGTTGAATAAGGCGCCCAATCATTTGCATCGCTTCTACAACAACAATTCGTCTTTTATACACGGCGAATCGACATTGGTTGTGGGTCAGCGCGAGATTCACAATCGCATACAGCAATTAAATTTTAACGATTGCCATGCCAAGATCAGCCAGGTGGATGCCCAGGCCACACTAGGCAATGGCGTTGTCGTCCAGGTCACTGGTGAGCTATCTAACGATGGTCAACCGATGCGCCGCTTCACCCAAACATTTGTCCTGGCCGCCCAGTCACCCAAGAAATACTATGTGCACAATGACATCTTCCGCTATCAGGATCTGTACATTGAGGACGAGCAAGATGGCGAATCGCGTTCCGAAAACGATGAGGACCATGACGTTCAGGTGCAGGGAGTTGACCAGGCCGTCCAGGTTGTAGGTGAGACCGCTCAGTTGCCCACTCAGGTGGTACTGCCCCAACCGGTTGTGCCAGTTGCTGCCGCTGGCGGATCTGCCACAGCACCGCAGCAAATATTTTATACACTGCCTGCAGGCGCCCCTACTGGACGACCCGTGGCTGTATTGCCGGCCGCACCACAAGCTGCAGCGGTTCCACTGCCAGCGCAGTTCACTAACCCGCCGCCGCCAATCCAGAACGGAGTGGTACCACACGAGGAGTTGCCACAGCAGCATCAACAGGGACCACCTCAGGCATTGGTCCAGGCCAATGTCTCGCCTTTAGTACAACAGCAGCCAAGTGGACCCGTGATGCCGTCCAATGTTGGAATTGTGCAACCAGTGCCAGTGCAACCAGCTGCAGCCTTCCAGCACTCGCCGCTTGTGTCGGCACCACCTCAGCTGATTCCACAGCACCATCAACAGCTGCAGCAGCCACCACCCCAGGTTTTGCAGCACCCAATAGAGCCGGAGGAACCGATTAACAACGAAGCGAAGGTGAACCACTTGCAAAGGGCAACTACCCCAGTAGAGGACTTCAAGACCATACATGAGCAGCAGCAACAGGAGAAATACGAGGCCGCTAAGCAGCAGCAAAACGAGCCCAAGACCTATGCAAATCTGTTCAAATCCACATCGTCTTCGCCAAGTGTTTTTGTTAATGCGGCACTACAGCAACAACAACAGTTGCAGCAGCAGCAGCAACAAACACAGAGCAATGTTTACACTACGTCTTCAACTGGTGGGGGCCAGGCCAGCTACTCTACTACCGCATCTTCCTCCTACAATAATAACAGCACCTCTCGCTTAGACAACGGCGGTCCACTTCCACAGCGCAACAATTCAATAAGGAACAAAGGTAAGTCACTTTGCCAATAAATATTTGGAATAATTTACTTATTTCGTACGATTATATTTAAAGATTTCGAGCAGCGTCGTCCTAGCAATGCACAACAGTTTGGCGACAATCAGCAGCTATTTTTGGGCAATATTCCACATCATGCCTCAGAAGAAGAGCTGCGTCAGCTGTTCTCACGTTTTGGAAATGTAATTGACTTGCGTATTCTATCCAAAGTTGGCAGCAAGGTTCTGCCAGGAATGCGCAGTCCACTTAACTATGGCTTTATCACCTACGATGATTCTGAGGCGGTACAAAAGTGCCTGGCAAATTGCGTATGTAGTATTGGCAAAAATGTTGAGCATTTTAAACTCTTATCTCCCCTTACAGCCCCTGTACTTCCCAGAGAACTCGGCTGATGGCCAAAAACTGAACGTTGAGGAGAAGAAACCACGCATGCGCAATGATATGCCACCCCGTCAGCCTATTGGCGGCAACAATATGAATAATATGGGTCGTAATAATATGCGCACTGGGGGTGGCAACAATGGACCGCGCATGGGCGGCAATGGTGGAGCTAGTTTTGGACAGCGCAATGAAAATCGCAACAGCGGTAACGGTAATCAGTCCAACGGACCGCTCCGTGGTGCCGGCAATGGGCAGACCGGTGGCAGCGGCACTAATTATGGACGCCGCTAAAACACAACGTTAACTGAAACGGTAGGCCTGACATTGGATGGCCGCCCCATAAGAAATACCAACAACTACAACAGCAACAACCCAACGTCAGAGCATCGATTTCTTCCATAATGCAAACAATCATTTAACATCAGCGTCATGCAGTCACATACATACAAAATCACTGACATACACCACACAATCAGCAGTAGCAGCAGCAACAGCTTTCAACGATGAGGATCAACCAAAATAACAATTTGTCTTCATGTTTAAACGTTCCTTAGAGCGTAAATAGCTATAACGATGGCAACCAATGGAGGTATCGTGCTGCAACGAACATACTTAATGCTATTGGATCGTCCTTTAATTAAGCTCGCTTTTGTGCAGTTTGTTTACTTTTTGTTCTCTTTCATAGCCAGCTCGTGCCAAAAAGCAAAATTCTGTGCAAATTTTCGTTGTAAATCTTAATTCCAAAAAACCAAGCTGCAGCACGCCCTCCATAAATTGAAAAAAAACGCGCCAACATGTCTATTATAAGTCAAATACATGCAGCCCACCACAAAAACATGAACACATCTGCACTTACACAAACAAACAAACAAACAATCACACATACAAACAACTAACTCACTCACACAGTGTCACAGATCTTAGTGTAAATGTAAACTTAAATTTTCAACTATCGTTTAAATTCATAATTTTCAAAATTTTAACTATAAGTTAACAAGAGAAATGATATAAAAAAGATAAATACAAATGCTATTGTTTTTGTTTGTTTTAATTTTATTACAAATTTACTTATGCACTTAAATTAAATTAAATTAAATTAAATGCAAATCAATATAATTAAAAAGGAAAGAGAAACTTAGCTAAAAACAAATACACTTAAAAAAATTAAAAAAAAAAAGAAACATAATTTTTTAAAAAATGTAATAAAAAAAAGCAAAATAAAGACTTTAAAACGTAACCTTAAAAAAAAAAAAGAGTAACAAGAAAAATTATATAAACGCGATTCGGAGAAACACTCAACTTAATTATCTAGCAGTAGACCTCGACAACAAACACTCAGACTTAAGTTCAAATAAAACAGCGCAGCAGCGTCGGCGTCGCCGCATTTTCACGCCTAACCCCTCTCGCCTTTACACACACATACTGAAACTCATACATACATTGCCACATCAATTTATTTTGTCAGCACGAAAACTAGCTAGTCTATATAAATGTGGAATGAGGAAATTGTTAAAAACTGTTATGGGGAATGCGGTGCCATAGCAGGCATAGTCGGCGCTTAACGCCGGTTTTTTTTTATTATTGAATTCAAGTTCGTTATCCATACTAAGTCAAGTAACTTAAACGATTTGGTGTTTCCAACACAGTTGTGAACTAAAATTTAGTACATATTAAATGAAATAAAAAGTAAGAAAAAACCGTGTAAGAACTCAAGCTACTAAAATTTTTCTCAAGGTATAGCAAGCATATATATATGTAACAAAAGATGATAAATATATATACATTTATATACACGATAACTGATTAAATGTAATGTTAACTTTTAGACCTTTGAAAAAAGAAAAATATACTAGAATACTGGGACAGAATCTGATAATTTATTCAAATAACAAAACTCCAAATTAGTAATTATCCTCTAACATTAATTTGTGCATGCAAATTTGTAATACGTTTATATTATTTACAACTCGATTAGTAAATTTAAATTTTATTTAGCTTCAAACATATCATTTGTTTAATTGTGCGGCGCTCTAACTAAATCATAAACTATTTTTGGTTTTTGCTTTTTATATTTAGTGTACATTCTTTTTGTACCATAAAGCAACTTTAGCACTGTTATCGGGGCTTAAAGCAATTTTAAAAACATTTTTAATTTAATCAAAATGTTAGTGTTCAAATCTTAGCTCAAGAACAGTGTTAAAAGTGCTTGAAAAAGAAAATATATATATATAAAACACAAGCGAAATAAATTATATATAAAAAACGATAAACAGAAAAATCGTTCATGCTCATTTCTAAGTAACAAAACTATAACATAAAATACAAAACAGTTTGTAAAAATCAAACAAAAATAATTTTAATTTTATTTATAGGTATACAATTACGAATAGTTTTAAAACATGAAGAGAAAAATCCGAAAAATTGGGTATGCTTTCCAGAAAACATTGCAAACTGATATTTACTTTTTATCCCGTTATATGAAATTAATGAAGTTACATAATACTAACGTGATGCTATCGAAATATAATGCATTAAACTTTACAAACTCAAATATGACATAGGCAAAGTTTTCTGGTAAGCTTGCCCACTAGTTTCATATATTCAAAGAAAAGAAAAAAACGTAATCAAAAATCAAGATGCAACACCAATAAAAAATATAAGAAAAAGAAAATATGTTTTCTGCAGTAAAATAAATCGATTGATTTTTTAACAAAACAAAACATATTTTTATTGAGTCACATTTATTAAAAATTTATTTTTCTTTGAAACCGAATGAGCTTGGCATTTAAATCGAAATTAATGCGCACAAAAGCAAACACATTTGTTTGCATAATTCTAATAAAAATTAAATTTAAAAAAAATCTCAAGAATCCATTATCAATCAAAGCCAATCATTACAGTTCATTCAAATCTACAAATACAATTCAGTGGTGCGTTTTATACCTGTTCGGGTATAAAACATTACACATAACAAATCGTAACAATTAAAATGCGGCAATGCATTTGATTTAAATAAAGAAACTATGTTTGAAATAAAGTGAGAGTATGAAACAAGAAAAACCTTGCGATTAAAAGTCTACAAAAAGTTTGTCGTTTTTATTTATGAACTGAACATGTTATTTGTAAATATATAAAATGGGAACATTTTATTACATGCATATTGAGAAGCCTGCTAAACATTAGCTTTCATTTTTAGCACAGTCATTATATGCTGTGTGCAGGTGAAACTCGTATTGAGTATTTGGATAAAATATGGCATGTATTTCACATACATTTAGCAAATAGATCGAGTTGTACAGTGCATACATATATATATAATACTATAAATTAATAATGATTTTTCTTGATAAGCAGACTTCTTAAATGCCTGAAACACGAAAAATATATTGATTTAGCAACTGGTAGCCCTGAGCTTTATGCCGGTAGCTGATCTTACCATAGGTAGGTGTTGCGATATCATTGGTCAAGGAACTAATGTGGTTACCCTGTGGGGTCCCGAAATTGTATCTGCCGGTTGGTTTAAAGACCTTGTAATCTTTGGCGAGCCACTTCTTTTCGACATCTACAGTGGCAAGGTTCTCCAAATTAGTGTCGCCAATGGCAACCGTTGTCTGCTTCTTAGTAGCCTCTTCAGCCTGTACAGACTTGTACTCATTCTTGGGACGCTCTGTCTGCACAGGCTGCGCAAGAATCGGCTTTTGCCCAACTTTCGGCTGCCATACAATTGAACTGTAACTGTTTCTGGTCCACTCTGAGCCAACGTACGATGGATTGCCATAGGCCCAGCCACCCTGTGGGTAACCAGGCAGTTGTGGCTGATGATGCGGATAGCTCATGGTTGTTGTTGGAATTGTAGGTGCCACATATGAGGCCCAGCCATTAAAGAAAGCCGACGGTGGCAACGACGTTTGGGCCTGATACGGATTATAATTAGGATTATAGACTAAGTTATCCATGATGGTCGGCTGGGGCGGAGCATAACCAGCGCATGCGGCACCGCCAATTGGAAGGCGTATGCGTTTGCTGCAATCCAACATCTGAGTGGATTTTTTCACTTCAACAGTGATAAGTTTAATCGAATGCTTGCTTTGAGCTATTGACAGGTAAAAGACAAAAATAAATATTATTTCTAATATTAGTCGCTACATACCCAAGGCACGTGCAGCACTAGCCGTATCTTCAAACTCCAAAAACCCAAATCCACGTTTGCGTCCCGTTTCCTTGTCCAATAGCACCTTGACGCTGCTGATAGTACCAAATTGAGCGAAATATTCTCGCAATGTACTCTCATCGTGACAGTCTTTAAGACCACCAAGGAATATCTTATTTGTCTTTATATTGCTGAGATGACCAATTGCCTTGTTGAATTCATGGCGTGGAAATGCGCGTTTTGTATCAACAGTTCTGAAAGTAATATTATTAAATAGCAATCTTATACATATGTTCACTCATTTTAGAATGACAATTTGATACATACTTGCTGTCAATAATATGGGGACGCGCACGCTGGACATTTTCAACAGCGCCTGGTTCAACATATGTGACAAAACCAAAGCCGCGCGAGCGATTCGAGATGGGATCACGCATTACCACAGCGTCGGACACAACGCCAAACTGGCTAAAAAATTGGCGCATCGTTTCGGCCGTGGTATTTATCGAGAGGCCGCCAACAAAAATTTTACGCAAATGCTCGTTATTTTCTGCTGCATTGGCGCTGCTCTGATCTGATTCAGCTATGTCCGTGCCGGTGCCACCAGAACGACCACCCATTTTGCGCTTCTGCGAATATCTCGTTTGAAGCGCCCGTGGACAGTCGCAATTTGTTAGAAAACATACATACCTCTTGGTAAAAGGGCGCATTTACAACCGAGTTATTCACCATTTTTGGCATGAAAACAAATTTCTGCTACTGAACAATGAAAGAAAAGCACAAAAACTGAACTGGCTAAAAATTAAATGACAAGGATACAGCCGGAAAAGTTTTAAACGTCAAGCAAGTGTTGCCGTACCTGTATATTTATCTACAACTTTTACTCTTTTAAGCTGGCAACCCTTATCCAATACATGGTCTCACTGTTCATGCCTATCGAAATAACGGTAGTCATCAACCACATGACCTCGATTCAACCACCCCTTTTCGTTATGTCAAGTCACTTAAAAATGGGCGGCAAACTTGATCGCCTTTTCTTAACGTACTTTCAAAGACAGCCTAAAAATATCGATTACCGATTGCCACCGATATCATCATCGTAGTTGATAACCAATCTTTCCCAGCGCTCGTTTATATTTGAAGTCTCTAACATATTAAACCCGTTACAAACAATGAAAACAAATTTCTTTTGAATATCTTTGTTTATTTCAATTAAAATGTTGTAAAATGGCACAATCAATATTGTTAGTTACCTGAACTTACCTTATAACTAAAGCAAGTGCTTTAGCAGTTTAGTTCACAGCCAACCAAAATCGTTAGTGAGCCCGTGCTATCTCTTTGGGAACCAACAGCTGCCCGAATTTCAGCATCCAGCACTTTGGGCAGTCTTGCAAAGAAATACGTAGTGCATTAGTAAGCTGTTACCAATTGGTTTTTGGTATAAACTTGACGGAAAGACCGGTAATTGCTATTATCTACACAAGCGCTTCTCATTTGTGGATTCACTGCTTTATTTGGATATTTGCCTACCTTAGTACAGAACTCGCTAAAAATTTTTGGATTGTTCTGAATGAAATATTCCTCTTGCCTCGGGTTGCTCATTGTAGTCACTTTTCGGGTGGGTAACATTAGTTTTATTGTTTGTATTTTTTTTTAAACCTTGTAACGTACTAATTACAGAACAAATGTAGCTTTTGTTTCTCTTGTGCCGAATTTCAATTTGTGTAGCATCTATATACGTCTTATACACTAACAATCATTGGTATATAACGTTCATGCATTCTCAAATTCTGCATTTTTAGAAATTTAAAATGACGTAGTTTATTTCTACAATCATTTTAGCGTTTCTTTGTAAGTTAACAGGTTTTTACTTTCTTTCTTTATGGGGATTTCTCAGAAAATTGAAATTATAATCATAGAAAAGCTTAAACATACAAAAGTTTATTACAAAATAGTTTTCTTTCTATATATTTACTTAAAAATGTTTCTTGAATCGCTATAAAATTAAGTGTGGAAATTACAAGTGCTGCATAAAATGAGCATCATTAACTACGATCTAAGTTGAATTAAAGGTACAATACCTTCGTATAGATTTAGTTTTTCTTTTTGCACTGCTGGCCTCAAATTTGGGCACCTCAATCCACATGGACGATCGATTCTCAAGGAGAATGATTGAACAAGATGCGTTTTCAATAATCAATTTATAAATAAAATTATATTGTTTTAGTATATTTTTCGGATAGGTTTTGTGGTTTGGTGTATTAATTTAGTTAAAACTAAGCGTTCAAGGTTCTTAAAATCCTAAACACGAATTGATCATAAAAATTAAATGTATGTATAATTGAGACAAGACATTAGCAATAAAATGTTGATATTGTTGGTTGAAGTGAGTTGTTCGGGTTTATATCAAACATAATTAAGTTTCTTTTGTTTGGTTTGATTTGTTTTCTTTTTTTCTTTAGTTTTTCTTTTTCGGGATAAGTTAGTTGCTTAGGCTGGTCTTGAGGGCGCTCAATGTCGATTGCCTTATAACTGCATACACTGCATTTTCTGTATAGCTGCTGATTACTTGCTTAAATCATTTTCTTGTCTGCCTGCCTTGCCCAAATTTCTCTGCCTCTCACTGTCATTGATTGCCTGCCTCTGCCTGTCTCACTGCCTGTGCCTAGACTGCCTGTTTGTCTAGCTTGAACTGATTCTGTAAGTGTTTACCTATTTGCGAGAAAGGAGAAAATTTGCATTAGCACTTTTTTAAATAAGTTTTTGATTAACAATTGCTTCGATTTTTCGTTTGCAACTTCATTTTTGATTTTTTCGTTCGCTACAACTGTAATTTGTCCGAACGCTTTGAAATATAAATAATTATACATATGAGAATTAAATAAAGGAAACATATTTACCTTGATTAATAACGTCTATTGCCGCCCATATTGCCACCCTGGCTGGTATTGTAATTGTTTCCACCACCAAACCCGCCCTGGCCACCGCCGCTGCCTCCTTGTCCACCACCTTAAAAAGTTTAAAGTCAGATTAACTCCTCGAATACATATTTAGTTTTCGGACTTACTCTTGTTGAAACCGCCTCCTTGGTTGTATGGCGCTGGGCGATTATTGCCAAAATTGCTATTGCGTTGCGGACCACCGCCGTAGCTCTGTTGATAATCATTGCTGAAGCTACCGCCTCCATTGCCACCGCCCCAGTTCCCGTTGCTGTTACCGCCGTTGCCACTGTAACCGCCCCCGCCGCCATTGTTCCAGCCGCCGCCGCCTCCGCTGTTACCGCCCTGGTTATTCCAGGGGCCACTCTGTTGGTTCCATCCGCCAGAGCTGCCTTGGTTTCCTCCAAAATTGCCATTATTACCAAAGCCTCCACCACCGGAGCCCCAATTACCATTGCCATTTTGACGATTGTTACCCCAGCCGCCACCCTGGCCGCCGCGTTCACCACCTCGACCGCCAGCGCGACCACCGGGTCCACCACGACCGCCTCCACCACCACCGCCGCCACCACCACCTTGGCGATCCATATCTTGCTTGGCTATAGCTTTCTTTACGTCAAGTGTCTTGTTCTTAATATTGTGCGTCTTCTGAAGGATAATTTTGTCCACGGGATCGTAATCATCAAATTCAATAAACGCAAAGCCGCGCTTCTTTCCAGTATCCTTGTCCGACACAATATTGACGCCAACGATCTGGCCAAACTCCTTGAAGTACTCACGTAAGCATTCCTCGTCATGATCGTCACGCAGACCACCCACAAATAGTTTCTTTACCGTGGCGCCAGCATTGGGAGCATCGATCTCCTGTCGTGGCACAGCACGCTTTGGCTCAACAGTGCGTCCGTCTATTTTGTGGGGACGTGCATTCTGCGCATTATCAATCATATATGACTGCGAGTAAGTAATGAAGCCGAAGCCACGAGAACGCTTTGTTTTGGGATCCTTCATGACCACAACATCGACTATGTTACCCCATTTCTCAAAATGAGCTTTTAGGCCCTCATCGGTGGTTCGGTAATCCAAGCCGCCGATGAACAGTTTACGGAGCTGCTCGGGCTCAGAAATTTGCTACGGATAAATAAACAAAAACAGCAGGGTACAGTTAGTCACAAGTGTACAAAATTCCGCCCGCCATTTTTTTTTTTTCATTATTTGCACTGCCGCACGCAGTGTTGTTTTTTATTGTGCCGGTAAGTTATTCACTGTTCTTTGTTCATTATAAATTCACTGATGCCGAATGATATGATACAAATGAATATCAAAATACAATTATTTAATTACGTTTTACAATTTCAACGTGTCGGCGTCGGTATTTCGACATGCAAATTTAATACACTCCTAGCACTCACCTCATCATTGTCGTCGTAGTTTCCATTAGAATCATTTAAATCAGCCATTTCACTTGTTGGTTTTTCAGTTTGCAATATGTACAACGATTTTCTTGCAAGAAAAAATAATTTTTTCGCAGCAGACGCCCAGCTCACTCACACGTACAGCAAGAGAAAAGTTAGTACCTGAGTGTGCTGAAAAATTAACTGGAAAAATGGCGACCACGAAACTGACAGCAGATGCCGGCCGAGATGAAAAATTCTGCGATAGTAACTGCTATTTTGGAAAAGAAAAAACAGTGACTATTGAACGTGACTTTAAGTAGAATTGTTATATGGCCACAATTACATGCTTAGAGCAAAAATTTGCCATTTACTTATTATTCTGTTAGTAAGAGTAACAATATATAATTTCTCACCTTATACAAAGATACAAAATATGGACACGTATTGTAGTTATAAGTATTCAAATAATTCGTGACAGGTAAATATCGTATTGCTTTACACTAAACCAGGGTTGAACAACTATCCAAATATCACAATGCCGACGCCGCGTTGAGGCGGTAAGTAGTTTTGAGTTCAGTGTCATTTCCGTAGAAATTACTTTGAGGCTGAGTCTGCATTATTTTTCGTGTGACGTGCGGTGCGTAAAATAGCTGAAAAAAAGTGTGTTAAAATCCAGTAAAAGGAAATATTAACAATCAATAATTGTTATTAAACGGTATGTGAACAATTTATTGTGTGAAAATAGTTTAAAAATTATGTAAAAGATGTTATCAATAATTTGCTGAAAAGTTCTGTACCCGGTGGACAACGTTGACATCGGCGACTCCGCCATCTTGGCAAATACACACATACTATACATGCATATGGGCAAATATATCAGCCGAGTACGCATACATACGTATGCGCCTGTTATAGTAGTTGTATTTTTAACAAAATTATCTTGGCATTAAAACGGTTTTCTTTTTGCAAATTTTGTAGCATAATCAACAACAAATATGGTTGGATCACGCGTTTATGTGGGCGGTCTGCCCTACGGTGTACGTGAGCGTGATTTGGAGCGCTTCTTTAAAGGCTACGGTCGCACTCGTGATATACTCATTAAGAATGGTTATGGCTTCGTGGTAAGTAAATATGACTATAAAATAGCTCAGGAGTTGACAAATCGATAATTAACTCAATTTGCAGGAATTCGAGGACTACCGTGACGCAGATGACGCGGTATACGAATTAAACGGGAAAGAGCTACTGGGGGAACGGTAAGTTTAAATAATATGAAAATAACACTAAAAACAATAATGTGTATGTTGTATGTCTTCAGTGTTGTTGTTGAGCCAGCCAGAGGTACTGCTCGTGGCAGTAATCGAGATCGTTACGATGACCGCTACGGCGGACGCCGCGGCGGAGGCGGCAGATATAATGATAAGTAAGTACAGCTGCGCCGGGTTAATTTAGATTAGGCTATTGCTTCTTCGCGCTTTGAATAAACGTCATGCAGTAAAGCCATAAATTATTATTAAAACATTAGCTTGCTAGTGCAATTTTAAATAGATTTTCCCGAAAAAAAAAACCTTTACAAATTCCAAAAGTGCATATCCAAAAACTCTTTGTTATAACAAATGAAATATCTAAACGAGAAAAGTAGAATCTCGGCTTGAAGAGTTGAATATAATAACATATTTTATCAATTTTCTTGCGTAAATTTTCGATTAACAGACATTGCACTTTAGCTATCAAATTTCTTTAAGATAAGCAATTGAAGGTTCTACTGTGACTGTTTATAATATTGCCGCACTCATTTCCTAAAGACACTGACATGCTGTTTATATATATGTTAATATAACTTTCTGTTCTGCTAATTTGGATAAACGTATATTAATTTACTTACATTATGCACGTCCTAATAATTAAATGCGACTGCCATCCCGTCCTACTTTTTGTTCCTTTCAAATACTCCCAATTTATGCTCTTGCCTTTTGGCTAAGGAGTGGCATTATCATTTGCACAATATATTGTACATATATATAAAAACTTTTGAACAGCAGCGCAGTGTCAATACTAATTTTAAATTCATTAAATTATTCACCAGAAACAAAAATTCCAGATCATCATCACGCTATGGACCGCCATTGCGCACTGAGTATCGTTTGATTGTCGAGAATTTGTCCAGTCGCGTTAGCTGGCAGGTAAGTCATGCATTTCTCTACTTAAATATTTAACTATAGCTTTAACTGTAGAGTAATCAAATACCTAACGCTACTGTGCAAGAGCTAATCAATGTACATACCTATAAACTATACTATATATCTAAACAAATCAAACTTTCTCGTTCTTCCTTTTATGATTTTTAATTCAATTTATAAGTTGGTCATGTTCCCCAAAAAAGTTTGCATTTTATTTTTATTCTAGTAGTTTAGTTATCCCTTTTCGATTATTGGAGTTGGAACGCAATGTTTGTTATTAAATCAATTAAATTATCGAAACTTATCATATCATATCGAATGCTTTCCAGCTCCATTAACCACGTATATTTATTATATTTAAGCTGTACAGTTGTCTTAGACTTAAGCAAAAGTAATACAAAGCAAATGCTCGTTAAAAACTCTGGTACTGATCGTTGCAATCCCAACAATTATTTTTTTCACACCAACCAAAACAAAAAGAGTTTGATGTGTATCTGTTACTGAACCGCCCCAGAGCTTAGAAGAGAGTGACAAAAATACAGGCAGTGTATGTATTATGGCCAGAGAAAAGTCGCCACAAACCGAGCTGAACACAATAAAAAAAACAAGCTATGGCCAAATACCTCGTCGATGTACGAAATAAGGCATGACTAGGGGCCGCAACTAGTTACATGAGTTAAAATCGGAAGAAATGCCACTAAAATTGAGACAAAAAAAAATAACACGCACGCAACATAAAGAGATTCGACGCCTGACAGCATCCCACGTTATCATTGTCGGTCGCTTTGTGAAAGATCTTCGCTTGGGTTATAAAAACGATATATTCCCTTTAAAATCACCTCCCAAACACACTTGGTCTTCGCGCTGTCGTCATCGCCTTCGCCGCCGTCGTCGTCGTCGTCGTCGTTGATGCCTCGTCGTCATCCATGCCAAAATAAAAAAAAAAAAAACTGATGAGAATTGTGATGGCAGCCTGAGATTTGGGCTAACAAAAGGCCAGCCTACGCTCAATGCCAAGAATATGTTATAGCCGTATTGCGTAGGCTTGCCTCTTGTACGCTGAGGCTTAGGTATTTAAATGATTAAGCATTCACAATTTAATTACAAAATTATATAAAGAATTGTCAAATTCCTTATAGCGATTGTGAGAGTTTTGAGGTCGTATGAGAGGGAGAATGAGATGTTTACAAAAATACAAACTGTTAGATGCGATGAGATGATAATGATGATGATGACCAATGATGACATGACGATGATGATACTGGCTGACTCTTTAACGCGTTCACTTTATCTTCGGTTAGGCAAAGTGCTACACTATGCGCCCAAAGCTATCGCCAACATTTGCCAATTATGTGTCTGTATTCCCCCTCTTACTGGCCTGGCTGACTATCGACTAGGGACTCTTGGAGCAGCTCACGCGCCATCGTCGCACCGACGCCAACGTTCCAGCCTCAGAGGCGATTCCCAAAACGTATTTCTTATTTTTACAGTTCGATTATGGGTGAGGCCGTTTGAGAGATGAGAAGCCACCGCCTGGTTGACTGCTTGGTTGCAAACTGTTGTGTACTGTGCGTACTGCTGCTCTACACTGTCACTGCTCGCTCTCTTACCCACAAAACCCGTCTGCGGCCCCGGCAGTGGCCCTGGCTCTCGGCAACTGTTTCTGACTGTGCGTCCATTGGGTCCCACGATTTTAAAGAACAAGAACAAACGTAGCACAAAAACAAAAGAAATATATAAATACATAATTAAAAATAATGTTGAAGCACACACCAAAAACAAAATATCTATCAACCATTTGGCCGAGTATCTGTCATGGCTTTGGTGCCGGCTTTGCGGTTTTCTGGTTGCTGGCCTGGCCTGACCGCCAACATGCTGATCAAATGATTTGATGTAGAGATGTGGAGCTCTCGATCTCGCTAACTGCTCTTTCGATGAGGTCTTGCGGTCCAGCTGAGGGTTGCCCCCATTGGCCGACAGTAACTAGGCAGACAAACTAAACTCTCGGTGTTGTGCGATAAAAGCGATGTGTGTGTCCTCTCTCTGAAAGCGCATTAAGTAAGAACTCAATTACAAATTTTATTTTAAATATTTTTTGATCAAGAAACCAACTGTTTATTATAAAAAATAATATATATGTTACATATAATTATGCTTACGTTTTGTACCGCGTGCAGCAAACACAAGCAGTGAATATTTCGACCGAACTGGCGTTGTTGTGCTCACTTTGACTGAACTGGCAACGGCGCAACTGGCACTTGCACCTCTTCCCCTAGCTTCCCCCAAATACAAAACGAGGTTTCCATTAGGCAGGCGATGCGAGAGCGATCACATACAGACTGAGATTAAGAGGCAAAGAGGGCAGAGCTTTGGTTAGGAAGGCCCTATTCCACATTTATGTTGCGCATACTAGCATGCAGCGATACCAGCTCGGGAATATATTCAAACTGCTTGGTCTGCACGCTGTATTTTATTTGCCTTAGAGATCGCACAAATCTAATTATTGTACTAATTTTGTATATTGTTCGTATTTGTGCGCTATCTGCAGGACCTGAAGGATTATATGCGTCAGGCAGGCGAGGTCACCTATGCTGATGCTCACAAGCAGCGTCGCAATGAAGGGTAAGTTACATGTGCAACCTGATTATTAAAAATGTACTTAACTAATTTGTTATTTTATTTTCAGTGTGGTAGAATTTGCATCGTTATCGGACATGAAGACAGCTATTGAAAAACTTGATGATACCGAACTTAATGGTCGTCGCGTTCATTTGGTGGAGGATCGTCGTGGCGGACGCAGTGGTGGTGGGAGCGGCGGCGGTGGTGGTGGTGGTGGCGGCGGCGGTGGGGGTGGCGGAGGACGTGGTCGTTCTCGCTCATCGAGCTCTCGTTCACGCTCTCGCTCCCGCAGACGTTCTCGCTCTCGCCGTTCTTCCCATTCACGCTCTAAGTCCCGCAGCCGCTCCAAGTCACGTGGTGGTCGCTCCAAGTCCAAGTCTCCAGTCAAGTCCCGTTCTCGCACACGTTCTCGCTCGAAGTAAGTTAAATTCTTTGGATTGGTTAAAAATTCATTATAACAATATACCTCCGTTTTTTTGTAGCAAATCGCGTGATGTATCCAAGTCGAAGTCAAAGTCCCGTTCGCGCACTCGCTCCCGCTCGCCTAAGCGTGATTCCCACTCCCGTTCACGCTCTAACTCCAAGCGTGAGTCACGTTCTCGTTCACGTTCAAAGTCGAATCGCCGTGATTCGCGTTCACGGTAAGTCCTTACTTTATAATTACTCTTGTTCTTTATTTCCGTGTGCTTTACGTGACATATGTTTTCTTTTTGTGCTTTCTTTGATTTTGTTGTGGATGCGCAGTTCGTGTTTGGTGGCACCAAATAATTAATAAATAATATTAAAATGTTTTTTAAACATCTCTTTTGCAGCGATCGCTCAGCATCGGCTGATAACAAGTCACGTTCACGCTCTCGTTCGCGTTCAGCATCGCCAAAAAATGGAAACGCTTCTCCGGACCGCAACAACGAAAGCATGGACGATTAGATTAATCATTAATTATAAAAATATTGATTTTAGTTTTCGACTATTTACTATAGAAAAACCAATACAGACACCCTTAACCACCAAAATCACTTGAAACAAAACAAAAGCGTGAAAATCTTAAATCCACTACCAAACATCGTAAACATTTTTTTAATATTTAAAAATTATGTTTAAGAATACATTCGACATACCCGATTGTACACGTTGTATACAAACAAATTACACAAACAAAAGTAGAACAGTCGGTCGAATACTTTCCATTGAATAGTTTTTGTGCACAGGCAACAAAATTCTTGCCTAACAATTTGTTTAAACCAAAATTTCACTCATTTGTCTTTATAAATATTTCAATAAAAGCTGAATGAATTCATTATATTTAAAATGAATATATAAACGTTTTTTTAATGATTTGGGATGGGTGCCTCAGAGAAGGTCTTAAACAAAGGTTTATATTACTAACATATAATAAAAACAATTGCATAGTAAAGTATAATTTTTTCGAATTTGAATATACTTAAATGTATATTACAAAATCTTGCTTTATTTTCAATGGATTAAAATTACAATTTGTTTCATTTTCATTTAGAATTGAGTAGCTAAATTTCATATTTGTGAAATTGTTTTAACACATAAATACGATAACTACTAAAAATTTGAAATAAATTTTATATTAAAAACTCGTCCATTATAATATTATTCTTTGCCTTTTGATAATACAGAATTAAATACATAACTATGCTTTAGAGCTTTGGTATTAACAATATATTTTTTCAAAGTATATCCGCAATTACTGTTACTAAAATATGTACAAAGCAAAGGATTTTTATTGGAAAATTATTTTTAAAATGGAAGAGTCGCATTCTCTCAATGTTATTTTTCGCGTTTCGTTAGTTGGGAATTATTTACTAATCGTAACAAAATGCAATCGTTTACATCCGCGTCTAAATACGACTGAGGGTTTGGGGGTCAGTGACTACTATGTTTTTAAGGACTGCAAATTGCAGGTAATGGGTAGGGTAGGTATAGAGTGGACGTGGCATCACTCGTAAACCTTTATATCTAATTTATGTTTGGCACTCTTTGGAGACAATTGAGCACTTGGTAAGTCAAGTAGTTGGCTGTAAAGTTACCTTGGCGTTTATTGTTAATGCGGCTATTAACTATAGTATGTGTATGTATTTAGGCATAATATTATAAAACTAATATCCCGCTCGTAGTTAAATACATAATATATAATCATAAGAAATATATACGAATAAAATGGGCTATGCTCTAATGAAAATTATTAAGCAATACGTTAAATATATACATTATTAAATTTGACACGGCCTTGAAGCTATTTTGATTCCTAGTATTTAGCGATTTAAATGTGATGTCTAAGTGCAGCTCGATAAAGGCAGTCCTAGTCTAGTGTTTCTCACTATAGTTTTCGATATTGATAAATTTCAGTGACTGTGTTCAGAGGGCAAGTGAGTGACAGTTGGAGTTTGTGATCATTGAGACTTGTGTGTCTGTCGCTTGGAAATGGCAGTGGTAAGATCAATTTTCTAGTGCCAAAGTCATCAATATACATATACATATAGTTATCTCTGTAATTTACCTCTTACTACATATTATAATATATTTTGTGTAAATGTGTGTAAACACATACTATTTATGCACTAATTTACATTGTAAATGCACACAAATATTTTTTAATTCGCGAACGCACATTGAATATGCACATTTCCATTTTCAAATTTAATATTCACTACCCTTCAGTTTCAAATTCCATTAGGTTTAAGTACTATGTATCAGAGAAAGTTTATCACTGTAATTATATTTTAGTCGCTTTTGTTTTTGTTTTGGTTTTTGTTTTTGTTTTTGTTTTTGTTTAGGGGCACAACAAGGGGCATCTACTACACGAGCGGGTGCGACCACATTCGTTGTTCAGAGTATTGCTCCGAGCACTGCTTCTAAATACGAAAGGATAAAAGCGATACATTCCGCTTGAGCAATTTGTGCGGCGGCTGCTTGAGGGGCGATCGATTGGCCGTATCGACGACAACATCCAAACCCATGCTCACGTAGCTGCCACTCATGATTTCGCACCCATTGAGGGCGCCAATGGTGTGCATACTCTGCGTGTCATAGTTCAAATCCTGCATGGGTACTACCTCCGGCAACAGGTGACGAATGTGCGTTGGTGAACGGCGCATCTTGTATTGGTGCCTGTGTGAAAGCAAAGCACAGTTAATTTTTTTATTGAGATAAAGGATAAGCTTTCAGATAATAATAATAGTCTACTAGATAATAAGAAGTCAATACATAAATAACAGCTACTGCATAACAAATTTTAGGATAGGCTGCTTACTCTGCAACGTTTTCATTGGTCGAGTTCTTATGCCTGTTGCCACGGTATTCAGATATATTTTAATATACATATATATGAGGTTTACACAACATTGAGACATCAAAAAAAGCCGGCATCAACAGAAAAAGCAAGCCATAGAGGAAAATACGATAAATGAAAAGGACAATTATTAAGAGCATTACAGTATGAGCACACAATTAATTATATATAAAACGGCATACAGTGAATAATTTGAATATGGAATTATAGGTATTTTAAATATTTATAATGATATTTGTAACTTGTCTGAAAATTCCATTAACCAAACTATAATTGGGAATTTTTTTTGCTTTTAACTATGAACCTGCATTCAATAAATTTAATAAAAACAGTCTCTCTGACTAAATATTATTATATACATGTGTAGGTTGTGTTGATTAAGCTAATAACCAAGTAGTAGAACTTTCATATTTTTTCTATAAACCCCAAATTCTTTAAAAGCTCACATTCTCACATATCCTATAGCGAAACTAAGGCATAAAACCAGGTAGCGGCAGCTAGATAATCTTCCCCTCCTGCACTCTTTTGAAGTGTTCTTAAGCTTAGGCATATCTAAATTCATTCTGCTATAAACCTAAATTCCTAAAATCTTACATTCCCATATATCCTGCAACTAAGCTAAAACCACAAACCAGGAAGTGGAATCTGTACCCCATTTTTCCACCTACTGCACTTTTTTGGTCATTAACTAAGCCTTTCGCTTATGCCTATATCCTATATCCTTCAAAGGGAAGGATTACATACTTTTTGTGCCGGTTCCCATTCAGGCAAATGCAGCGGCAAGAGCACATCGAGGATGTATTCGTTCCGTTGACGGATTGGCCGTCGTGTCCCTCGTAGCCGCTCAATATGGAACCATTGGATGTTATCACATCGCCCTCCAGTTTGACAGCCACTTGTAGTGCCTGTAATATCGTGTGAATCTCGATAAGTAAATAATAATAGTTAAGGTATAGCATTGATTCAAGTGCAGTTTGTGAATGAAAAGTGTTTTTCTGAGTGCAGTTTAATGTTGTCGTTGTTGTTGTTGTTGTTGTGGTTCACAGTAGTTGGGTTTGGGAGAAGAGATGTATTTGTACAGTGTGAATAAGGCTGTAAGGCTGCTTCAAGCAGCAGTATTGGTAAGTATTGGTAAGTATTGGTTAGTCAGAGTATGTATGTTAAGCTCAAAAATCCGCAATCACCTCGTTGGTCCATAAAGTGGACTTGGTCATAAACTAAGCGCGCGTTAGCATTTGTTTCATATTCATTAAGTCAAAAGCAACCGAAAATATGCCAAAAAAGATAAAAATATTTATATATATATATTCATTGATTTTCGATTTAAGTTTTTTTTTTTTTTTTTTGTTATCTGACGGAATAAATTGATAAAATAAATTAAGAAATTCAAGTACAGTTCCTACAGTAGCAAATATTATAAAAAGAAAACCAAATAGTGTGTGCTCGTATATGATTAAAATTGATTAATTGTGCAAAAAAATGGCAAGCATTAAGTATAAAAATAAATAAATTGGAATTGTCAAAAGTGAGTGGAAGAATGTTGAAAGTCGCTTTTCATAGATTCTTAAAGGGAATACTCTTCAGTTAGAGGTCAGGAGTATGTACGCAGTTAAGTATTTAAGGCGCAGTGAGACTAATAGATATGAATTTAAGATTTGAGAAAAACTTTACTACCAATTGGTCAACTTGAATAAGGAAATGATTTTGATAATAAAAAACAGTCCGCAAGTCTACAGAAGAAATAGGAATGGCATGGACAATATTTATGCATACTATAAGGCATTTCACAGGTGTCTTACCTGTATGGCTTGGGCCTCGTCGCGTCGCTCGTCCTCGGTATTCATTGTAACAAACCTTAGTACTAACAGATTCAGTGAGGCGGCAACAATTGCCAATCCGAATAGTATAAATATCAGTGCGAACATAACGTATTCGGGCTTTCGATTTAGTGCATTGTCTTTCTGTAAAGCTACCATATCGCCGAAGCCTAAAATAGGTCAAACAATCAGTAAGGGCCACAAAAATTATATATATTTTTTTGTGCATCGTCTTACCTATCGTGGTTAAAGTAATAAAACAGTAATATACTGAATCAAAGTAGCTCCAGCCCTCAAATCTCGAAAAGGCCGCCGCACCGCCCGCTATCGTCAGTGAACTCAGCGTCGTGACAACGCATATAAGGTCCACCTCGGAGGCGATCGTTCGTTTGCAGCGCAGCGATGTTCGAACCGCTTTGATGACAAAACTGTGAATCCAAAATGCTATAGCATTATAATCTGTTTAAAAAATGTCTTATAGATTTGGATTGCACCTGCTCAGTCTATTCACTCTTTCTCCGATGCTCTGAAACATGACCAGACCTAACGGTATCCCAACAATGGCATAGCACATTGTGAACAGTTTCCCTCCACGCGTCGTGGGCGTTGAGTGTCCATAGCCTGCATAGATGACATGTTATTAATTAACGAATCTGTAATCGGGTTTTCCTCTGTTGCGGTATTGAAATGAATCAAATTATATTTTTCATTTGAAAACAAAATATAATTAAAATACATAAAACGTTATTTTTATGATATTAAATAATTAAACAAAAAATTAAAAACGACAACTTTAAAACATAAGCGAAATAAATCAGAAGAGAGTTCAAAACTAAAATCAAGCTAAAACAAGGCTTTAACATTTCTTCACTCAATCTTTAGCTGTATTATACTATATACCAATTGTTGTTAGCACTGTTGTTGCATAATAGAATGCGCCAGTGAACTTCCATTGCTGGCCAGCCTTGTGTGGCTCCGATTTGAGAACCACCGTCTCCATGACTTTAAAATCCTCCAGTGATATATTGTATTTGCGTATTATGCGATCCTCGACAGCTGTAGCAGTGAGAAATAAGGATAACGTAAATGTTAAATAAAATTGTAGCACATTTGCATTTGGATTTGGATTTGGATTTGGATTTGGATTACCTTGCAACGCCTCCCAACGGCGCTTTTCCGTCTCCGACTCAAGGGCATCAAAGACGGCGGCACCCACTAGTAAATATGTAAATGTACACACGATCAAGGATATCGTGCGCACATTTTGTTTCTTCATGCTTCATTTAGGCGAGGTTATTGGCGATGAACATGCATTTCATTCACAATTGAGGACTGGCTCCTGGCGGCGTCTTCTCTTGCGGTTGTACGGCTTATTGGTATTGTGACTAATCCTGCCGCTGGCTTCCATATGTGTATGTGTGTGTGTGAAAGGACGAAACTTTTGTAAATCGGGTTAAGCGCTGTAACTAACACACACACACACTGCCAAACAGAAACACTTGAAACTCGACACCTTGGCCGCCTGCCACTTGCTCTTTCCCTTTCTCTTTTCCGCTTACACACACACACACACACACACACACACACAACAGCTTTAGGCGCTGTCTAATCAAAGTTTTGTCCGTTCTGTGTGTGTGTGAGTTTTTATTTTTATTTTTATTTTTTTTGCTGCTTCCTTTTGGAGCACGAGGCAATTATCTGAAAAATTCACTTAGCTGTCAGTTGGCTGTGCCTCGAGTGCAATTGCATTAAATATGATATCATACACAACTACAAGTATTTTAATTTTAGCAGCACTTGCGTATGCAGATTCAGATGCAGATGCCTGCATTTATTTTTGTCACACATGCCGTTACAGCTGCTGTAGCTGTTGCTGTTGCTGTTGCTGTGGCTGTTGCTGTTGCTGTGGCTGTTGCCTGTGCCTTTGTCCTCGTCGCGTTTGCGTACGTTGCGCCCATCCATGTCCTTGTGTTATTTATAACAGTACTGCCGCTGCTGCTGCTGCTGTTGCTGCTGCTGCTGCTGCTGCCGCTGCTGCACTTTCAACTGCACCAACAGCGTCATCATCGCAAGTTTCGCTGTGCCCAATCAGTAACCGTAACTGTAACCATAACCCGTCGCTATAATCCTGATGATTCGGGCAGCAGGGACTTCAAGGCTGTTGCAGCTGCTGCTGCTGCTGCTGCTTCTTTGAACGGCTAATGCAATCGCAATGTTCTTGTTGTTCTTGTTGTTGTTACGCACGCACATAGCGGCATTTTTGTCGCTGCAATGTCCTTCGGCTGCAGTTACACTGCTGTTGCGTCCTGCCCACGCATCCTGTGGGTGGCAAACGTTTTGAAAATTGGCATAAATTACATTTCACGGCATTATCTTTGTCTAAATATAGCCTCGTCGAGATTGACGCAGAACGTTGGCAACTCTTTTGGCCACATCCTGGCCATTTGCTGGCGTCTAATGATGCAAATTGCCTAATCTGTCATCGTCAAAAGCAAAGTTGGATGCCCAGCGATAACTGTACAAACATCACATAACATGACACAATTAAATATATATATGCATAAATTCACTAACACACACACACACACACACACACAAACAAACACATCCTTCACATACACATACACATACATATATAAAGTGTGTACATACAGTATGTGTGCTAAATTGGCAACATTATCAACTATATACACACACATACATATATATATACATAAGTACGTGTGGCAAATTGGCTACATCGTGAATTATTTAGTTGTATGCGCGCTTTGCAGATAAGAGTCAAGATTTTTGGCACCTAAACTGGGCCAAAAGTGTAAAACTGTAAGCAATTTTGCAGATTTGGCGGTAACGGTAGTTCCTGAATTATTAAGAAATCAAAAATAAAAAATAAAAAACAAAAAAAATAAAGCATAAATGCTGCGCCAAAGCTTAACCAAATAATAAGATGAAAAAGCGAAAAGCTCATCTGTGTGTATGTGTACCGCCTGTCTGTATGTGTGCGTGTGTGTGTATGTTCTGCAGCCAAATTTAAAGGCATGCGATATTGTTAAGAAGGAAATCGAATACTCGTCAATTTGTCAAATAAGTAGGCAGCATTGCAGTACCATTAAATTATTCACGCTCCAGTATTTGTATATGTATTTAAGTGTGTGCGTCTGTCTGCCTCTCAGTCTGTGCACACGTGTGAGTGTGTGTGTGTGTGTGTGTGTCCGAGCTGTCTTCAGGACGTCAACGTTGCGCGTTGAAGCGTACATCACACACACACACATTCACACACACATACACACACAGCGGCATGCTTTTTTTTTATAATTTATTGAGCCAAGCCACAACGCAAGCACAAATGGGGCTGTGAGAGGGTGGTTGAACATCGTGGATGCCACAACACATACAAGTGTGGCAAGCTCTATGACTGCCGAAATTTCTGCAGCAGCCCCCCCACTGAATGTAGGTGGGACGCCAACCGCCCGCCCTTAGTTAACTTTTTGCTAGTTTTCCTATGATACGGTGTCTTTTTTCTATTCTCATTATTTGTTGCGCCACCCGCAAGCGTAATCGCGCAGCCTCCATCTGCCTCGTATTATTTGTGCTGTCGTTGACATTTGCTGTGCAGTGGCAATGACAGTGACACTATCAAGAATCCAGTGGCCGTCTATTTAACTGCCTGATGTATGTCCCTGCCTGCCTGCCTGCCTGCCTGCCTGACTCGTCCTTCGTTCCATACAAAGCTACAGCTTTGCACAAAAAAAGTAAATGAAAACCAAGCATCCAAAAAAAAAAAAATTACAAAAAAATATTGTATTCATTATATAAAACATGGCAAACATACACAATAATTGAAAGTTTGATAAGTTAGATGCTGATATTTGAAATATCCAGAAATTGTGCATGCACATCCTTCAATTTGCCATCCGCTTTGTTCTCATATTAATTACACAAATTTTCACTACACAAATTTCATCTCATTCAATGTGTCGTTGCCTCAATTTCAGCCGTCAGCAATGCGCGCACTTTCGATTGTATTTCTCAACTGGCACAGCAACGGCGCACAAACTGACAGGCTGCTGGATCCTTAGCGGGTATTAGGGTTGAGCATCCTGCATCAATGCGCGGAGTAGGCAGGCGCAAGATGGGACTGCCAACTTGCGAAAGCTTATCCAAAGAGGCGCGCATTTGAATTTAAGCTCTTCTGCAATTTTCGAGATATGTATCGAAAGGAAAGTTCGTTTCCCCTGACCGAATATCCTTTGACATATTAAGCGTAATTGCTTGGCATAGTTGACCAGCAGCCGTTGCAACATGTCATTTCAAGGCATTAAAGTCGAAATTGAATTGACACCCAAAATAAGGCCACAAACTCAACTTTAGTGGCTTAAAACGTTTAGTTTTACATTGCTAAAATTTACATGAAATTAGTTTGTAATTTGTTAAGATGAGAAATATGAATTCTAATAGTTCATGGGCTCTGGGGACAGCACAATAGTGCAGCCCAGTAGTCCACGACCGCTCCATGTCTTGGGTACCAGAATCAAATCCAGCAATTGTTCTCCCCGTTTTATTTTCAGCTGCACATTTTGATTTTGCATGTTGCGCACAACTTCTCCAATTTGGGCCAGGCTGTCCTTAAAGTTATTTTCATTGATGGAACCAAAACGTAAGATCTTGTCGCCAACGCACAGGCCCTGCAAAAAAAAAAAAAAAAATTAGCTTTCAATGATGATAGTTGGATTGCGTGACTTTGTACTGACCGCTGCCTCGGCTGGTGAGTTGGGGGTGACAAGATTAACGACAACTAATGGACGTGCATTTAAGGGCATTATAATTGCGCCACCATCTTCTCGTTCGGTGTTCAATTCCAAGGCCGATGCACGGTTAACAAGCTCAGGATCTGTGGTAGCTATTTCCGAATGGTACTGATTTAATAGAGTTTGTATTTGATTCATCAGTTCCTTGTGATCGTTTTGCAAACAAATTATCGTCTGGCGGGCTTGGCGGACCTGATAGATGTCGATGTCGTTGCGGGGGAATCCCTCAGCATCAACAAGTGGACCGTTCATCCCAACATTGTCGTTCTGCAAGGATAGATCATTAGTATTTTATTTAAACATATACAGGTATATCAGGCGATTGGACATGGTAAATGGTATATATTGCGGCATTTATGACGTCACATGTGTGTATTGTGTGCTACCTTTATCTGTGTCACCTTGCCTACATACTTATATGCGAGTATTTACCGCAGCCAATATTTGTCCATTCTTATTGATTTGTGCCTCCAGTTCCACTTTGGCGGCCATCAGTCTTTCGAGTCGCGCCTTAGTTGTGATCTGCGTTGCCATGACTTGCAGATACCTCTTGAAGCTTCCAATTCTAAGTGCACGAGCAAAACAAAGTTTATTGTTGCTCTACCGATAAATTGTGTTAGTGATGGCTTCAATAAAACCGACATATCGTAAATATCGCAGTACAATACATAGTGTTGTTCCCTCTTTCATTTGTATTATTATAGTTTTGATAGTTTTGAACATTTTCCCCAGAATCTTTGCATAATATTTAAGCAAATGTGATTTCGTTGCCAGACGTATTCAATAATACTTTTTCTTAATGAAGCTTATCACTAAACAGATGATTTGTTATCGATAGTTGAAACGAACTTAAGAGTGGGAATACAACTATATAAATTGCCAAAATGTCGTAATTATCGATATTATATCAACAATTGACATACACATACATCTAAATACAACATATTCCTAGTCTAAAGTAAACACTGAAATTTATAGCATTAAAACAAGATCAGGCCAAATCCAACAAGCTAGTAAGCGTTGCAACAATATTCGTAAACAACGAACCAAAGGTTCGATCGGCGTACCCCTCATAGAAATGTGAACTGTGCGTTGTGGGCAGTTCGAAGGTTTATGCAATGTTCTAGTTTGGCCCACGAGCACACAAGGAGAGCGAAGAGACGGCAACGGCAATAGAGCGCCGTTTATACGTTCATATAATAGGTATATACAAATAGTGTGTGTTGAGCTTCGGGCGCAGCGCATCCAAATGACTGTGACTGTGACCAGCACACATGTAATGGAGGCACAAGCTAAATCAACACATCTACAATCTAGCGGGGGCGGTGAGAAGCAACATGGCTCCAGCAAAGCGGTCGATGTGGCTGGAAAGGATGTCGATTTGCCTGGCATGGCAGATGATGGAATGACTGTTTTGTTAACAAATAAAAATTACCACTTTGACGCTACGTCCGATATTGAAGAGGCTTTCGTGGAGCTTAACGGTAGCAAAGATGTGGAGCTGGATGCTGCTGTTGGTGGCAACCACCAGACGGAACACCCACAAGTTACCTGGCTTGACGACGATGCCATTGACGCACTGGACCGTGTCACACTTGATATCGGCAATATGTTCTTTAATCGCGTCGACAGCCAGGACATTATATATCAACAGAAGAAAAAGAACATTAAAATGGTGGGCAGATACGTGATGGGCGATGTGCTTGGAGAAGGCTCCTACGGTAAAGTAAAGGAAGCCATGAATTCAGAGAACCTTTGCCGGTTGGCTGTTAAGATACTCACTAAGCGGAAGCTGCGGCGTATTCCCAATGGCGAGCAGAACGTGACCCGGGAAATTCATTTACTTAAGCAGCTAAAACACCAAAATGTTGTCCAACTGGTCGATGTGATGTACAATGAGGAAAAACAAAAGATGTACTTGGTTATGGAGTATTGCATTGGAGGCTTACAGGAGATGCTGGATCATGCGCCCGAAAAAAAGATGCCACTCTATCAAGCGCATCGATACTTTAAACAGTTGGTGAATGGACTGGAGTATTTGCACAGCTGCCGAGTAATTCACAAGGACATCAAGCCGGGGAACTTGCTTTTGACGCTGGACCAAACATTGAAGGTATCTGATTTTGGTGTGGCCGAACAGCTAGATATGTTTGCCCCAGATGACACTTGTACAACAGGCCAGGGCTCTCCGGCGTTTCAACCCCCGGAAATTGCAAATGGTCATGAGACTTTCGCAGGCTTTAAAGTGGACATATGGAGCAGTGGCGTTACTCTGTATGAAAAAAGCAGTTAGTGATAGTTAATAGATAGAAAATTTAAATATTTACTTTATTGCAGCTATAATTTGGTGACGGGACTGTATCCATTTGAAGGCGATAATATTTACCGTTTGCTGGAAAACATTGGACGTAGTCAATGGAAAGCGCCTGACTGGTTATACGATATGGATGAAAGTTTTGCAAAATTAGTATTGGGTATGCTGCAAGCAGACCCAAATGAACGTCTCTCACTGCAACAAATACGCAAAGATACGTAAGTGCAGTAGTAAATAAATAAAACTCAAAATTGGCATATAATTAATGTATATCCTTGCAGTTGGTTCCTGTCCACACCAGTAGTAACTGGCCCACCGATACCCATTCCTCCACTTAAAGGCGACAAATACGGACGTTCCACAGTACTGCCTTATCTAGAAGCTTATCATTATGGCAATGAACAGGAGCAGGAAGATGTTTACTTCACTGAGCATGATGTCAATCGTGTGTTGATACTATAATCTACCCCAATTTAAAATTGTTAACTATCAAAACTTTTTTTCAGAGGAACTCGCGCGGCGCGCACAATCTGCCGCAGCTGAGATACGTGCAACCAAGTCGGCTGCTGCCAGTGCCGCGTGTCATTTGTACGAGCCATCCACGAGTGCTGAAGCTGCATCTGGGTCTATGGTTAACGGCACCAGGGATGAGTTGGTGGTCAAGAAAAAGGGCTCTGGCTTGAAGCGTCGAGCAAAGAAGCTTGCATCATGCATCTCAGTGCGCAAACTGAGTCATTGTCGCACATCGTAGGCTCTTGCCCTATCCTAGTTAATATAGTAATATGGAAAAGTAATAACTTGTTAACAAATTGTGAGCAACTTTTTGATTTTATTGTTTTTGTTTTTGTTGTCTTACATACGCCAAGTATTTATTAAGTTATGAACAGAGAATTGGAGAGATGAAGCGAGAAATCGAGGCACACTCCAAGAGCCGAGAGTTCGAGTTAGCTTAAAAAGCGGGTAGGCTGCATAATGCAAGTTAAATCCAAGTGACAATACCGTGTATTATATGAGAAAGTTATTTAGGTCGTTGATATGTATTAAATGTAAAGAACAAACACGAATATTTTCAATTAGCAAAGATTCGTTAAAGTAAACTGCGCGTCGGCAATATGCAAACAATAACTTTTTTAAAATGGAAATCTTGTTGGTTTTTATATCTTCTAAATCAACACAATTTACAGGCGCCGATGACATACAAACTGCTGGACAGTATTTGCAATGCAAAATTTACAAATGTAATTAAAGTTGAAAACTATTCAAGAATATTTAAATATATATAAAAACTGCATTTAGCTCACACGCACTTCCTTTCTATTTGAATCCTGAATAGGTACTGTAAGAATCCGCCTAACGTGGTTTAATCATATACTCGAGTCTAGTATACTGTTTATTTTGTAACGTGTTACAGTGATTAAACTTTGTAAATACTAGCAATTCGAAAGAGCAGAAAAGTTATTTGGTTTCATTTATGAATTATGTTTTTGTCTTTATTGACAAATTGTATATGATCCTTAATTGGCATTGTAAGCTTTAAACTTAACAGTTAGCTAACTATTCCTACTATTCCAATTCCACGACTTCGATGCTGGTCTTGGGTATGACCGCCGTTGGTTCCGCTATGCCTGGAACGGCTGATCTGTGCAGATCGCTCATGATAAACATTTGATGATAGTGCTGGCCAAGCTTGTTTAGCTTCTTCTGCATCAGATGACGCAGTGTGTCTACATATTGCGGCGGTACTTTCACCTGACTTGTGTTCCGCCAGTGCAGGCCATTATTGTCAACGTGAAAGAGCGCTGGTGAGGGTACATGATCCTTTAAATAATTCCAAATGCACTCGCGCAGTAGCACAGCAATCTGTAATGTGTTAAAATGTTTGAATAATTTGAGTAGCATATGATTGAAAAGCTTACCTCCGGCGCATCGAAGTGATCAATAATCGTGTGCAGGTTGGAAAGCGGTGGCGGAATAAGCTGGCTAATGGTTAACAACTGTAGCAGTTTCTTGGTGCACAGCATTAACTCATCGTTGGGCGATGTAGGCTGGAATTTGTTGACTACAAGGAATCAAAAATAATATTTATAAAAAAAATTAACTCGAATCTGCAATTATTTACCATTTTTCCCGCGCCAATGATGCAAACATGTGGCGCATAGCGCTCGTAATAACACCGAGGAGTAGCACAACGCCGGTCTGTGAGTTGCGATTAGACCAAGCACTGCCCAAAGCACTGGCGATGTTATAAAGGCACGTCGTATTTGCATATCCCGTTCCATGGTCACGCGACTAAATTCCTCATCAGGAAAGGGCAGTCCATTGTACATAACATCGGTTGAGACTAATTCTACAAGCGTAAGTGAGACTAATGAATACCCTTCAACGTTGTTGGGTTTTTCCTAGCAAAGAATAAATAATTCTGTAATATTAGAATGCACAAAAATCAAACTGCATGCATTACCACATCCAAGCAGCACGCATTGAGGGCCTTAAGGTAGAGCGCTTGCTTTTCTGCATCACAGTTTCTGTTATTGGTGGGTAGCACATGTCGTAATCCTCGCCCAATGACGCCAGAATGCAATATAGAGCGGTTTGAGTTCGTTCCGGAGTTAGTGTGCAAATTTTGCACTACCAGCAACTCGTGTTCAGGTATTTGTAGCTCATCGAGTTCGTATTCTTCCAACTGCCCAAGTAAATGGCCATGGTAGAAAAGCGCACTCTCCACCAGCTCACGCAGACAAACGGTGCGCGCAATTTTCCTTGCGGTGCATTGACGTTGCAACAATGCAAAGGCGCGATGAGCGGCTGCGGCGCGACGGATAACAGCTAAGTGAATTAATTATTAATTAATTGGTGAACCAAATTAGATATATAATGGACGCTTACTTGGCTCGGTAAGGCCCACAAAAAAATACTTGACGCTAAGCACGGCCAGTTTCAGCACCAACGGCGTTCGCAGTACGTTGTTGCGTGCGCCAGCTTCCACATTGTTTAACAGCTCCACAATTAGATGCGCCAAACGCATGCGTGCTGCATCAGGTGTATCCTCCATCGTGTTCAATTCCCCCGATTCTAATTTGGGTCTTTTAATGGGGCCATTGCTATTATACACTGTTTCGTGGTTGTTGTTGTTTCTAGTCTGTTGCTGCTTAAACTTTTCAGCGTTGAGATCGGCGGCAAGCTTATCCATTCGGAGTACGAGCTTCTGAATTGTACAGTCGAAGATTTGTATTATCTTGGGTAGACATTCGTTTAATGATTGCATTAGTTGCTGTGGCTTGATGTGCGAAAATTGATTCTTATTGTGCATTCTGATGGAAAATAAATAACGATTACAATTTGTTTAAATATTGTAGAATTGGTTTGCTCACTTGGCCAGCAGGTTAAGGTTGTAAAATGTATTATATGCCTCTGTTGGAGTGCCTGGCTCTACCGGCAAGCGATTGTTAACCTGTTCCTGCAGCGTTATATCCTCCAGCACCATTTTAAATCCCTGAGTTATATTGGGAAAGTTGAGCATACCGCTCTGGCCACCCAGTAAGCGCATAAGAGCGCCAATGGTATTCGGATTTTGAGCATACGACTTGCGCAATAATTGTGATATGGTTTGATAATAAATATGAGGATGCTGTGATGCTGTAAAACAATTAATTAATGAAATGTGTTTAGCAGACCATTTTGTCAACATTATACTTACAGACCACTAGGAGTAATCGCACAGCTGTTTGTTGTTCCAAAAGATTTGTGCTAAGGCAGCTTTTCCAGAGCATATACTTAGTTTTTTCACAAGCTAAATCTGCAAGTAATGGAAAATTACGCATATTAAGCACCCACTGCTCCAATTCCTGCATGGACGTATCCAAAAAGTCTTGGCACCAAATATATTTTTCGGCCAGTTTGGCAACCATTAAGAGTAACTTGGCTCCATGTTGATTCAGACGTAGCACGGCATTATTTAGTGACGGCTGCATATCGGCAAACATTTTGTTGCTTAGCCAAAGTGGCGCCTTTTGCACAATTGCCTCGCACATGTCATCGGTATCTGTTAAATAAACAATACTTTTAATTAGACAATTTAGATTAAAAAATAATACACACTTACAAGTGTCTATAAAAACATTGACAAAACTCTGCAGAATAGCATCCGAGTAGTTCGTCGTTATAAGGAGAAAAGGCACTATAGCCACATCAAGTGATTTTTTGGGTGCCAGGCCATCTTTGAGCATTTCACAAAACGATGCACGCAGTTGTTGTTCGTGACAGGACGTCATGTAATCCAGGATACCAGCTTCAGAGTCCAAATGGCAGCGATAATCTTCCACAAATCGCTTAATGCCGCACTGCAATATTTGCATGATGATCTTGTGTGGAAAACATCCGCCCAGCCGAGCCACAATCCAGTCAAATGTCATGGGATAACGATGAAACGCATTCAACATGGTCTCCACGCATGACTCCGCCTCCGTGTTGCTCAGTTTACGGAAACAACTGTTGATCAACGTAAGCAGTCCGTGCATTGCGCTGCATTCTAGCCAGTAGTTGCATGATGCAGTAATGGTCATTCGTCTCTGTGTGTACTTGTCTGATAATTTAGCCACTAGTTCCAAGCTCCAGTTGGCTATTAGTGGGGACCAAGCCGGCGGGCCTTTCCATATTAAGTTTTGTAGTGATGTTTTCACCATATTAAAGCTTTCGTATTCTTCTGCTCGCATCTGTTGGTGTAGATTGCCATCCTGTTTCATCTGCGAAATTGGTAGTCCAGTTTTTTGATCAATCATATCCGGTGATATATACAACTGCACTCCAATTTCCGCCAGAATACCAAAATAATCAAAAACAATGTCGCGAGTGGCCGGCAGCTCATCGAGAAAACTCAACCTGTGTACGTAAAATGCATTGAGTAAAAACGACATGCCAAATAACTGTGATTGGCGCAAACTTACGCAACTTTAATTAGAGAGGGTTTTGTTAGTAGCTGTGGATTTTTGTGTCCATTGCTAACTGTTTCTATAAATTGTTTAAGCTGATCTAATATATTTTGTTTCAACATTTTATCTTGTTTGGGTTTATTTCTTCATGCAGCTAAAATCCGAGTACAAATTTGTTGATATGGTATCGATACTATTGTAACTACAAGGTTATGCGATAACATGCAAACGATATGTTGTACATCGATTACAATTAATATCGATTGATTTTATAATTAATAACGTTTTTTCAATCGAAAGTCAAGTGTAAGATAAGAAATAATGTTTGAATACATTAAACTACACCAAAAACTTGAAACTTAGAAATTTTAAGCTGCAGTAACTTTGTACAAACAGAAATAACGTAAAAAACAGCATTTAATGAAAAAGTTAAAATTTACACTTAACTGAAGTTAGCTATTTTTTAACGGTTTGTCTTTGTTAATTCCCCAATTAAATTTCTATATCGATATGTTTTATAATGCTGAAACACCTCATCGATATAACTGCTGAGCGAATTAATTAAAAACCTACAAAATTTTCCTCTTTGTTAACCGATGCAGATTGATTGATTAACAATCTGCGTCAGTCAAACATAAATTATTCAAATTGGTTGCCTATGCATAAAATGCATTTTGTACCGTTGCTTTTTTAATGAGGTTACCCTTTGTTAATGTTGTTGCATTATTTGCATACAACAAAAGATACATACAATACAAAAATAATTGAAAAACGGAAATTAAATTTACCAAATTCTCATGCAAATTTTGTCTAATATAGAGATGAATTTTTGTAAATGTGTAAATCTCAAAATGTCGAGCTAATTGATGAAATTGTCAAACTGGAGATCAATACAATGACCAATTAATATTAGTTAGCCGATTCATTAGGTTTTTGTGTCAATCATCTGACCTTGATATCATTTTGAACATTGCTGATGTTAAAATAGCTTGCGTAATTTCTAAAACCCCTGCCTGGTTTTATGTATGTACTAAACCCGACACAGTGGTCATAAACTTCATTGATGTTGATGATCATTATCATGAGCCATCTTTCTACACACATTCACAATCGCATTCACACTTCAAACTGCTGCTGCTGATCGATTTGCTTTGAACTTGTTTGGGCCGTTGACAAATGTTTTGTTCAAGTGGAAGCGCAGCACGTTTTTTTCGAGCTTTTGTGGCATGGAAAGTCCACTAACCGTGTTAATTAAATGTTTTATTATTTTTCAATATTTTGGCAAAGCTCAAACAGGTCTTCCTTATGATGAATACTCTTTGCGTGTTTAATTCTTGCCTTCAAGTCAGACTTTCCATTGCATTGCTCAACGCAAATAGCACGTAAATGTGAGAATGATTTGCACAATTTGAAAATGGCGCTTGAGCTAACCGTTATTTAATAATCATAACAACAATGATGGCTGCAGCAAGTGCAACAACAGCATGTGTTGCTGCAATGTGGCTGCAGTCGATGGTGGCAGAGGCAAAAGCAAAGGCAAAGGCAAAGGCTGAGGCAGCGGCTGCAGCTGCCTTTGTCTTCGATTTTGAGGCTTGAAGAGCTATTGAGGCTCTTTGGAGCGCAAATCAACGCATCAATCATTGAATGTTGCCCAATGCTGGGCCAAAGGGGGCCTCAAATGCCAGTTACAGCAACTTTGAATAGTTGCGGTTATATTAGATGTTCGATACTCATTAGTAGCTACCCATAGAATTAGTATTATATTTTTTTTTACCTTTGCACACGTTGCGCCATTTTTGGTCATTTTACAAACGCGCAAAAGCAATCTGGCCTTGAACTCCACATCACTAGTTTGTCTTATTATTTTATTTAATAGCTGGCATATGTTTAAATAAGGTCAATGTTCGTAACATGTTTACAATAAACAAACAAAAAGCGCCAAATTATATTTTCAGGCTCAGCAACACCCACAAAAAACAGTCCAAAAATGGACGGCGGCCTTAGCATCCACAGCATCATCTGCCAAAAAAAAGAATTAAAATAAAAAACTATTCGATCCCCACTTGACCAATGGACGTGTGTGTCCGGCGCTTTTGCAGCCATTACTCAAGTCCCCGAAGGTTGCATAATTAGGCGTACACAGCCAAGTATATAAATCAAACAAAAAATAAAACACTTTTTTAAGAAACCAATACATAATATTTAAGTCAATACAAATTTTTTGTCATTGTACTTGAATGCTTGTTCCCCATTTGTTTGCACCGGAAGCTAAAAAAAATAATACTTTTCATCAGGTTGTTGGCTTAAAATGAGAATTTGTCTTAAAATAAGACTATAAAAATAAAATAAAAAATGTATAAAAAAGAGGCATTTTATGAAAATCAAAGCTTAATGTTAATAATAAAAGTTGTGGCAAAATAGTACTTTGTATATTGCATAATTTAAAACGTAATACATCTTTAATTAACTGTCTAAATGCAATATTGACGATGAATTTGCAATAATCTGAGCTGAGAGAAAATTAACGGGTATGAAATACATAGCGAGCAAATTCGATATACACTGTAAAGGTACACGTGTAAAGGTGACAGGTGCCAGGTGTAGAGCTGGCTAAGATGCTGAACAAAGTACTGAATACTTTTTAAAATAAATGGAATAAATTTGATGAGATATGGCAATGCCAAGTTTGGCATAAAACTTAATATTAACCTGCAGAATTTTGGAAATTTGAACGGCAGTATGGGATTGGCCTGGCCAACAGTGGCTGGTCAATGGTTTATGATTGAGGAAGCCGCTGTTGGCCATCGAAGGTGGGTTGGCAGTTCTGATTCTGTCACAGCATAAACGAGAGCCATTGTTATTGTTTTTTTTTTTTTTTTTTTCTACAGGTGCTTGTTTCCGTCGTTTTGGTCATCGTTTTCGCCAGTTGGATATTGAAAAATATATATGTATGTACATATATGTGAACTAAAAAAAAAAACAATAGAAAAATGCGGCCAGCGACACATGCCAAAGTCTGGGTCTTTATCAGGAATTTTAAATGAGCATAAAAGTCTAAAACTGGTTTCATCGCATTGTTAATTTTCATCAATATTTAATGCAAACATCTTGCATTGGTATATTATTATTTTTGCAAACACACTATTCAGATATTTGATATTTGATTGTTGAAATAATAAATATTTGCATTCGATTGCAGTTTCTTTTGAAAAGGTTATTAAAAGCCGATCGTATTGGCAAGGGTTAAGCTGTCGGCTTTCACAAGAACTTTGTACTCTGCGCTCATCGTTTACCGCAGCAAAAGCACATAAAAAAAACGCAGTACTCGATAACAGTTTAATAATTAGCACTGCCCTTTTGCGTCGGTGCAAAGGCACAAAGCAAAGAGCAACAAAGAGCGAAAGAGTGAGACAGAGAGAAAGCGTAGGCGAACAAAGCTTAAGCGCAAAGTCGAATGCGATTGCGCTCGGCTATTCGGCAACTCGGCAGTTCGGCAACTCCGCAGCTCGGCTGCTCGGCTGCTCGGCAGCAGCATCCTTGCCCAAAACTCGAAAGCAACAGCGCAAAATGAGAGCGTGGCGCAGCAAACGCTCTCGCATTACACATACAGATACACATACTTTAATCGTTGACAGCTGCTGACAACCTGTTGGGCTGTTTTGTTGAACTGAAGCTGCGCTCAGAATTTATCAAAAGCTCCGCTTCGCTCACCAAAAAACTCAGCGTCGACGCTGGCGTCGCTGTCGCCCTGTCGCTTCGTATAAAAGTAAAGCGACAGCAAGAAATCAAAGTTATTTCAGTGTTTTTGATTTAAATGGTAAAACGTGCGCTCACCCAGGCCCCGGTCGAGTCCAGTTAAGACTAGAGACTAGACACTAAACAAGAAACAGCCGTCAGTTAGCAGCTGGTCAAATCAGTTGGCCATCAGCAACGGAGTTGGCAAAACGATTGTTTGATATGATTGTGATTTAGTTAAAGTATGCAAATGTTTAAAATTCAATTGAGTATCAAATTGATTGAATATATAAATTGAGTGACTCGTGCGCGTGTTAAATCAATTAATTTAATAACTGTCTCAAATACAAGTATTCAATGCTAATGCAAGCATAAGGATAATAATAGTGCTTAAATAAATTCACTGAAAGTTCAAAAGTGAAGTATTTTGCGTACTGCGAAGAGTTTGAATAATTGCCAGTGATATAATATTGAAAATATTGGAAAATTTATTCGACCAACTGCCAACGGAAACAATAAACGTAAAAAATGGTAAGAGAGCTATTGAAATAACAATTGTAAATTTGTAATTTAATTAGGATAGCTGCTCCCAAATCTCAAATAAAATGTATACATATTTTAAATAAAGAACTTTGCATATTAGAATATTGTAAAGCACACAACCTACGTAGCAGACATTTTTATATATGAATATATATTTCTAAATATATATTGGAAAATTCTCAAGCACATGGTTAAGTTAACAATTGTAAGTAGTCATTAACTGTTGTAAACAGTTAACGGAGATTAGTCGTTGTGAAAAAACCTTCCATCTTCAATTTGTTTTACACGATCGCTTCGGGGTTTTTCCCTCCAGTGTCAAGTTCTTTGGTTCTCTTATCTACCGTTCGTTTCTGCAGAAATGCAAATACGAGTAGAAAATCAACAGTTCATATTTATCAAGTACAAATTTTCAAAAGTTTTCAATGCCTTTTCTGAACAATTTGCAGCGCACAGAACTTCGGTCTTTTTTTTCTTTCTTTTTTATTTTAAAAATTTTTTTTTTCATTTTTCTCTTTCACTTTATGTTTTCTACGCCGCGACTTTGAATTATTCTTGCTACTTCTTTTTTGTAGTTTTGCAGTCTGATTTTCAGTTATTTTCTAGTTCTGTTTTGCTAATAACTTTCGCACTTGAACTTTACCGTACACACATAGAGAAAGAGAGAGAGGGAGAGTGAAAGAGGGCGAGAGAATATTGCCAAATTGCAGATGTCTGCATTTTTGTTTATTTCTGCTTCGTCTGTTGTTGGCCAAGTGAAGGGCACTCTCGGCCTGGTCAGACAAGGCATCGACTTAGCCTGGCCGCTAGCCTGACAACATTTCACATGTACGGAAATGCAATGCAACACCACTGACCTTGAATTAAAACTGGATAACTGAACAACTGAACGACTGAACGACTGAAAAACTGAATAACTGGATAGCTGGCTAACTGGCTAACTGGATAGGTTATTACACACACGGTGTGTCATTTGGGGCCGAGGCACTTAAAGCTTTCGGCTTTGTATTACGACTATTTGCAGGTGATTGGCGATCACTGATGGCTGATGGCTGATGGCGATGGCGATGGCGATGGCAAGTGAAATGGATATGATTTCATGGTCGGCATTCGAATCGGAGTTCGTGGCTGGACCGCCGATTGCAGCAGCCCAACACCAACAAGTGATTGCCTCAGTTATCGTTGTTGTCGGATGTTGTTGCATTGTTTTTGTCGTACGTTGTGTTTTGCTTATTCGCCATGTTTTTTTTTCATGTTTTTTTTTTTCATTTATTTTTACGTTTTTAAAATTTTTTACTCATCATCGCGCTCGGCTGATGCTGCGGCTCCAGCTCCGGCTGCTGTGTAGAAATCCCGTGATTTTCATATTCATTCAACTGCTTCACTGCAAATTCGACAAAACAAAAATAAAAGAAAACAAAAAAAAAAAAAAAAATAAGAAAGACAAAAAATGTGCTTTCGGTTAACCAATCGCAGCTAATGATCCAAGCTCACCCATTGCACCATTTTTACAAAAATGTATTCAAATCTTCGGATCGGTTTGGTATGTGTATATGTGTATATGTGTTTTTTTTTTTTTTTTTTGGTTTTTGTTGGTATTTTTCTGTACGTGATTGCCCAATAATTATTACAGCTTTATTTTATTTCTTTCTTTTGTAGTATTTTTTCTTTTTTTTTAGATATTTGCGCTTTTGACACTGAAAGTTGAAAAATTGTAAGATTGAGACGCTGCTTGGGCATAGGGGTGTAGGGTATATAAGGCTTGGGCCTTTTACTAGGCCAGCAATTATTAGACACAGAAATAAAAATTGTTTTTAATCAAGCGATTTGCTTGCAATCGATGTAAGCAACAGTTCGGCCCGCTGCCACATTAGAGAGACAGTTTAGCCGTCTTTGCGTCGACGTCGGCAGCGACGCCAGCGACGTCAGCGACGTCAACGTCGCGTTGAGTGCTCGTTCGCTCAGCTGTTCAGCTATCGAGAGAGTGTGCGATAAGCCATATTTGTTGTTATTGTTGGTATTAGTCGCATGTGACTCGATCGGCCCGCTTCTGTTCGCTCTGTTCGAGGAACGCGGCGTATGGGCGATATTGTCAAGTATCCGAGTTGCAACTGTATGCACTCACAGACAGATGGCGAGGAGCTGCATTCGACGCGTGTTGCAATAATAGTGCAATTTGGCCAAAGGTTTATTGTTTAACATTGAATTTGTGCGTGCCTTCAGCAAGTTTTTATCTATGTATACATTTGTATATTTATTTTTGAATACTCTCTGTGTGTGTGCCCAAACAGTTAACTCTATTTCGATCCGTCGCTGTATTGGTGTAGACTCGCGTACAAGTGCTAAAAACTGATTAAAAGTTTTGTTTTTGCTTTTTGTTATTCTCAAAAATAAAAAAAAAGAGAAAAGTTGTGCGTTATGGCTTCTTATCGGACTCTCATTGAAGTAAGTGTCGCTGCGATAATTCAATTATTGACGCGATTCAATTATTTATAACGATATGTATACGCATGTTTTATAAATTGGGTTAAATGTCGTTTTATAAGAAATAACTAAGTAGCTTCTGTTTTGTGTGTGTGTTTTTTTTTAATAACAGGTTAACCCAAATATACTTGTAATATCATAAACTTATTTTAGAAATCTTAACAACAGTCTTTATTACGAATAACGCTCTTGTCTTATCTCGAGAGCAATGCAATTGTTGAATAATGAATTGCTGCATAAATAATTGTCAAAAACAAAATTCCCATTGGAGCTGAAGCTCATTGACTTATAATAAATATATATTTTAAAAACCATGTTATTATATTTGCATTCCAACTTGTATTGTATAAACCAGTTAATGGACAAAAAAAAAAAATGTTCAACATTAGTAAGAACCAAATGTGAATTTGTGAACAATAATGTAAGCAAATAATTGAAAAGCCAGGCGGAGTTTTAAATATGTGCACAGATGATTATTATTATATATAGCGGCTTGATTATTGTTATTATTGATTGAGTTAGCAATTCGCAATGTATTCCGAATTCTGAACCTAAGTGACTCCAAAGCGACAGTTTAATGAACTAGCATACACATTTTTTGAGTGTGTGCAGCTGTGCACTTGCCTATTTACAAACATTTATTTCAACAAGTCAACGAGCAGAACCGGCATGCCACAAATTAAGAGCGACTTGCAACATGAAACGGGGGAAAAAGGCGCGTGCGGTGTGCGCCGTGGACCGCAAAACAAAAAACGAATCGGTATAAACATAAGAAGGAAACCACGATATCATCAACAACAAGAAAAACAAGCAGGGGATCTTACACCAATTACTTGGCATTTTAGGCCAACGTCCAACAGCTCGATTGCCAAATTAAGGCCATTTAGCTGCTGTAAGCTCTTCAACTCTTCCTTACTTAGCAGACAAACAAGATATACACACTATATAAATTCTATTTTTTGTGCAGTTTTGGCCAAGTTAACTCCATCAAGTGCAGTAAATCGTTTCTCTTTTGTGCTGGTGATGAAATAATATCGAGGCGGTTAAGAGGTGCGTTTTTAAACGCGCGCGAGTCGCTGGCAAATGTGAATGTGAATGTGAATGTTGTGTGCAGATCGCGTTGCATTTTCAACTTGACCCACAATACGGCTGCAATTGCAACAACTGCAACATCAGCAGCGGCAAAAATCGCTCGTTTGTGTTAAATGCTTATAATTTGTTTCCTTTTGGTTTTATTAATACGCTAAATTTGAAATTAATTCCATGCGGCTTAACCGTTTTCTCTAGCTGGCTAACCATGTGTGTGTGTGTGCGTGTGCATTGGTCCATGCGTTATTGCATAATTTGTCTTATTAGACAAGATGCCGCTGTAGTAAAAGTCTCAGGCTGAACCTGAATTTGGCTTCAAAAGCCAGTTGCACACACACATACACACACACACACACACACATACACACGCTGTGTGTGCTTTGCGCTCAACTTGACCTATAAATTGATTTTTATGTTGTGCAGGTTCCACAATTCGTTGTTTTTTTTTTCTTTTCATTTTTCTTCATTTTGTGTTTCTTTCCTTTTCATTTCTTTGGCTCATGCTTTTGTGTCTATTCAAAGCAATTTTGTATTTATTTATTTATTTTTTTTAATTTGTATTTTGCTTAAATAACCAAAAAAATCCAAAAAAAAATCACCAAGTGCGACACGAGATTTGGTTGAAATAAATGCCGCTCTATCAATTGGCCGTAGTTTTAAACCAGTTCCCAAGTTTTTATTTTCTTTTGGTAGGGAGGAGGAAAAGTAAAAGTGTAAAAGTGTAAAAGTGTAAAAGTGTTGAGCTGCACAATTATACGGTATTACGAATTTGTATTCATATTTGTAATGGCATCGTAAATTACTTTGTATCATCTGGACACTTCTTATATAAAAACCAAACATTAAAATAAATCAAATTTTAAATTAAGTTAAGCAAAGTCAAAGAAGAAGACAACATCTTAGTCACAATCGTAAGCCCAACATGAAAATCAAACTTGGAGCCAGAGGCAGAGTCAGACTCCGATTCCAAGACAGTCTCCGGAGATATAGTTGGCAAAAATAACCACAAAAATTAAAAAAAAAAAAATCCAGTCCAACTGCCTGTCCGGTTGGCCTTGTAAGCAAATATGTGTAGATTGGACAAAAATTTGGACTGTCCGTCCGTGTTACTTCATCGCTGCCTCTCAACACCTTTTGCTCATCTCAGCAGTGTGTGTGTGCGGGTGTGCGTGTATGTGTGTGTGTGTGTTTTCTCCCAGTCGAATTTGCCGTCTTCCACGTTTTGCCATTGAAACTCGTTGCTGCTGTTGTTGTTGTTGTTGTTAGATCAACATTATGCTGGGTACTATTCAGTTTTTTTTTACCTTTTTTCTTTTTGAACTATCTTGATTTAATTAATTGCCCAGTTGTTGTAAATAATATTGTTAGTAGCTTTGTTTGTTTCGCTTTGTTTAATTTATTTTATTATCTCCTTTTGTGTTTTATTGATTGTTTTATTTCAAATTTTGTTTGATCTTTGAATGCACATTAAATTATATATATTGTATATTTTTTTTAACCTATTTCATTTTTTTTTTTTTTTTGCATTTGAAGCTTTGTTTGATTTATTTATGTTTGCATTTAATTGTGCAAGCGCACATAATTTAACAAAATTAATTCATTTTGTAAGCTTTGATTTATTGATTTTCAAAATTTTAAAAATATGTATTTGGCTTATTATTTTTTCTTTCAATATAAATATAATACATTTTTGTAAGCTTTTTTTTAGCCTTAAGCTTGTGTGAACCTTATTAATTAATGCAGACTTTACTTCGAAATAAAAGTTTGTTATTTTTAATAGAGAAATATTTAATTTCTGTTACAAAGTGTGACTTCCATTAATTAAAAATAAACTATCTTTGACAAGCGATTTTACACGGCTTTTAAGTCTTATTAAAAAAAAAATTTAATTTTTAATTTGTACACTGTAATCGATTTATGTTTTATAAATATCTGATCCCATTGAAAATGGGTAAACACGGTATAATGTTCTACTGACAATGTGTGTAACATTCAGTAGGATGATCGGTCGTGCCTTTAAAGTATATATATATATTCTTGAATTGATTTTGAGCAATCCTTCTGTCTAACTGTTCGAAGGTGTAAATGCGTCTATCTCAGAAGATGAAAGAGCTAAATATATATTCTCCTTGATTCGAAAAAAATAAGATTCACAGTGCAGGATATCTTGTGGTCTGACACACCCGTCTGAAGGTTTTACTACTTTGAAATTAGAGGGCTTATTGTGCTGGCCAGATCAAGTGGATGAGTTAGTCATGGCCATTTCTGGGTAAGGCCCAGGTGAGCAGTTGGCGTTGTCAATGCTGCTGCTGTTGTTGTTGTAGTTGTAATTGTTGTTGTTGTTGTTGTGGTAGTCGTTGATGTCGCCACAGCCAAACAATGGTGATGAATGGCCATTATGGTCCGTCGAGGCAGTGGCATCAGTCTCAATAATTGACATGGTAAATTTTTAGCTGTTTGCTTGACCGCGTCTCCGGCAACTTAGCGCGCTTATGGCGCATAATGAACCGTTAAAATGTAACGCTCAGCGGTGGCAGCGACTGCGGCATCGGCATAGGCATCGACAGCGGCTGCAATAACCACAACAGCAGCCACAACAATTACAAATACCTTTTTACACTTGCCGCTGCTGACGGAAGCATTTTTGTGGGCTTGCTGTTATTGTTTTTGTTGTTGTTGCTGTTGCTTTGGGAAAGCATTTGGGAGCGCGTGTGAACCAAAGAAAGCGAAAAAAGGGTCGACCAAGTGATGCTGCTGCGTCTGCTTACGCAAACAGCGCCGGACAGTGCGCCGCTTTATATAACACTCGGCCAGCCATATAGAAACACATACCTGCAAAATGAAAGAAATAAGAAAAATAATAAAAAGAAAAAATTACACTTTTAAGTGGCAAACAATTTGAGGTGCAAAGTCCACGGCAATTGGGCGGCTATTGGCTAAATTCTGACATTTGGCACATTAAACAAACAACATCAGCGTGAATTGGCAAAAATACAAAAATGGCAGCAATAATGCGAAGCCAATGTGTGTGTGTGTGTGTGTGTGACAGTCTAGCGCTTAATTATTATACATTTTGTCTGTGAGCTTTAAGCCAGTGATTTGGCCAGAATTTGGGCAACGGTATCGCAAAGTTCCAAGCGTCTGGGCTAAGTTTTTTGTTAGCGCCCAGACTTATATTTAAATTTTAATTAAACGTTTGCAAACGCTGTCGATGTTGATAAATAGCGGTTTGTTGCCAGACTGATATGTTTGAACTGGTATACCCTGTAATCTGGTTCGGCAAGTATATTGTTTTTTATGTAAATTCATGTAACTAATGAAAGGCATTATTCAAAAACTATATAATATAGAGATTTGAAAATATATTTGTATGAATTCGATTCAATTAATAATTATATTTATTTTTACATTTTTTTATGAAATATATTGTATTTTTATCAATGCTGTTCAATGATAGAAGAGTTAGATATTAAAAGTTATAATTTAATTAAAAAGATTAGCATTAAACTGAGTACAAGGTATATTAGAGATGCGCATACCCGACTTGGATCACTTCTACTTATTTCATTATTATATTTTATTTGTTTTGTCAAAATTAGAAAAAAGTTCAACAAACCGTAAAAAATTTGACAACATTTTTAATTCAATTAGGTTGGCGTCTTCGATTACAAATGGCCGTAAAATGAGCTCGCTTATTGTTCTTCTAGTTGTTGTTGTTGTTGTTGTTGTTGTTATTGTTGCTGCTGTTGTGATAGTTGCTGATTGTCAGCAATTACGACTGATTTAGTGCCCGGCCCACCCAGAAACGATTGCATTAAACGCTGTTAGCCAAATATAAGGCGCAATAACTTTTTTCCAGCTTTTGCAAAGAGTAGAACGTAAGATTCACAAAGATTTGCATATTTTTGCTTAAGTTCGTGCTTAATAATTGAATCAAACTGTGCGTGGCATTTAAAGGTGCCTCATTATTTGCTCAACAAAATGTCGCAAAACAAATGCACAGTGCCTCTCAAACTTTAATGGCAAGTGCAAACATGTGCGATCAATTAATGCGGATGTTTATTGGAGAAATGCAAAGCAACAACAACAACAACAACAACAATTACAACAAAAGCTGTCAGCGTATGACTTGCGGGTTCAAGTTTTTGCTATTTTGATTAAGATACGAACAACACCTACACAACACACCTGCTCAACGTCTGGCAACGGGGCAACGTTCAATGAACACCAGCGAAATTGCCAAGTTCGTGTCTTAAGTCTTTTGTTTCGTGCGCTAAGCTGATGAAATCAAACGTTTTGACAAATCGAATTACCAGATCTCAAAATTGTGATAAACCCCAGTTTGCAGTGTTAATTGATTGGTTACACTGTGCAACACATTTTACCCTTAGGGTTGAGCACATTTATGCCAGCTGAAACTTATCTTTTTTTAAATGATCCAGACATTTACAAAGGATAATGAAGTCAGATATCTATTCGAATTCCTTGAATGAGGAAATTAATTGAATTCAATGCCGAAAAGATCGTTGATCAAATATGTAATATATATAGACTAGCAAGTATATATATAGACTAGCAAACAAAGTTCACTCGCTAGTTCGTAAAGTGAAGTTCATTAATAGACTAATTTAGAAAAGTAAAGAATAACTTGACCAAACTGGGCCTCAAGATCATTAACTGGCGGCTTCCTCGTACAAAAATGAAAGCCAAATTAGCTTCTTAAGTGCGTTAAAGCCTAAACTTGGAAAACGATTCTACGCGGAAATGCACTAAAACTATTGCAGCTGCTGGTCAGGCAGCTAAAAAAACAAAAAAAAAATAAAGCAATTAAATTTAATTGCATTAAATGAACCGTGTTGACTAAAGCTAAATACCTGTTGAATGAATATAATTATTTAAGACTAAATACGTTGACAGCGTGAAAATAGAAACTGGTTTAATGACGCGCCTCTAGTAATTTTCCTTAATCGAAGTGCGATAAAATATATGAATATGTGAAATGAATACAGCTGTAACTGACCTATGTTTGTGGCATAACTAATATGCAAATACAATTATTGTTATGTATACAATTAATAATTAAATAGAATGTCTAGACGGCAAGCCATTGCGAAAGACCCTCAGCTGCCTAGTTAAAGCCATTTTACGTAGGTAAAAGCCGCACCACCGGAAACACTTTTATCAAATTCAAATTTGGTTTCTTTTGCCTGTAATTTTATGTTCAATTAAGCAGCCAGAAAAGAAAGAAACACGCAGCTGATCTCGCAAGCAGCCTCGCATAATAAAAGTGAAAATCTGTGTGCGTAATTAGATGTAATCATTGGATGGATGAAAACCTTGGGTCCACACATATCTGACTCATGGGGCATGTAGCTTGAGTCACACAGGTGACACTTCGATATGGGGTCACGCTAAGCCAAATAATTACTATAGAAATTTTGTTGCCAGTCATCGCTGGGCGTGTGTGGCGGACGGTGCGTATGCGTGTTGCAAACAGGGGATCAACCCGCTAGAAGCTGATTGTGCAAAAGTATGGTTGTTCAAAAGCCCCAAGTACAGTGAACCATAGACGGTCATTAAATCAGTTAAACATCAGTATTGCCACATGCACTCACACACACACATGCACACATGCACAGAGTTAAAGATGAACACACACAGCGATAACAATAAAAATTACCGCACTGCAGTTTTCCCACATCGAATGCATCACGGCAAATGCCAAGCGAATAACCAGATGCAGTACCTCAACCAATAATTACAGCACAGCTCCTCAGCCACTGACCACACCCGCACAGCCTCCAGGCCGGCCCGTACACTGCCTAATGGCAGGCACTGTGCCATTAATGAGTCAAGCATACTCCATGACTTGCTGTTGCTTGTCGCCCAGGCGTCAAAATACAAAAAAACAAAAAACCATTGCTACTCCCTTCCCCTTCCACTAAATCACCTGTCCAAATGCATGCAACAGGTGTCCAATAGCCAAATTTGCACTCAACTGAGACATGGACAAATTGCAGGATAATTTATTTCGTTGTCGCCTCCAATCTGATGAAGTGTTTTACAAAAGTTTTTCGTCACAAATTCTTTACAAATTGCAACATTTTAGTTAACATTTACGTTAATGAACGTGATTAAATTAAAAGAGTTAAGAACTATACAATTCCAATCGAATTATTATATATACCCAAGTATAAAATATTTGTAAAAAAATGTATAAAATCCCTTCAATGATTCAGCTATAGCTCGACTTTTAATTAATTTTGTATGGAAAGTTTTTAATTTTTATGTATAAAATATCTATTCATCAAATAGTCTTACAATATTATGTAATATGAATTAATGAGCAGCTGACAGCCTATTGGAATTAACAAAATTTAAAAGTCAGAAGTACTTGAATTACTGATAATAACCGTAGATAATTTAAGGTCGCATACCTGTAAAGTTGTTTTAATTGAACTTTGTAGCAAATCTACAAGTAATTACAAAACTTTGGTTAACAAATGAACGCGTCGGATTCGATATCGATATCGATATTGATTATAAATACAACAAATGAAAAACAAGTCCTATACTATTGTTGCTTCCTACTACCTGCGGATAAGTTATAAAAACTCACGCCTCTGCAATTTCAAGCTAATTAATAATTAGTTAACCCCTTCTTGCCTGTGGGATACAAAACAGTCGTGTTGTTTCTCTGTTAGCCATGGGGTTTACTATTTGGCCAGTAATGAGCATTAGCATAACTTGTTTAATAATTCATCACATTTTTGAATTATAATTGTTATTAGCAGAAAGTGCATTTGTTTTTCCTGTTCCTGTTGCATATTCAACTGCATTCTATGCTTCAAGGCTGTTGCAATAATTCCAGGCTAAACAGCTTTTTTTGACATAAAGTGGCCCACAGATAATATAGAAAATCAGAAAATCATGGGCCACATACGGAAATTGAGAATGCGGTTTTGGCGATATTTCTGGTTTTTTTTAATGCCACGAAGTGGACACACATACATACACACACACACATTCATGTTGCAAAATGATTCAGTGGAGATCAATGGGTAGGTGGTTCGTCAGACAGCTCGTATTAGCAGCCGTAATTTGAATTATAATTACATTTGGAGGCAGGAGGCTGGCGACCACAATGGGTCACATTGTTAAAGGCCCGGCCCACGTGCAGTTTGATGGATTTGCCGATTAAGCCAAAATTTGGCAACTTGGCTGCCGCTGCTGCTGTTGCTGCTGCTGTTGCAATCGGCCTCATTTATGCTGATTTGACATTTGAGCCCTATCCGCATTCCTTTCAATCTTTGACTAACGATATGTTTTATTTTTAATTATATTGCAGGAGTATCTCACACAGTTTTACGATGGCTGGCGGGATCTTATGGACAACAAATCAGATCCCCGCACCCGTGACTATCCGCTCATGAGTTCGCCCTTTCCAACGATAGCAATCAGCTTGACATACGCATATTTTGTAAAGGTAAGTAATGGCTGGGGAAGCACCCAGCAGCGACGCTCGCCGTCTATAATTACATCTGACTGCTGACTGCTGACTGCTGTCTGCTGTCTGCTGACTGGGGGAAAAAACCCAAACGAACACGAAGCTCTAGAACGTAGCACTTAAGGCTGTTCTAGTTGATTTTATCCTCCATTCACATTTGATGATCTCGCATTGGCACGCGGATGCATTTTACTGCCGACCTGTTCGGGTCCTGCGACAGGCCAAACTAGTTTTCGTTGCAAAAAAAAAAAAAAATAAAAAATAAAAGATAAAATGAAACATATAAAATAAGTTCAGGGCCAGTCGCAGCATTCAAAATCAAAGCCATTCAACGTAAAACGAGCTACGTGGATGTCGAAATGCTGACCCAAGTGGGCCAAAATTACATATGCAAAAAGTCCAAAAAAAAAAAAAATAGGAGTTGAGAAAAAAGCATAAATTCGAGAAACGATTTCTATTTAGGTTTCAGCTTTGCATTGCTTTACATTTATATACATATGTATGTAATCATTTAAATGGCTTTCGAATAGCGCACACAACAAAAGACTTAGGCAACGAACTTGTCCCAAAATCAAGCGACAGCCTCCGATTGATTTGATAATTGCTGCATCGCACCTTTGTTTGATTAAGTATGTTAAATGCTCAAATGCTCAAATGCTCAAATGCTCAATTAAAATCAATGCAGCCAAACGGAGGTTCGAGTCCGAAACGGTTTTCGTATTCCCCCAATTCCCACATTTTGGGACTTATGATCATATATGCGAAGGCATTAAGATGGCAAACAATTGAGAATATATGCTATATATATGTATATATATAAAGCCAAACCGGATCTCTTATCCGGTTCTACTAGCATTTATACGATTTTGTCCAAATTACAGTTATTATATATAGCCAGACAACATTTGTTTTCGGTATGGTTCAGGGTCGATACAGTTAATCGTGCATTACACATCTAGTACTTCAGATTTACAGTTCGAAATTTGATTTTGAAACTTTAATTTCTATATATGTATATCGAGACTATTGACCGGCTCGACTGACACCTTGATCGAAATGTTAAAACTGTGAAATTAAATTCTTTAGCTTGATTACCTTGATGTAGTCGCACAATTATTTCTCGCACTTCCACCCACAAGTGTGGAACAATGGTGAAAATCTGTTGATTATAAAGGTCACACAATTTAGTTGAATGATGACCATTAAAAAAATATGATAAATGCAAAGATTTTAGCCTTACATTTACTTTAAGATCAAGGTTGAAGCCGCAGCTAAAGAGAATGAAAATTGGCACGATTTGAAGCCTTATAAATAACATTCACAAAATATTCTCACTTTTACAGGTACTGGGACCCAAGCTCATGGAAAACAGAAAGCCCTTCGAGCTGCGCAAAGTTCTGATTGTCTATAATGCAGCGCAGGTGATGTTCAGCGCGTGGCTCTTCTATGAGGTAAGTGGCTCAGATCCCAATTTGGCTTAAAATAAAATAATAAACCTCATTTATATTTGCAGTCTTGTATAGGCGGATGGTTGAATGGCTACAACTTGAGATGCGAACCCGTTGATTATTCTTATTCTCCGCGAGCGATACGTGTGAGTATAAAGTATATAGTTTGACCACAAGTATATATATATATATATATATATGTATATAGATATTTGTATATGTAAGCGATAGAATTTATGATTTAGCTGGTGTTTGTTCTGTGTGCCAGATTTATATGTATTAAGGCAACCAGTTTGTGGCTTAAACAAAGAGCCGTAACGGCGACTGGTTCTTATGCTAATCAATCGATGACAAATGTCTATGGCCGATGTCGATGCCGATGCCGATGCCGGCCGGCACTATGGACCGTATTACCTAGATTGAAGTCTCACGTGTCAGAGCAGATGCTTAAAAGAAAGTGCCAAAAACGATCTTAGAAAGTTCCGAAATTTGCAAGGCAAAACGCACAGCAAATATTTAACATATAATAATATATACCCTGTATTCCTTACAGACTGCATGGGGCTGCTGGTGGTATTACTTCTCCAAGTTCACCGAGTTCTTCGATACGTTCTTCTTTGTGATGCGCAAACGTTACGATCAAGTGTCCACCCTGCATGTGATCCATCATGGCATTATGCCCGTGTCCGTCTGGTGGGGCGTTAAGTTTACGCCGGGCGGTCATTCGACATTCTTTGGATTCCTGAACACGTTCGTCCACATCTTCATGTATGCGTACTATATGCTGGCAGCCATGGGACCCCGGGTGCAGCGTTATCTCTGGTGGAAGAAATATCTGACTGTGATGCAGATGATACAGTTTGTCCTGGTCATGGTTCACTCGTTCCAGCTGTTCTTCAAGAACGATTGCAACTACCCGATTGGCTTTGCCTACTTCATTGGAGCACATGCGGTTATGTTCTACTTCCTCTTCTCCAACTTCTACAAACGGGCTTATGTGAGGCGCGATGGCAAGGTATGCCCGAATAATACTCGTGGTATTCAATACGGTTGGCTAATTATATTGTTATTGTATTATATTGCAGGACAAATCGGCTGTCAAGGCCAGTGGTCATGCCAATGGAGCACTGAAGCAGCACAAGGATGGGGATGTCTCGACCCGTAATGGGCATGCGAATGGCACCGTGAATCGATTCCAAAATACCTTCTCCAAGTTCACGACCGAGATGTGCAATCCGGCACTGAACTCCTCCACGACGCGACAACGAGTCCTCGTCAATGCGGGCAACAAATGAAAGCCGTTGCTAGCCGTCGGTAGCCAAGCAGCCAGCCAGCCAGCCAGCCAACCAAGAAACAAAGCATAAATTAATTAAATGTAACAATTAAATTACCGTAACATTAAATTAAACATAAGCATAGGGAGTCCAAGCCTAATTCTAAGCCAAATCCACAACGAACTTTATATTGAAAAACAAACATTAAAGAAAAAGAAGAAGAAACAAAAAAAAAAAACAAAACATTTCGTCATTGAAATCCAATTTGTGGCATTTGCACGTATATTTTTATATACCTATCATATACATGTGGATATATAGCTATATATATCCATGAATATATACGTAGGTTCACATTAGTAAAAGTTTGAAATTTATTAGCATAGAATTTTCATGTGTATTATATATGATATATGTATATAGTTGGATGATTGTGAAAGTCTAGCTATGCGCTTTATATATACGTACCTCAATACTTATGTATTTCATATTTCAAGATTTTTCTGTATTGTATATTTTTATAATTCGGTTATGCAATCAAAACAATATTTTTTGTACGTGTTTATTTCGTTGGATTTTATTGATCAACAGAAATGTGTTTTTTATTTTATAAATAAAATCGAGATTGACAGAAAAATATGTAATTTAAAGTACTTTTACTATATATGCAATTTGCAACCGATTCTTCAAGTATTTTTCTATATCAATTGGACTTCACTAGTGTAAAACTTCTGAAGTTTTGTAGTGAAGATAATTTGTCGTTAATTAAGATGACTACCTGAGTACGACCATTGAAGTGGGGTCTAATCACATGTGTCACGATGATTAAGCATATGGAAGCATAACTTAATACTTAATTAATCTTAAGCAACTGACTAAGCATATTTAAATATACATATGTATTTGTGTATAACAAAGTTAGACTTGTTTCATCACTAAGATTTTCTATGGTCAATTCTGCTATAAATAAATATGTATATAGTTTATTTGCTCCATATAATAACGTATGTTTTCAAATAATGTATTCAAAAAGCTTAAAACCGTTAAATTACGTTGTGATCTTTCTTTCGGTTTAGTATTTTGGTATTTTTTGTGTATGGATAATAAAAATTGTGACAAATAGCACAATACGGTCACTCTATTTGGTAGAGAGTTGCCACATCATTAAAAACAGTTGATGCTAAAATTTATATTCGCGTACTCTCTTTATCGAAAGCTGAGAATGATAACATTTATGTACAAACGAGTCAAACAATGCTTGCGCCACTCCAAGATTTGTCGCTCTCCAAGAGCGAATAAGACTGCATGTGTGACGTCAAAGCTCGTTGCATGCCATGTGCGCGTTATTTAAAATTAAATTAAATGGATTCAATGGTTGATCAAATGAATATCCCATTATTGGGACCGAAATGCATATAAATGTATTTTTTTCTCTGCAAAGTTAAGAAATTATTGCAGTGTACCGGCAGAAATCTTTTGCGCTACCTTGTTAATTTATGAAAGCATGAATTCTCTAGCTTTGACCGTTTTTCTTTCGGGTTTATTGTTTTTGTTGTCCGTTTAGTTTCATTTTAGACTTCCTTGTGCATGGTTGGTGCCGTTTTTGATTCGTTTGCTATTCGGATATAATTTTGTTAAATGCGATTCCTGTGCGTGGAATACGCCTATGTTAATTAATTGTGAAAATATTTATTTTGTTGTCAACATCATCCATCGCCAAAAATACGGTAGTTTAATAGACGCGCGTCGTACTCTACATTTTATAAATCGCGACGATCAGTTTGAAATTGTATGTGTGTGAAATTCTTGAAATTTAAGCAAAATTCCAACGCCGCTACATGCTGCTAAATTTGCCGGTCTGAAATCATTGGCGGTAAGTTCGCATCGATTTTCTGTTAGCAACTTGTTGTGCACTCACAGAATATGCGTACAGTGGTGAAAATTAGTCATCAGAGTAGTTGCTGTGTGGTTTTAATTAAAAAAATATGAAAAAAAAGAAGAAAAAAACGGTCTCCTGTTTCCCGCCGCGCCCAGCAACTTACCGCAAGAGTGACAGACAGGAAAGCAACAGCCAAAATAAGAGAGGAAGAGAGTGCACGTGTATGGGGCGCGTTATACGGTCTCTCTCTGTGTGCGTGTGTGTTTGGGAGTGCAGAGTGGGAATGAGAGTGAGAGCGCTTTAGCCTGAACTTACGTGTGCGGTATGCCCTTTTTAGTGTGGGGGGAAGGTTGGGGAGTTTAATAATTGTTAACCGTTGTTCAGGCTCCCATTAAATGGTATATGTCGTGGTTATAGCTAATAAGAAACTTGTGATTTCCATTGAAACATTGTTTTCTTAGTTAAAATGAGAAAGAAAAATTCAGCTCAACATTTAAATGCGGTCTCTGACACCGCACCAGTGTGCTATCAATTGCTTGGCACACATTCAGTTATGTCAATTCATACACATACATACATACATACATACATACATACATACATATGTAAATATGTATGTTGCATCATTGGCCTCTCCCCAGTCATCGTTAAACTGTCAAGTGCGACTGCGACTGAGACTGAGATTGCGCGCCTGCGCAGCCCTGCATTGCATTTTTTATTTTTTTGCAATCAAAATGAAAAGGTTTTACCTGTCAGCAATGCGGAAATTACTGTCAATCGCTGGTGCCAGTTGATAATCGCAATCAAGTTCATACAATGCAGAAGGTCAGCCAGTTAATGCACCAAAAAGTAAAGCTAAAAAAGCTTTAGTTCATTTTTCTTTTTTTCTGAACATTCGGAAGTGCGTTGTATTATTGCATTACAACATTTACTGTTTTTGCATAGTAAATACAATATAAATAAAAAGTGCATTATGCTAATTGCATTCCAAACAATTTTCTCATCTAACCGAAAAAAGACTAACACTTGTAAATTGTAAAATCAATAAATTAAAATAAATTAACGCTAAAACCGTTTGCTTGAAGTCAACAAATAACAAATCAAAAGTCCTAAGGTTCAAGTTCGCTTATATTTTGTTCAGTCTCTGTTGCCACTCGATGAGATCTGCCGCATCTCCTCTGCCAGAGAGCAGTCGCTGCGCTGCACTCACTGCCAATTGGGTGGGAGAGCGTGCAAAATATCGTATCATATAGAAATTTCATTTTAGCACCGCAGCGTCCAAAGTCCAATCCAACTGCCGAATCGGCTATACACACACATATATATACAGATGTTCGTGTGTGTGAGTGTGTGTATGGCCTCGTCTGATGATGTTTGATGCCATTGTACGAGTAAATATATGTATGTACAGATATCGCATATACTTATGCACATACATAAATATAGGTCTGAACATCTCATGCTTGATAAGCAGTCTTTGGCACTGCTATTAGCTTGAAGTTCTTTCAACCGGTTTACCTACAAGAAATTAAGTAAAAACCTATATTGATTGCGAATACCCTGTTCCAATTTTACATTAATATAATATTACATTGAGTATACTATATATATATGAATATTTTTTAAAATAGATTGTAGCTGTATGTCTGCATTTTTATGAACAAAGCTCTTCCAAATTTAAAGCTATCTAAGTTTTTAGATGCATATAAATGTTGTAGTCTTATAAAAAGAAAAAGAAATCGGCAAATCTCTTCAGGAACGAGAAACTTACATTTAAGTGAAATCTATTCAACACCATCAAATGCACAGTATAGATACATATATTATATTGTATAACAGGCATATGCCAACGGTTTTTATCTACTGAGCAACAATAAATTGTTGTTTTTGATAGACAATACGACAATAAAATTAACTAATGAGCCTTTAGAGTTTTACCTTTAATACACAAAATAATTAATACCAGTTTTAAATTTGCAAAGTTTGACTTTACTCACGATCATGTTGCATAGTTAGGCATTCACTTGTTAAGCTGTTTTGCTACATATTCTTATAGGGTAGTAAAAAGTTATTTTTATTGAAATTGATACGAATCCGTCCCGGTTACAGTGGCTCGGCTTTACAGTTATTGTGTTTGACCACAAACATTTGAATATAACCACAAAGGTAGCGGCAACCACAATCACAACTATAACAGAACTTCTCGACCACCTGTTGCTCGATTAAGAATACAAAAGATGCCGTTATATGGCACTTGAGAGTTTTCTGTGATGTTTCTCTATGTGGGTCTATACGTGAAGTTTGTATATATTTTGACCTAATACGGTTTGGACATTTGGTTGTAATATTAGGTTAACAAATTTGCATATTTTTTTGGAGAATCATTTCAAAATTATTCTGTTTACAAATATGTTAATCCAAGCTATCCGCCATTTTAGGAAAAATTATATTTTTTAAGGGTTTGACTTGTAGTTGAGCACATCTTAAACTTTTTTGACAGCTGCAAACAGGTTTATTCACCGAACCATCTGGAAGATATTGCATTTTTTTCGGGGGATTTGGTTTTCAGTTTTTTGTGAATTAAGTTAATAGCGTTGACTCAATTCCAAAGTTTCGCACATTAATTTGGTGACCTTCGTTTGGGGCTGTCATTAATTATGTATTCATATGTAGTTTGGGTATTTCACTCTGTCTGCAGCATAAAAGAGGTAGGTTTTAAATTATTTTTGGCACAGTTGTTTTTGGATTTTGGGCGTTATGCAACACTTTAAATGAATGTTGAACCAATAGACAGCTGCCTTCCTTATTAAAGACGATTTTGATTTGTTACATATCGGTTTCTATTTCTATTCCTTGAACGTATAATTTTAAGACAGACAGCTTTCACTATAATTTATAATTTGCATATTAAAAACAAGTAATTGAAAGGACAGCTTGGGTGTTGCCACTTGAACTCCAACATTGACTGCGTTTCAGGTTTAGGCAGCTGTTTGTGATTTTGTTACATCAGCCCAACCAAAAAAACAAAAAAAAAAAAAGAGAAAAACAAAAAGTTTAATGAAATATATAAAAGCTTGCTCCGGGCTGGCGAATCGAATGATCGGCCTTTATTTAACTTTTGAAACACTGGAATGCCAAGTATTTCAGTACATTTTGGCTGCTCGGCTGGCGGGTTGGTGTTTTGGGCTGTAACGTATTTCGTGGCCTAAAGTCGCCCAAGCGTCACGCACTTGAGCTTGTTTTTGGGCGTTGAGCTACTTTTGGCCTGTTTAGCTGTGTCTGTGCTTTTATTTTTTTCGCTTACTTTGCGGCCTCTTTCTTTCATCAGAGATGGTCGAAATTTTTGCAAAACTATTGGGTGAATCGCTCCAATAAACTATTCGACTTTTAATACTCTAAAAACATAATAAATACATACCTTGAGAAGATTCTCTTATTTGCAATTTTCTGCTACGTTTGTTTACATTCAAATCGAATGTTAACAATAGGCATTTTTAAAGCTATTTTTAAGTTAAGAGTAAGCATTAAAACATCAATTATATCGATTTCATTGTTTTTAATGCACTTTTAAATAAAATTTTGTACTATACGTAAATTACAAAAGTTTGACGACCTTAATAAAATTTGATAGCAAATTGTGCTGCTTTTTTGTATATTTGATTGCTCTTCTCTAGAAAAATCGCTGTTGAACTCATTTCTTGCGCTAATTTCGAGCGCATCAAAAATTAATTGGCTGCCATTATAAACATTTGCAATAGCGTATGCTAGTGTGTGTTGTGTGTGCAGGTGGTTTTTATCGACCTCCATATGTATACCGAACTCATTCATAAATAAAATAACATCCACTAGCACATCGACATCCACATCGACTTGTCATCCACATGCTGTCCGATAATAATGCCTGCGAGTACGCCATTTTGTTTGCATTTGAAATCAGCGCCATCTAGCGCTAATGAGCCGTGCATACACATGCTCAGGCCTTTGCGCAGAAAACAAACCCAAAATAAAAAAAATACAAAAAAAAAAAAAAAACAAAGAGTTACCAGCATCAACAACATTTCAAAGTCAAACGAGTTGAGGGTCAACATTTTACATCTATTGCTCATCCTACCAATTGAAATATATTTACTTATGTTTCGGCACTTGCCGTAATCCAAATCTGACCATGAAATTCATTTGCTACGTGTTGTAGTTTCCGTTTTGTAAGAAAGCCAATTTGCTTTGATGTGTCTTTGCTATTAATTTCGCACTTGCCCCCTTGTTAAAACAAAACTAAACAAAAAATCAACGCATCAAGCTTATTAATGTATTTTTGACTTTGACCTGCTTCGCGTGCCATATTTAATTTCACGAAATAAAGAGGTAGGCGTAAAGCTGATATAAACAAATACAAAATATATTTTTAAACCTGCATATGATAAAAGGAAGTTTTTTTTTATTTGTGTGCAAGTACTGATTCAATATTTGCTTTATTTATTTTTTGGTATATTAGTTCAAATTGGAAGTTAATATTCCATATTCAATTGTGGCTAATATGAATAAAAAATATATATACATTGATATATTCAAGTAACACTTGTTGGCCAAAAGCAGTTGTACACTTGAACTTCGCTGGGGCAAATCTCAATTTGTTTTCTGCTTATACTTTTTGCACTCACACGTGCCAGCGTTGCCAGACCCCAGTGTTTGTCAAAGCACAAATCAAATACTGGTAAGTGCATATTAAGTTTTTCATTTGCATTCCATTAAAGAACTAATTAGAATAGACTAGAAAACAGAGTGATAAAAAATATGTCATTGCTAGCTGTATCGAAGTCGGTTAACAAATTGGGCCTCTGCACTTTGCATGTAACGGATTTTGCTTCTGTTGCTTGAATTCAAACTAGTTGAAGCCGAAGCCGCGCTCAGCTCTCACCAACACAAGCGCAGCTATACATATACACACATATGCATAAATGAAAACTGTGCTTTCTGTGCATTCTGGCGCTCTTTTCGTTTTGCTGTGTGGCACATTTTAAAGTCAGTTCACTTTTATCGGCACTTGTTACCGCTGCTGTTGTTTTTGTTGGCTGTATTTTTTGCACACCTGTTGTGATGCATGTGGCACAGTTAACCAACCGCTTTGGCTCGACATCAAAAGCGTTTAAAAAGAAATATATGTACATATACATATATAAAAATATATATAGCCGGAAAGCGAAAGTGAATTTGTTAGGAGGTAGCTCTAATAGCCTCAAGCGATATGCTGGCCAATACGAATGCCAGCAGCAACGCCAGTTACATCAACAGTCAACATTGACGCAGAAGATGGCGACTTGCCACAAAATGCCTTAATTCATATATGAACAAATACACACATCCATGCGCCTGTGTCTGTGTCTGTGTCTGTGAGTTAAGCAAAGTTTTCTTCTCTTTTGAGTCGCTGTCGCTTTTGCAATGCAAGCACAACTCAGCATAAACAGCGACTGACCAGCAGTAAAAGCAGAAACATCAGCTTTTGCAGCATTGGCCACTGTGGCAATCGCTCAGTTGTATTTTTGGCATGCTTGCCAACGGTTCAAGAAGCGGTTGCTCTGCGCCGTCGGCTTTGTCGTCCGTTTAAGCGATTGCGGCTTCGTTAAACGTTTGATAAAAGTATAAAATAAAAAAAAAAAAAAACGGCGATTAACGCGGCGTTTGAACTCTGTTTTTCTCCCTATTTTTTTTTTTTTAGCAAAGGGGAAGATTCTGTCGTTCGTGCTCTCTCCCTAAGTTACTCTTTCGATGGCTCGTTAAGGCATGATTCACCGTTAAGCTGTGTAATCGCTTTGCTCGTGCGCGCACTCACTGATCGATTCGGCAAGTCAGTCGTCGTTGTCGTCGTCGTCGTCATTGTCGCCGGCACTGCTGACGCCTGATAAGGTTCACAGGCGCATCAAGCGAGCCGTCAGTTGGCTCAAAAGCGCACAAGGCGAAGCATCGCGTTAACGGAACGGTGAACGCTACCAAAACCGTTAAGTGTTTATTGTCACGTTGTATGTGTGCGGTCAATGTAGCTGTGATTATCTAATCGTCATAAACACAGCAAAATACTTACATATAAACAAAACATAATTAAAAGAAAAAAGCCCAGCAAACGCCAAAATAAATAATACCTAAGAAAACCGAACAACTTTCCAAAAACAAGGGAAATAAATAAACATAATATATATGTATGCACATATATATATTAAGAAATAAAAAATTATAACGAAAAACACAAAGTCAGGTGCGTGGTCAAATTTGCGAACTTTGTAACCAGCTTATAACTGTATCTGTATGTGTGTGTCTTTGAATGTATGTGTATATGAAATTCGCATTGTATAATCGCTGTAAGTACGCAAACGTGCCTGGCCTACAAAAGCTAACTGTGATTAGGGCACCCCGTAATGACAAAATTTAAATACAAATATATAATTGAAAGTCTTTACCGGCTTTTCCCGGTCAAGGTATTTTTTGTTACGCTTCAAATTAAAATCAACCGATATGTTAGTTAAAATTTCAAAATGATCTTTATGTGATATTCGTGTAATGCATTTAGAAAATATATTTAAAAACAAAATTGCATGAAAAAAAATATTTATATAAAAGAAAAACACGTGTATGTAGTTCAGATTTGATTAAGAGTTAATCATAAATATTTATATCAGGGTTATTTTATTTTATTTTTTTTATTTTGCACACCTGTGTATAATCTATCTCAACTGGTCTAATCTTCGCATGGGCCTGAAAGTTTGCTGAGACAGTTTGTTGTCGTCCCGAGTATCGGTTTATTAGTCACTATTTTTACTTTGTTATCATCTCTCATTTCTTTTTGTTATCAATTATTTGTTCGCTCTTTTGTTTTAATCTTTTATTAAATCCAATTAAACGCCGCAAAAAGCCCCAAAAAGGTAGCATAGAAATATCATAAGCCAAAGCAGCCCAATTGAAATTGATAACTGTTTAATTATGGCCAATTAGTTACTGGCGCTTGCTTCAAGGCAAAATACTTTTGGCTGACTAACTCAGTCGTACGCTGTTTCCTGTGATAAGATATTTTTGATCTGATTAACGATTATCGATTAGGAAAAATCGACCTATTTTCATGTCTTGTGACTCAACTGTTGGCTATTAATTGTTTTTCGATGTGTCATTAGGCCGTCTGGCTTTGCATTTGGCACTTGAACACGCCGAGAATTCATCATTGCATGTGTGCATCGATTTTTCGCCTAATTAAGTTCTCTCAACAAGCGATTATGCCAGATAAGGCACATAACAGAATAACAATGGCTCGCATAACCTAATAGTCCACATAAAACACGCCCACTTTTCTATTCAATGCAACCCTGTACGCGATTAGATCAACACCTTAAACTATTTCTGTTTTCTGTTTTTATTTTCACCCTATATAAATTACAAAAGTGGGTAGAAAGGTTAAGGTTATTAAGTTTTTGTATGAGGTTTTTAAATTCTTTGTTCGTAGTAAATTCGATTTAAAATTAAAGTTGTTTATTATATCGATAAATATCGATTTTTAGATGGTCCAATTTTGTAGTTTTAAATTAGGAAAAAAAAAACGATTGAAATTTAGCAGAGGATATATTGCAGTCTAAAATACTCGTGAAGAGAACTCACACCTGTTATTTTTTCGTGCTCTAATTAATATGGGAAATGCAACAACATCAGCGGCAGCAACATCTGCGCTGCATGTTAACATTTGCGTGCAGCTCCACATCCTATTGCAACACCCAGTTCTCTTGATTAAATTAGCCAACGGTGGAGCCTGTGCACACAGCCGGAAGCAACAGGCGTCTGCCAGCCAAACAGAGTGGGGCGTGCGTCGTGCAACGTGGAGGCGTGTGGCGGGTAGTTGAGTTCGCCAGTTGCATGGCTCATTGATTGTTTACTTGGGCGCCGACAATGTCGATGACGTCGCTCACAGTGACACAGCAAATGTGCAAACAAAAAAAAAAAAACAACAATGAAGAAACAACTACCAGGAAAGAACAGTTATCAGCGGAGTGTCGAATACTCTTGTATCCAGGGCTGCACACTCAACTTAAATAGTTGATAAATCGGTTTAACGTTGAAAAATATGATTCATATATGTTATATTTCCTTTCTGGATTATGCAGGCTTTCGTAACTAAAAAATGTGTTACCGGATGAATAAAACAAAAATAAAAAAAAAAAACAATACTTCATCATTTAACTAAATAATACAAAAATGTTATTATAAGTAAAGAATTTACTTAGTTGTTTGTAAAAGTAAAGTAAAGTAATTGAATTTTTCATTGCGTTACACATTTGTTAAAAGAACTGGAATACCGTACTGTAGTGTATGCAAAATAACATCATCGCTGGACACTCGCACGCACACGCCCCACCAACCTGCCCTCCCCCTCCATCTAAACATTCGTTCGCTGCTGCCTGTTTGTTTGCCAATTTTTATTTGCTCCATTTTGAGTTGTAATTCTTCTTGGCTTATTATGTAAGCCAAGACGAGTTGCTGTTGTTGTTGTCGTAGTTGTTGTTGCACATGTGTTACCTGCCGCGATTTACGATGCCACAGCCCACAAATGTTTACCTTGACAATTTGAACTGTCAACTGGGTGCGAGGCAAAACGAACTGTGACGAACCGCACTCCAACTATGGTGCTGGTGCTGGTGCCACTGGCCGAGCCCATCAATTGTGCCTCTCTTCAATATTTCATAATACACAGGCACAAATTTATTGAACCGCTTGCGCATTTTGGAGGCTGTTGCAGACACTAACACGCAGACGCCTTCGATGGCAGCACACAAAACTTGCCACTGACCCACACAACAATCTGAGCAACAACGACAATTTGCGACCAAGACTCTGATACAACGGTAATAGTAAAAGAGAGAAGAAATAAAAAAAATGCCGCTACAACCCACGGACGAGCGGCCAATTTTTGTCACCGATTGAGCAATCGACGCTTACGTCGCTAGCTGCACCACCGTCTCCACTACCATCCCCATCTCCAGTGGCAACAACAGCGCCCCATTGCCAGTCATTGTTCATGACATTCAAAACAAACTTCAAGTGGGCACAGCTCACGAGTCCATTGCCTTTGATTTGGCATTAGTCGACGTCGTCGTTGACGTCGACGTCGCTGTCGACCGCGGTCATGAGATTTTGTGGCAGCCGCTGTGGAAGGCCGTTGGAGCATGTGCAAAAAGTTGTCCGGTTTAGAAGTGAATGAATTCTTATAAATTTAAGTCAATTGCTCAAAATTGATGGAATCCAAAATAAAATAAGCTGATAGTGCTAGAAGAGCAGATACCCTGTTACAAATTGCAAGCTGACAAAGTGCAAAAAAACACTTTTTCACATTTCCTGTAATTTTTAAAGACAGTTTTTACAAAAGACTCACTTGATCAAGAATTAATTGTCGCCATAGCATAGAAGAGAACTTGATTGGAGTGAAATACAACAACTAGTTGACCATGAAATAAATAGTTATTTATAGCTTGGAGCAGAGCAAGTTTTCATATAACACAAATATGTCACATATTATAAAGATTTCCTTTGACATAAAGTAGGATGATTCCCATTTAGTTTTAAGTCTATACCAATGAGCAAGACTCAGCTCTCATGCAATATATATAGTATCAATGCATCGACATATTTCCTTGCCTCAAGGGCTCTAACCTTTGACCCATCTTTTGCATACCACACGTTCATTCAGGCTCGTGAACAATCGACTTTGAGCTCGTGCAAGGGCGATTAATGAATGATGGTTTTGCTTCAGCAACGGAATTGGCAATGCCACCCACCTACTTTAATTGGCTGAGGTCGCAGCTTCCGTTGGGGGCACAACGTGCAGTCTTTGTCTATTCATTGGAATTTTAATGGGCAGTCGGAAAATAAAAACAAATTATACAAATTATAGAAAATGTTCAATTATGCAATTCCTGAAAGTGAATTCCGCATCGATAATCGTACTTTGGGCCCGGAGTTAATGCAAGAACAACGTCCGTGTTTACCTTTCACACCTATAAATTTCTATATAATTTTTATTGTTGATCGTTTAATTGCATAAATTACATTAGTTTACCTTTTAGTTGTTGTTTTTAATTTTTATTCCTTATTGCAATTAACCTGTCGTGTTGGGGATTTACATAGACTCTGGATTGTGATTAGTCATGGCAATTTTGCTTCCTTTAACATTTCAGCTATTAATTAAATGCCTGCCTTTTATTTTCCCGTTTAAGTGTGCCCGTTTATGGCGTTGTACATTTTTACAGTTTGTCAAGCGTTTGGCTAACAATGTAGCTTAGAATTTGTAATATCTGAATATGGGAATTTCCAGATCAAAATGTGCTTATTAGCCAAAGTCTGAAATAATTATTTCGTATGTTTAGAAATAATGTGTGAATCTTGTTATTGTTATTATTATATAAGTAGTCAAAATCCTTCCTTCAGAAATCTAACCTTGAATTTAAAAAAAAAAAATAAAAATTTAATTTCATGGACTGAGATTTGGTAAAATGAGTTAAGGAACAACACAGAAGCAGTAATTGTGTTTACTGTCGAATGGAATTTCATATATGCAATATCAAAAATGATATTCAACTATACTTGGTTAACAAAAATTGTAAAAAAAACACACACATTTAATGTTTTAAATTTTATTTCAGCTTCTTCATAACGTTTTAACTTTTTGGAGCTAAACTACAGCTGAAGTTATTTAAAAGCCCACACACCGTGCACTTTTGTAATTTCACAGCGCCAACAACAACAACAACAGCAACAGCAACAACACCTGCAACAACAGCCACAACATGGATGTACTCATGCATGATGCGTTACATTGGTATAGAGACCTAATGGACAATAAAAGCGGTGAGTATAGAACGGTTATCATTAATGTTTTTCAATTGACTAAACTGATTCATTATTACATTTCTATGTAGATCCGCGAGTCAGTAATTTCTTTCTGCTCTCCTCGCCGTTGCCCACGCTTGGTTTGTGCATATTTTATGCGTATTTCAGCAAATCCCTTGGCCCGCGGCTGATGGCCAATCGAAAGCCAATGGATCTCCGCAAGCTGCTCGTGTACTACAATGCAGTGCAGACCATATTCAGTGCGTGGATATTTTATGAGGTAAAGCCGTTAAACGATGATTGATAACAAACCGAACGTGATTACTAAACGAAGGCATATCTTTTATTTGACAGTACTTAATGAGCGGCTGGTGGGGTCATTATAGCTTCAAGTGCCAGCCCGTTGACTACAGCAACAGTCCACTGGCCATGCGGGTAGGTATTATTCACAGTTCAAATCAATAATTATATTAACCTATTTTTGACACTCCAGATGGTCAACATATGCTGGTGGTATTACATATCAAAGTTCACAGAATTTTTTGACACGCTCTTCTTTATATTGCGCAAGAAGAATGAGCACGTATCAACTCTGCATGTTATACACCATGGCTGTATGCCTTTCTCGGTGTGGATGGGCCTTAAATTTGCACCTGGTACATAGCATTGTTATTTATTCATATTTATGAATAATTTGATTCTAATTTCAATTTACTTTACAGGCGGCCACAGCACGTTCTTTGCCCTGCTTAACTCGTTTGTACATATTGTTATGTATTTCTATTATATGATTGCTGCCATGGGTCCAAAGTATCAAAAGTTCATCTGGTGGAAGAAATACCTAACCACCTTCCAAATGGTATAGTTTCTCAATTTACGCCACTAAAAACAACTGAACTGAAATTGTTTCGAATATTCCTTTACAGGTACAATTTGTGGCCATATTTACACATCAGTTCCAGCTTTTGTTCCGCGACTGCGATTATCCGAAGGGCTTCATGGTCTGGATTGGATTGCATGGTGTGATGTTCCTATTTTTATTCTCCGATTTCTACAAAGCTAAATATCTAAGTGCGCAGCGTCGCCGCCGTGAGGCAATCAAGGCCACCGGTCATGCCAATCGAGTTCAGATAAATGGTAAACTCAAGAATCTCGGAAGTGGCGATCCGCAACCAATCAATGACACCAATAAAGGTGCCTGTATGGTAAGTCCAGCTAATATTAATTTGCAGTCGCCAAAAAAAATAAAGAACAGAAACAAAAACAATGTTGAAAATAAGAAACATATAGATATGTGTAGCGTAGGTAAGCAACATTAAATCAAGTAGCCCTTGAAAGTTATTAGCCGTGGCTAGACACACAAATCGACGCCCGTTTCAAGTGCAGGCCCCCAGGTGAGGCAGGTGAGACGTCCAATGGGCCAGTGTATGCATACTAGAGTTGGCTTCGTGTCGGGTTTGTCGTGCGTGACACGAAAGCCATGAAAAAAGAACAACAATCTAATTTAAAATTGTTTATATACTTATGTATGCTTATTTTCTTTGCAGCATAGACAGTGGTTTTAAGCCATATATTAAATTAATTTCAAACTAGATATATATTAACGGTATAATAACATGTTGCTATTATTAACAAACTATACATTGCATAGTAAAAAATAATATATAAATCAGAGTATTTGTAGAATTTCGAAATAACATTTTGTGTTGTATAAATTAGACACGTCTCATCTCTAAGGTATATGTTCAAGTGCGTAGTTGTATTATCGTTTGTTGTTGTATTTTGATCAACTTAAAAATTCTAACTAGCTAGTTAAACAAACAACACTCATACACACCCATATACACACACACACAGATAAACACACATGCGCGCAACACTCGCAAACTCTCAACACTACGCGGGGGACGTTTCAATTAGCGTAAACATGCGAAGCCGGATGCGAAGGCCCAATCATATTGGCCGCTAGCCATTAGGAAGACACACGGCGCTTTGAACTCTAGCTAGATGGTTAAGAAGGGGTGGAGGTTGGGGGAGAAGGGTTCGGTACGCACGTGCTTGGCAAAAAGCAGTAAAGCAAAGCTTAAATACATTCATATTAATTGCATCTCAATATTAAATTGCAGCCTGTTTTGGACGGTGAATATGTGGATAGCAATGGGCATGCGAACACCTATCAGGATGGTTACTTCAAGGAGGGCGTACTTTCTACCAACGATGCCATCTTAAATCCGGACAGCAGTAGCTCTAGTCTGCACCAGCGCAAAGTCAAATAACTACTACTAAGACCTACTAAGTTGATATTCATTATGATTACTTTAAGTGTTTAGCATGTAACCGAATCAGATGAAAGAGCAGATCCAAACAGGCTAAGGGCAAAACAGTAATGCATCCATGCAATTATGACCATTGGCAACAAAAACAATAAACCATTACTTGATTTTAATTATTTATAATACAAATATTTATGTAAAGGCAAGCCAGATGTTAGTGTGTAATGAGTAGCCACACGGACGTCACATATAAATTTATATATAAGCTGACCAAGAACCAGAACCAGAACAAGGGAATATTAAATTCCTCCACCAACAAGACCATCAGCACCCACTGTAGCCGAAGCCGTCAAATAGATTAAGAAAGGAAATCTGCCTAAAAAAAATAAGAAATTAAAAAGTTTATAAATATTGTCGATTGTATAATTCCACTAAATAATATTCTTACGCCCACAAAAATGAAACATATTTTTTGTACCAATATTTTTGTAAACTCTTATGTATATTTCTCTACTGGAGGTGTATTTTAAACAGGCAGCAGGTATCATTTTTATTAGATAAATCATAAACCTACACTTAATCTAAACAAATCTATAAGATATTTACATATGTAACGCTCACACCCACATACACACATACATATATATATAAATAGGCTTTAACTTTTATATGACAATTTTGGATAACAGAGACGTCAACCTAACGATAAAATATATAAAAATATATGCTCTTAAGCCTGCTTTAAACTTAAACGTTAAACTATTTGTAGCTTGTTTTTGTATATTGAGAGTTAAAGAGAGAAAGGGAGAGAAAATGTTTGTTGTAATATTTTGTAAATGGTCTAATAGTAAAAACTTATGTATAATGCGATGTTGTAGTTAGCTAGCCAATTGCATACAAATCAAAAACATTAACAAACACAAAACCAAACAAAAATATTTAACAAAATTAGCACAAAATGCTAATGCTGCGAAAACAACAAAATATTATGGAGGAATAGCTTTAGACTTTAGGTGTAATACAGCTGAAGGAGCAGACAATCGGATCGGCATTAAGCCCCATTAAATAATTAAAGAAACATACAAAATCCTAATAAAAATATTTGGTTAATGTTTTAATTTTTTTGTAATATTTCTCGGTGTGGCTTATGCGCGTATTTTTTGTATAGATGTTAATCTACTTTTTGGTTTTAAATGTTAAAATAGTTCTTTATTTGCGTGTAGCAATATAAAAATTATTTAAGAGTTAATTGTACTACAGTCTGTTAATCTGTGCGTGGTTTCTTTGTTAAGTTGTGGCTTAAGCTGAAAAGTTCAAAAAATGTGGAAAACATGGAAAAAAAGCTTATTAATTTATATTAAAGAAAAATGGAATCAAAATCGTGTTTTTAATTATTTCACATGGAAAGGATTTAATTAATATTTTTTTTCATAAATTTTCAGTAAATTCTTAAATTAATTAATTGTTGGATGAGTTTCTATCTTATATTGGGACCAATTGCAGTATATTCTGGATGTAAAATTCATATTTTGGTTGGTCGAATCGGTTTGGATTTTTACCCTACTTTTGTTTTTTTCTTTTAGGTGTATATTTTTAGGCGGCATTTTTAATTGCCAAAAAAAAAAGCGATACGTCCATCACGAGGAAAAATAAAATGAACTGATTTTAAGGGTGTTAAATAACCAGTCTTCACTTTCGGATAGAGTATTTTGTAGCTGTAAGCCACTTAAAGAACTTTTTCCGTGTAACTCAGACGTTATATAATTTGTGTTGTTATTGCGTTTTAGTGAAAACCATATTAGATGAACCCAAATGTCAAGTTCCCGAAGTGCCAAGTTTGAAGTACAATTACACAATTCTGAAAATAATTCGAATACCTTCCACATGCAGTAAGTGCGGTATATAAGTTGCACTTTGGTATAACCTGTGGTGGAGTCTGCTCACTAGTTGTCAATAGACAAAAACAAACAAATCGATTAACACGCCAATACCAAGTCAATAAAAAAATGAAAAGGCCAATTTTCGTTGAATTTTCATGACGCTGACGTTTTCACAGCTCGTGCCTTCCAACTGGGCTGCCCCAATCCCCCTCTTCAACAACATTGTACCTTGCACCAAAGAGCAGTCGGGATTGGAAGACAGTGAAGGTTGTTTATTGCGCTTGACTGGCTAAAAGTAAAGGAGCTACAATTAAGTAAAAGTTAAAAATAATTTGTTTGCTTAGCATAAAAATTAATGATTACTTCATATACTAATTATTGACAAACAAAAATGTAATTGATGGCGGCAGCTGAGCGCGTGCCTGGCAAATATTTAACGGCCACTTGACCTTGATGAAGTGCAAGCGCAAACTGTCAACCGACGGTCACAGTTTACCCAGTTAACACACTGTTAACGCAGTTGGAGAAGCAGATGCGACTAATGCTGACTGCATTATGCATTACACTCAAAGTTAATTATATAATCTTTGGTTGACCTGCTAGTAAACTTCGTTGCAAGTTGATTGGGCTGATCAAACACTTAACAAAAGTTACGTCGTGCGCCACCTGTTGTTGTTTACTTGAACTTTAGTTTGGTCGAGAACAGGAGCGCACCATGGGCCAAAGCAATTAGTGTATTTACATTGTACTTGCACTGAGGGGGGCTGAGCAACGGCTGGGGGTTAACTAGTTGTTGTATTACGGAAAGTTTTTTTGCGCTGTGCATTTATGCATTCGGTTGCTGTCACGTAAGTTTCCACTGTCAGAAGCTTTTCAAAGTTTTCGGCTTAAGTTCTGCGCCTGCTCGCCAGCCGTGCAGCTTTTGGCAGCGCTGTCAGCAGTAGCGTCACAATTCGCAACGTTGGCAGCGCAGTTGCTGCGCAGTTGCGTCGTCGCATTGCGGGTTTAACAGCCGCACCGCTCAATTTTAGCTCAGTTTCATTCAGAAGTTAAGCATAAACGTGTCTCGGACGCTCGGTCAATAGTCCCGCTTTGCTCATTAGCCAATTGCGAAAGAATTCGGATTTTTACAAAGTTCTTGTGAAATATTTACGTATGCTTGCACATTTGGCCATACATATGAGCATATAGTTATTTCTACCTTGTCCGTGCGTTATTTTTGTTGCGGTTTTTGCGGTTTTTCAGTTCCAGTTTCAATTGATTGCAACCAGGAGCAGCGGCCTCAGCAGCTAAAGCAGCTAAAACAGCAGCAAAACGCCACTAGCGCCAATAGCCAACACAAATTGTTGGTAAGTTTCCTCACATACGTTTTGTGCTATTACTTCTTTTGCAACTGTTATTGTTGATTTGTTGAACAGGCTGGCAACACTGTGCCGACTAACGCATTGCCAAATATAATAAAGCAATCACAAAAATACATGTAGAAGCAAAGAAAAATAATGAAAAAAAAACCCTGTTTAAACGATTTCACACTTTTGGGCCAGCACTTTATAAATAATTATATTAATTTCAGGTTTTAAGCTTTATGCAAATTGAAGTTATTTATCACCTGTTTTCGCCACTTGCAAGTTCTTTAACCCAAAACTTTTAACCCATGAACAGTAAACTGTTAATTATGAGTGAGCTATGTTACAAGAATGCACAACTCAACATATTTTCTGTCCAAACTGGCAAAGCTTTCATTTTTGTTTTTCTTTCAAACTGCATTTACATTGCATTTCACTTATGTACCGCTGACAGCTGACGTTTGTTTACGTTATTTGAACAGTTCAGCAGGGATGCATTCGGTGGCAGCAGCTTTTCTATTATTCTTTCAATTCAGGTTTGCTTCACTTCGAACCGATCATTAACCCACTTATGCACTTTATTGTCAATTTGATACTAGTCGTATCTTAGTTTTAAATTATATCCCAAATTCAAAATAAAACGAATTACTTATGCAATTAAAATTAGAAATCACCTACATCATAATGCGAAATATGTATATATATGTATTTGTATTAATTAAGATGGCGGCTTTCAAGGGTTAAACGATATTAAGAGCTCTTTTAATTATTAACAGGCCTGCGTTAACAGCTTGCTTACATTACAAGCTGCACAAAAAAAAAGTAACAAAGCAAATTGCAGAATGAAAAAAACCCGCAAATTAACCTGGGCTCCATGTACAACCTTGGACTTGACTGTTGCCACTGATGGGCAACTGATTACCTGGTCGGTTTACCTGCCTGCCAGCCCGTTGTCACATTATGTCTTTTGTTGTTGTGCGACCTGTTGCTGTTGTTATAGTTGTTATAGTTGTTATTGTTGTTGGCATGTTTTAAACAACTTTTGGAACAACTTTCAATCGTTTATTATGATGGGTCTGTGAGGATGACAGAATATTTTATGGCTGCCACAGCCCTTTTGCTATTTTGATCTGATATACAGCGTATTTTGAGTTCGATGCTCACTTCCGTATTGGTAATTTAATCACAGAATTGATTAAAATCCTTAATGACTAGTTAAGGTATGGACTGTGCGGTTCCTGGAACTTTAACATAAAATTCACCCAAACACAATCAGGAATGAAGATTGCTTCTGGTTAAATTGCAAATCACAAATCATTGACTGATGATGGCAATTGAATCATGTGGGGTTTCGCTTTCAAATGGTTACAAATGCAAATATTTACGTTATTTCGCGTGATTTTTCTCTTTTCGGAATGCCACGCACGTAAACTACATTTAATGCGAATTTACAGGCTTACCCTCTAGCCAACGTTGCCTTTTGACAGATCGTCCCTGGAAGATCTAAAGCTTGCGCGATCACCGATCTGTAGAAGAACGAACATTAAATACTCTTTATAAGTTAATGTATCTAATGGAACCCGTAGATTTTGATATAACAGTGTGCAGACCTTTCATGTATTCATCAGAGTAATATTAAAGGTGAGAAACAGGCCTTAACTAATCATTATATGTAAAGCGTTTCACATTTCGCTAGAATTGTAGAAAAACGTTTGCGAGGGTATACATAGAACAGTCAGCGGTCAATGTGCTGTAGATCTATCCAGTTCAGCGCAAAATTCCCCAAACATAAAAAAAATATTTAACACTCGGTGTCGAGGGCCTCACTTGCACATGGCTCACTCACTCTCTATAAATAATTCAAACGCACGTGTTGTCTAGAACAGGATCCACTCATCCGCGCCCGTTGATCAGAGAGAGGTGGCGGGTGCCCAGGTGCCTGGCATGCTAATTTATAGACACAACAACGGACTGAGTTTGACAGCCAACTGTGATTTTGGGCATTCATAAATGATCTGAAGGTATTGCAGAGATATAGCATGGAGAAAGAGAATGGTTATTTATCATTATATACATATTCTCGGTTATCTAGAAGAAGTCCAAATATTAAAATTTTTAAGTCTTAAAAGTTATGATAATAAAAATATATTGCATGATACAATTTGAATTCTAGATTCGAGCCGGTTAACAGACTTGGCTTTAACTGGCCAGCATACCAAGTTGCAATCAAATAATATCTGTCAAAGTGTAAAATATGTGAGTACTTAATAAATTGTTAGCTTTTACGTTGCGTGCTTCATAAAACAGTTTATTAGAATACAAAAGGTTTTTTTAATGATCTGTTGTGAAAAAATGTACAAAGGCTGCTGGTCAACAGACTTGAACTGCGAAGTACGTGAAGAACGTTGCTGTCATGATGATGATATAGTAAGTCTTGCAATCATTATACGATTTGTAAATATGTGCAAATTCATTTGTCGCCGCTGTCACTGTGACGGTGACTGTGTCGGTGTCGGTAACTGTGATTGTGACTGCGACTGCGACTGTGACAGTTCCTGCTTATGACTAATGAAAACAATTAACAGAGTTTTATCTGCCTCCGCCTACGTGTTGTGCATATACAAACATCAAACAGTATCAAGCGGTATCGACTGACAGATATTACCAGAAGTTCTAGAGTTATTGCAATGTTTATAATGCGTAGAAATCAACGACGACCCGACTATATAATCAGGCGTCGTGGGAGAGTTGTTTTAATAGATTGACTAGTTGTTTTTTTTTCTGTTTCTCTTTTTCCTGTTTATTTCTTTTTTTTTCTTTGTGAAGTTCAGATTGGGTTAATACTGCATTTGGAGATTTGTACAAAAGCCCAAACAAAATGGGTGAAAGATACAAATGGAGACATGTCCAGATACCAACCGTTAATTGAGGTAATTAGTGCGCTAAATGCACATACAAACGAGCCAACAACAACAACAACAACAACAAACAATGCCAGCAACAAAAGCACGGAAAATGCAAAAAATTGATTTCAAAAGTTGAAGTAAATATAATATATGTATATATATGTATGTATTATACATTTATACACAGTGAAAGCTCGCTTGATGGTTACTCATACATATAGATGTATTCATATAGATGTAAGATATATTTTACATATATAAAAGTATATGCATTGTTATTCGTCATAGAGAGTCTCTACTGTACTTGCATATATGTTTGGCCGTGCTCAACTTAGCGTGTTATTTATTTGGCCGCGCTGTTTGGTGGCCCAACAAATGTTTGTTAACCTCTGACATGATTACCGTGTTTCTTTTTCAACATTTAAGGTTGTAATTTGTAGCTAAAGCTTAACTTGGGCTAAAATTAACAACTAAACAGTTAATTACGCCAGTCTTGAAATATGTTTAAAATGTTAAAGTGTTATTAATTGAAGACTAAATTTTTATTTGAAAAATGAGAAAAGGGAGGGGGACATATAAAAGTGTGTATCTAAAAACCTAGATTTAAATAATGCCCTTTTCAATTCCTTATCAAATTCTTTATATCCCCTACCTCTTCCCGATATGGTTATAATGCCTAAGGAATTTATTCATTTATAAAATATATATAATATACAACCAAATTTCAATACAATAGATATTATTTGGCTTAAAGTTCAATGAATTTCATGCATAAAATATAATGTCAAAAGTATACTTTAAGGCCATTGACTTATATATTGCATATAGCAAGCTTGTTTATCTAATGCACTTGATTAAAAATTTCTGTTTGACTTTGAAGTGATTCAACGAAATTAAAAAATCAATTTAAACAAAAACGAAATTTAAAATTCAACTCAAGAAAAATAAGAAATTAAAAATTTATTTATATTGTAATGTTCGTCTGCTGCATTCAATTTGTATCTACATTTCAATCGCGACGCATTTAAATAAATTGTGCAATAAATTATTTAGGTAAATAACAGTAGAAGTTCAATAAACAAAATCGTTAACTGCATAATGCACAGTAAACACTTGACTTTTTGTCAAATCATATAGAATATTAGAATATAAAATTCGAATTAATTTTATATACTCTGCTTTCACAGTGATAAGGGGAGTATATTTTTTAAGTTAATAGCGACATATTGCAGAAAGAAGCAGGTTTACATTTAGCCAGATAAATGTGACAATTATATATCTTCTGAAATTGGGGACCGACCCAAATCTCTCATTCTTTGAATATATTAGCTTTCGTTCAATCAAAACAAAATAAACAGGTTAACTTTAAATAAAATTAAATCCATTTATTGCAAAAAAAAAATATACATATATACTTTGGGTAAAGTATTTGTTGACTGCTTGTTTTTGAATGAACGCTTTTGCTTATTTGCGCCCACATTCAAGATTTTATAATGTCAACTAAGAAATAATACACAAAATGTACTTGAAAACAAAGTGAAAAACAAAAGGAAGCTTCTCTTTAAGAGAAGCTTGACATTGAAAGACCGCAGCCAGACGTTGATTAAGTTGTCAAAAAGCAAAAACAACTGAAAACCCACAAGATACATTTACAGCCGCTTCTCTGCCGCTTCTTCACTTGACATTGTCTTTGTTGCGGCTTGTGGTTTATGCTCTTTGTCTCACTATTGGACACAAAGTATTTTATGGTATTGTAATTTGCTGGTATATGGTTCGTCGCACGGATTAGTAACTTATTAGCAGTTGCCTTGGGATGGATGTGGATGTGGATGTGGATGTGGATGCTGTTGTGGTGTCCAAGTTAAGTGTTAACTTGGCCTTACGGCCTCAACAGTTTAGCAGCTCTTAATTAGCCAACAATATGCAGCATTTACCCTTCCATTTAGTTCACTTACTTTAAGTCTTAGTTCTGTATTCTGCAATTATTGTAAATACTACAATCCAGAATTGAAAGTTGTTTTAAACAAATTATAAATCTATCTGCTAAATGAAGTTGTAATAATGAGTACGTCTTACGAATGTAATCCATAATTATTGACACGTTTTGAAAGATATCTATCAAACATCTTTTCTTACAACTGTATTATGCAAGTCTCAAAGTGTTTTTCCCTTGATTGTAATTCATTATTAAATAATAAATATTGGCTATTATAAACAATGAATATATCGGAAATTATAGTTAAATATTTGCCTTGTAATTTTCCCGACACTTTGCCTATTTTAAATTGTAGGCACTGGTTGCTAATCAATAACTAACTGTATGATTAAGAGGTATGAAAATTTGTGTACTCAGTCGTAACCTCTACCTACTCTCTATCTCTCATTAACAGTACAGTCAATTAACGCCCTTATATATAATTTCATTCATAATTATCATGTGCCGAAGTTACAAAGTGCAGGAAATGGTGAACCTTAGGGCAATCGGGATGACCGTTCGATGTGGGGAAAAGTCAGTTTAGACAATAAGTCGGCCAATACTTAAGTCGAGGGTCCACTACATTGAGCAAATATTTACATATATTTATATTCGTATTCGTATTCGTATTCCTATTCGTCGGCTGTTATGTTCTGTTCTATTCTGTTCGACGCACATATTACTAAAGATAGATTGAAGTGTTTTTTAGTTGGAGGCAAAAATAAAAAATATGCCAAGTGCGCGTTTTAGATAGATTTTTGTTTATCTTGCGTGCGTGTAAATAAACTTTTTAAAAATCCTCCTTGTGTGGCCAAGACCTAAGCATTGGCATTTACTCTCAATTATATTCTCACGCTTATATTCCAATCGATTTCGAATAAATTAATCTGTATTTTACAAAATATAATGCATCTTTCGATAGTCATCAAATATTGATATGTAATGGTAGCTAGAATCTGTCTTAAGTTAAAAGCTATCAAGAAATATCTATTTGCTGAGATAAGCTTTGGGAGAGGCTGTATTCTGTTTATCTTAGATAAGTAGATCACAGAAAGGTTAAGGTTAGGCAGTCAAAAGTATTGACAGACGCGCGTCCATGTCGCTGTTATTGTCTATAAGGCCGAGTTCCGTTGAGTGCTCAGAATTCATATTATAGATCTATGCGATTCTGTTTGCTTGGCAATTGCGAAATCGTAACGCTTGACCGCATTTTATATCCAGTGTGTGCGGACGCGACTTTAGATGTTTGCAGTCGATGTCCGCCAATTGGGCAAACAGCTGGACCACATTTAGGCGTGTCTGTTAAATATATACTATATGTCTATATAGTAGAATATAGTATGTGAACGCGGTTAGTACTTCGGCACATTGTGTTTCTCATTATCATTATTCAGTCGCAGTTTTGGCCAAATTTCATGCTCGAAACTTGAAACTCGAAACTTAGAACTCGTTTCGGTTAGATCGCTTGACAAATATTTAATGGCTCAACTTTAATGGCAGATACTTATTTTCAGTACACCTGGAGCATTGTTATATGCGATGGCCTCCTCCTATTGTTAATGCTTAATGCGCATTGAGAAAGCTGCTCGTTGGCCTTTCAGCACTTTCAGCCATAATATTTGGTTTGTTTGCCAAGCTTAATCATTACCATTACCACACATTAGCTAACATCTAACTGTGCCTTCAATTTTGAAAGGTGTCTTTGTCTAGTTTTTGGTGGGTAATTGTGCAATTGCAATTGCCCTTCCACCGGACACGGTTCCCAGTCTCAGTCGCAGTCGCAGTCGCAGTCGCAGCGGGCCGTGCCCCAGATCAAAGCCTAAAACCAGGCTTCGGACTTTAATTTAAATAGTTTTCGTTTGTTTTAATTTTTTTTTTTTTATTATTTTTTGTCTTTGGCTTTGTTTACAACCGTGCTGCATACATAATTCAATTTATAGTCGTTTGTCATCTTGGCGGTCACACAATCACAATCACAATCACATCCCAGCCAGAAAACTGCACTCCACCGTCCATCAGAGCCTCTTAATGAGACGCATTTCACTCGGTTTGCTTGAGAGCGGTTTTTATTTTTTTTTTTTAAGATATAGATATGTGCCTAGAGCTCTTGCAATCATCGCCATTATCTTAAACATTTCATTACTAGCTTAGAGTCGGCTTTTTCAAAGCCCAACATTCCAATCATTCTAATATAGTGAATACTTTCAGATATTCGCAAATATTTAAAATAAAGTTACTTTATATTAGTAATTTAATTGGTTGGATGAACCAAAAAATAATCAAGAAATTCACATTTCCAATTTCTACTCGGTTGAAACTGTAGAAAAACTGAAATTCCTAATCCAGTTCTATTTCTCATTTTGATAATTAAATATAATAATGGTATATATATAATAATGGTATATAAACCTGTACTACTCCATAAGAAAAACTCTCTTTTCCATAAAGGAGAAAGTGTTTGAATCTCTAATTAGGCCATGGAGGAGGGATTTAACTGACTGACTTTTTCATATTTGAGCATCGCTTGAGAATGCAGTCAGAGGAAAGAAAAAACAACAATTGGGATTATTACAACATTTGGCAAACATTTCATTTTAATAATAAAAAAAAAAAAGAGAAAAAAACTGAAAATTCATTTCACTTCGGGTTTACATAAAAATTTTAGCTATTCGATTTTGACACACATTTTTTTTACATCAGTTATTGGCTTTTGCCAAAAGCAAAGTCAATTGTTGGCCTCTGGCTGCTGCCACGCCCCAAAGGTGATGAGAGCGGAGTGGGTTAGTGGTGGAGGATGGTGAGGGGGAGGGGGAGGGGGCACTTTGGGTGTACAACGAACAAAGTACGTGTTGTTGGCTATGTAATTTTTTATTGTCAACACGCTGGCAGCGGCGCCCGCCCTTGACTCAATTAGTTGGCCTGGCCGTGGCGCACGAGCAGAATGCAGAGCGAATTTATGGCTTAAATGGATGGATACATGGTCAGAGGCCTGCTTTGAAGACATTGGCCTAGGCAGTGCTTAACAATTTGCTAATGCCTCATTAGGATGGCTGTTGAGAGCTTAACTTAATTAGATCAACCAACTAACTAAGTGACGCCCACAGTCGGGCAGCTGGCGGAGGAGGTCAATTGTGCAATGCAATGCCGTTAATTAAATAATAGATGATTTAATAAAAGACGGTCGCTTCTTGGTCATTTTTTAATTGTGGCTGCAGCTGAAGTTGTTGCGCAGCCAGAGCCGCAAATTCCCGTTTGCTTGTTTAGGCAACCGGCGCTGGCATCGCTGTCGACGTCTCTGCCGGCGTCGCTGCCAGCGTTGATAATGGCGTTTCATTTACGAAACTTATTAATCGATTTATATGCGCCGGCACAGCAAGCAAAAGTGGTCGCAGCAACGAAAACAACAACAACAACAACAACAACAGCAGCAGCAATAATCAACACTCAGCCAATTTCTTTGACGCACACAGATACAGATACAGATACAGATACACATACAGGTGCACACACACGCCCTCAAGGTGAGATGTAAATGCGTGTGCGCATGTGGACGTATGTGTGTGACTGGCTAACATAAACCGTTAGCGTTTGCGCGATGATGACACAAAATCAAACAACAGCAACAACATTGGGTTGCGCGCTTGACACGTTTAGTTTTGACATTGTGAAGCCAAAGCCAAAGAATTTTGGCCAGTAGCCAGAGCCAACTACGCCCCTCTAATGCCACACCCCCTCCCCTAGCCACATGCCGCATTTCGCAATCATAAAATAGCATTTGCGCATGCGCAGCGCTTTAATTTAATTTATTTATTATTATTTTGTATTTATCTATTGCCCAGTTGCGCAATAATTCAATATTAATTGACTGATTTGAAATTGCTTTAGTTCGTTTTGACTGCTGCTGCTGCTGCTGCTGCTGCTGCTGCTGCTGCTACTGCTGCTGCTACTGCTGCTGCTACTGCTACTGCTGCAGTAGCCAAACAATTTTTATTTGTATGCCAAAGTTAACTAGTTGCAATGTGGATTTTCGCTAATGAGCTAATTAGCCTGCCAGTTATTAACCATTTTCTTCCAGTTGCTGCTGTTTGCCCAGATTTATGACAGTTTACGCGCTGTAAACTTAACACAGTCATTAATACAGTGTGCCCCGCCTAAGGTGAAATACAGTTATAAATTACAAGTGTAGGTTTTTTTTGTTGCTCACAATCTATAAACTCACATAAATATGAGTTTTGACAGATAGATCATAACAAACATTGTTACCCACTCCAAAAGTTATATATTCTTGATCAATATTTACATAAATATTAACCATATTTACGAGTTGCACCGTGAACAATTATTTTTCACTCAACAATTCGATCAGCTAGGTTCTATGTCTATGTATAATATAAGTTTTTACCTGGAAAGTTTTGTAACTTCTCGGCTACTAAAGAAACAAATATATGGACTTTTAATTTCTATTTAATACGTCTTGTTTATACGACTTTTATAGCGCTTATCGCATTAGCGATTATCCCGCACTTGAATTCTAAGTGATTTAGCTATAATGCTGTTTTACAATATAATTTTGTAATTCTTTTTTAATGACAGGCTATTAAAATTATTTAAATAATTGTTATGACAGTTGTTTCTAGCTATTAATTGCGGTACCTTTGGATTACTTATAACAATATCCATTAATTAGACTGTTCATTTTCCAATGACTTCCCTGAAAGTAATTTCATATTCATTCATTAATATTGTCATACGTGAAGTATCTAAAGGTAAATTCTCTTGAATTTTTTCATTATTTATTTTTGTTTCTCAGATAAGAATCCAGAATTGATATCCAGAAAAAGCTTTGCGTAAACTGTTAATCCCCTTTGAAATAGATTGTATTGAGTCGGTCGTAGCCTTTGGCCAATTTCATGGTCTATTCGCCGCATTGAACTGTTAATAACTTTGCAATTTTGTTAGTACTGTTGGGCCCAAAGCATAAGCTGGACACGAAGCACGAACACTAACTAAATGGGGTAAAATCATTTCCGGTTCATATCCGCACACCTTGAAGCGAGGTGCGGCCCAGTCGAACGAAAGGGCAACCATAAGACCAGTAAATATTCCTATATATACATACATACATATATGTATATGTGTATGTGTATATATATGTATAGTCAGTGTGGTAACTGAGCCATGTCCTGTACGACCAAAAGGGGTGGATTGGCAACAAAAATAAGAAAATAAAAAACAATTCCAAATAAAAAACATAACATCTAAAAACCGACAACTACAACAGCACGAGCAACAACAACAACAAATTTAAACAACATCGACAACAAACAACGAAAGCGCCAGGCCTCTCTCAACTTGGATGACATAATGCCAAGTGGAGTATGTATCTGGATACATGTGTGTGTGTCTCAGTGTGTGTATCTGTGTACATATGTGAGTACGCTCGAGTGTAGCCGTGTTTGTGCTGCGGCTGCGGCTGCGGGTGCTGTTGTTGTTGTTGTTGTTGTTGTTGTTGTTGAACACGCTTACTACGTTAGGCGGTGGGCTACTCGTATTTGTTTTGCGGCATTTGCGTTCGAAAAGAAATAAAACAAAAAAAAAAAGAGGCGACAACCCTCGGAAGGCAACAAAAATGAACGTATCCCATGGATACACGCTGTCAAAGAGAGCGCCTTATCAAAGGCACGCACAAAGCAGGGAGCGAGAGCGAGCTTCGGAGCACAGAAGAGGGGAGAGCTTGCGAGGCAGAGGCAGAGGGAGAGGGAGAGCGGACGAGCGAGCGAGAGTTAGCACGTATGGCCGGCTGGCAGCCGGCCTTTTTGCGCCACATCCACATCCGAATAAGTGCCTGTCGGGCTGGCTGAATGTATCTGGCAGATACAGAGAGGGCGCACTCGTATCTGTGTGCGCGCCCGTTGCAGCTGTGTGCGTGTCGATGTTTATGTATTGGCGCGTGACGCAACGTGTGTAGTAAACGCGAATGTTGCCAGCGACCATTCTTCTTCTTCGTCTATTAGCCGCTGCTACGGCGACGACGGCGGCTGGTTGTCAAATGCCGTTCCGTCTGCTTCTTGCCGATTGCCAGCCACAAGATTCAGATACACAGCACTCGGCACTAAATGCTCAGTACTCGTGCACACTCACTCTCTCCCTCTCTCTTTCGCTCCGGCACTCTCTTTTTCTCTCTCGCTGGCATTCACTTTTTTCATAGTGGGGTTCGCTCGTTCTTCGCCCAATTTGTGTGCCTCAGTTTGCATTTCGCTTTGGGTTGTGTCTCGTCTGGTTCGCTTTTGGGTCAGGCCAGACCAAAAATAAAATACAAATAAAAATAAAGTTTAACAAAATTAAATAAATGAACAAATTCGCATTCAATTCACATTCGCACTCAAATTAATATCCAAGCTGCCTGCCCAATTGCTGCAACAAAAGTAATTTTCCCCAAACTGATTATAATAATATAACTAATAATAATAATAATAATAGTAATAATAATAATATGAGATGCCGTCAATTACACGTGACAAATAAAGTTAATAAACGGCATGTACAGTTGGATTAATGTGTGCTACGCTGCGTCCTCGTTCTATTCCTCGGGCCGCGACCAAGTCGCGTGTATCTCACAGATACACGTAATGCCAGACCTAAAACTGTTGTCTACCCGTTAAATGTTCAAGTGCCTGTTTCCGCCCACAAACAAAATAATATCAAAAAAGAAAACTAAAAAAAAACAAAAAAAAAAAAAAATAGCGTCTAATCTGTGTGTGCAACGTTTTGCAAAGCCACTCGATAAATAAGTTAATGCCACAGATTTATTGCATCGTCTGTATATCTATAGAAAAGAATTTAATGCACACCCACCTAGCCCCACTTAACGGGGCCACCAAGCACCAAGCAGCATGCACTCAATTAGCTTGCCTCCCGGTCGCAATGTTCGGCTGCGTTCTGCCTACTTGGGTCGGGTTAATTGAGTGCAAGCGCTGGCATTTCTTAATGTTGCGACATTGTCACCTGCCAATAATCAGTTCGGGCAGCTAATTAATCAACAACGATAACAGCACAAACTTTACAGCAACAGCAGCAGCAGCAACAACAGCAGCAGCAACAACAACAACAACAATAACAGACAAAGTGCACGTTTTGTGGGCAAGTGTGTGGCATTGGAAGATATGACATAATTCCAAGACATTCACTTGCCACACACAAGAAATTCACACACACACACACGCACGCACATGTACTTGTGTACTATTAAGAAGAGCGCGCGCTCTGCACTCTCGCTCCCATTTGCACTCGAAGAGCGCTGCCCGCCGAAGAGCACATCAGGTGCGCGTGGCGACGACCAATGATCCGAATCTGGATCCGAATCCGAATCTGGATCTGAATCGGAATGCAAAAACCCGAATTTGTCGACACCCACCCCACACCCACACCCACATATATAGGCACATCCACACACGCACTCACCCACTGAAACAGAATGAAAATCATCTTCAAATTGCGATTGCAGCGTTGAATTTAATCCGTCTGGCGGAAATGTGTGTAACGCAATCCCCCACACCCCCACACCCCCACACCCCCACACCCGCATGCACGAAGCATTCAGCAAACCCTTTTCAAATAACGCCCATCCATAATTTAATTGAAATGCAAGCCAGTGTAGCCCGTTAAGCCCGTTCCTACATACATATAATTTATCCATATATAGCGATATATGTGATTTTTCTTTGCTTTCAAATATATTTGAATATTCGCGGGGGTTTGTGCTGTTACAAAATTGCATTCTGCGATGGCGACCCAATAAATAACACACACACACGCGCACACATGTATATCTACACACACTTATGTTGGCATGCATGTGTAGATATGCATAATAGATAAGCAACAACAAATTAGATGATTGCGACAAAGGGCGGCGTGCGTCTTCATTTCCATTTCGTCAAGTTTACCTGTAAACCGTTGGCGGTTCCATTGTTGTTGTTGTTGTTGTTATTGTAGTTGTTGTTGCTGCTGCTGTTGGTGTTGCTGTTGCTGCTTTTGCTGCTGTTTGGCGACACACATCGTCGGTTTGACCATGAATTCGATTTTAATGCAAAAGTCCCAAAAAACGTGAATTTATTTTCGGGCGAAAGGAAAACAAAAAGGCGAAACCTATAAAAAAAAACCCAAATACTTGTGCGTGTGTGTGTGTGTGTGTGTGTCTTCGTATTCGTATTCGTAGTGTGTGTGAAATGCCGTAATAATTAATTGATCGACAAGTGCGCAGCTTTGGCTTTTTTTTTGGTATGCGCCGCGTGCGCCGCTGCTGCTACTCGCGTCGCATTGCCGAAACCGAAATCGAAATCGAATTCGATCTCAACTAACAGCCGCCAGAGTCGACGCCAGCGCACGTTGTTGCTGTTGTTGTTATTGTTGTTGTTGTTGTTGCTATTGCTTTTGGGGGGGCCCTTGCAACATCGCACCAAAGCCAACTCGAGTTGAGCCAAACAGCGCTTGAGCTTGCGACAGCGCTGTACGCGTCGCTGCCAGCGTATTCACCTGTTGTTATTGTTGGCTGCAGCAGTTGGGCGCGCCAATGCATTGCAATTTACATTTCTATGGAGCTCATTTTAATGATCTAAATAAATTTCAAGCATTAGCACAAAAACACCTACACATATGTGCATATATGTGTGTGTGTATATGTGTGTTGTATGCACACACATATACACAAATCGCACCACTTTGCATTAAACAATATCAAAGTTTATAAATTCGTAATCAACGCCGACGACAACGACGACGACGCTGACGACGACGCTGACGCTGGCAGCACTTGCTCGCCCGTTCGCTCAATTCGCTAAACCGACCGCCAGTGACAGTGACTGCGACGCCGACGCCGACTGCAGCAGCAGCGTCGCCAACAGCGGCTTCAACGGCGTCTCCAGCTTTAGTTAGTCAGCCGTTGCGGCAGCCAGTTAGTCGTGCTTTGCTAGTCGCTGCCTGCGGTTTTGCCTCTCTCGGTTTTCGGTCAACTTTTCGCGCGACTCGTTACCGTTCCCCTTACCGTTACCAATACCGTTACCGTTACCGTTGCCCGTCTCTGGCGTCTAGCATCGGCTCGTCCGTGCTTACGAGTTAAGCTACCGAATTGCATTCAAAGTGATTTTCAAAAGTGCAGAAAAAAGGACTCGCGCATTCTGCTGCCAAACTTGGCTAGCTTGGCAACACTGATGCAACTTACACACCCAAACACACTCACACACACACACAAGCGCACAATTAAATAATATACACATACGTGTATATTTACAAAGCGGCTGCCAAAGTGTGATAAGCGAACGCAAAGAGCGAAAAGTGCGCCACAAGTAAATGTGAATTTTATGGCAACGCCAGCTGCAACAGCAACAATTTCAATAATTGATAACGATTCTTCAATAACAACAAATTCAGCAACAGCGGCAAAAAACAAAAGCAATTCGCACGTATATCCTTAATGCAAGCGATTTAACTGATATAACGATAAATACAACCGACTCACACACACACACTTATAATTATAATCAATCAAATCGAATCCGAACCAAATGCAACTGGTTTTCCTCCCAATTTCCATAGCCACTGGCAAATTGATCACGTTTCTACTCGCATACATGCTTACATAAATAAAACAGTTATTAACAACAATTTTTAAAACAAAATATCGAATATAGACAATATATATATAGAGAAATACTGCAACTCGATAAATAAGGTAAAATTGATAAAACAATGAGAATTTTCAAACCTTTGAAGGATTTCAATGTTAACATTTTAAAAACAATAAATTTTTAAGTTAAATTATTAACATTTTTTAAAGAATAAGTGTTACTCATAGCAAAACAATCGAATTAGTTTGAAAAAAAAGTACTTTTAAATCTTTGCGACTTACTCAGGCCGTGTTTCGTGGAACCCTTTGGGGAGCCCGTATGAATAGTTTACCTGTATTACCTGTATTACATTATCGTCTAAGTGACAGATGAAAAGAAAGAAAAAAGAACAATTGTCCACATTGTCCACAATTTGAGCCCTGCCAAGCATAAACTAACAATATTTCAATTCATATATTTCGTCATTGTTTTTTGTTGATTTGATAATCTTGTTATTGTCATGCAACACGCTCGCTATATTTGACAGATTCGATCGTATGCAAATTAATAATTATTTTCACATCAGTTTGTTTAACAATAATCTACGTTAATTTGACACAATATTTGTTAATTTATTTCAAAATTTAACGGTACATATACATATATATATATATGATTGTTAATGAACCGTTGAAGCTGTCGATGAACTTCCGTAGAAACGAGTTCAAAATATTTAATCAATGCTTAATTTTTACCATTTTAAATTCAGTAGGGCAATGGGTATATTCATTCAGTAAGGAGTTTATCAAAAACAAATCATGATATAAAAATATTTAAAAAAATTAAGAATTTCGTTAGAAAGAAAACTTTTTGTCACAGATTTATAAGCCATGTTATTTATAGGGTAGTTATAAGTTGTGCATCTCTCACTATATATTCTCGTTTTAGTTTTGAGAAATGTCGAATTTCAATCAGTTTATAACCAGTTTTTTTTTTTTTTTTGCTTGATTCGATGTGAAAAGCGTTTCATTGTTGTTTTGTTTTATGTCTATTGCCGGCTGTCGACGCTCTGATCTACAAATGTCGTAATAAATCGAAATTAAATTAGCCGGAATAAATTTGAGCTACGCACACAGACATTTTAAGCGTAAAATCCGTATTAAGAGTCGAGTAATTGCCGTTTAGATGCCCTTAACGCATAAGATACAGCTAATATGTATCTCATGGATACACGTGCCCGTGTTCAGGGCTATCTGCAAGAGATTTACAAATTTCATTTAATTACCATTTAAAATCCATTCCCAGAAAAACACTTCAGATAATTGCAAGTGTAGGCCAAGCAACCTTTGACTGGCCCGATTCATTGACCCGGCCCGTTGAGCACTGTCAACACTTGCCAACTGCCACAGACAAAAATCAATAGAAAATTGAAAAGGCGAGCTGCTTAACCAACCAACCAACCACCAGTCGAGCACCGCGCCCATCCCCCACCCCCCACCCTTAGAACACTGCATGCATGCCTCAAAATGCACGTGACACCTTCTGTTGCGCTAGAATTGAGGCGAGGCCCAGCCCCTCCACTCAACTCACAGACACGCACGCACACACTCACACTCACACTCACACTCACACTGACACACACTGCTTACTCACTGACATAATACGCGCAGCCACAACAACAATTACGACGAGCCACGCGTCTTTAAGGCGTCATTCATGGCGTGTTGGTTGCACATTAAACGCGTTTTCATCATCAACGTTTTCGTATTAGCCTTTTTTTTGTGGCCAGGTCGGACAGCAAGTGCTCGACGCAATTTTTGAGAAGTGACAATGCTAGAAAAAGGCTACATTTTATTTGGCTGTTTCTATTATAACGAGATATAAAAAAAAAAAGAAAATTAATGAAAATACAGTAAGCTATAAAAAAGTAGAAGGCATTCAATTTATGTAAAAAATGTAAATAATTAGTTTAGACTGGAAGAGTTGAAAATTACTTCAAATTTTATAAATAATTAAGTTAACTTTTTTTCATAGAAAGTAGAAAACAAAGAAAAATAGTCAAACAAGTGTTACCAATTTAAGCAAATAAAAAAAGCCAGGCTTAGTGGGAAATAAACATTGCCGGCAGCACTGAGTGTGAGTCACACCGACGCGGATCCGGACGCGCTCCCATAGCCCGATTTTCATTCAAGAAATTCGCTGCGAGGCTCTGCGCAAAAGCGGCCCAAAGAGAGAGACCAAAGAGAAACCCTAGCAAGCTGTTCGGCTGGAGGGTTTTGATTTTTAAGAATGGGTTGGTGGGTGGATGGGTGGTTTAGTTGGCTGTCATCACGTGATTGTGTGTGTGTGTGTGTGTGTGTGAGTGTGACAACGTGGCGCCGGTTAAACGGCATGTTGCTGTGTAAATTCGGCGCCCTGGAAACTCAATTCGTTACGGACTCGGTTTCTGGTTTGGGGCTTGTGTTTGGCTTTGGGGTTCGGCTTTGCTTCTTGTTGTTGTTGTTGTTGTTGTTGATTTTTCGTGTTATTTCATTTGGGGTGTCGCTTTACATGCTCGTGTGCATTGTTGCTTCATGCTTTGGCTATTGTGTGGGCTTACATGGAGCACACAACAACAACAACAACAACAACAACAACAACAGCAACAGCAACAAAAGCCACACTGCGAAATCAGGTCAATGAAATAGCAATATTTGGCACGGCTTTAAAGCGTCGCTGGCATCGCGTTTCATTGGCGCTTCTTCTGGTTAGGCGAAGGTGAGCCTGACCCACCGTGGGTCGCCTCCTCTGTGTGGTGTCATTCGTTACGCTTTCAAATCGGGCGAAGCCATTGCCGCCCACTCAGGCCACCAAGAAAAACAAACCTCTTTAACTGAGGTTTTCTTTTTGTTTTGTTTTTTTTTTTGTTTTTATTGCCCTGTTGACGGCATTTTCCGTCTATTCGCTTGGTTGTGCTTTACACTGTTTCTATTATCCGCCTTTGTCCTCTGACTTTGAATTTATTCGTATTAAGCTGGCAATGGCTTAGTTTCTTGTTTGCTGGGCCACGCCACGGCGTGCAACACGTACAGCCCGATAATTGGCTTCCAGGCATTAGCACGCTTTGAGCAATTATTCACAACATGAATCCGAATATCTTCATAAACCCGCAATTAAGTTGAGCAGGTATTACTCTTAAAGGAAAGCTTTTACAATCGATTGATTGCTAACATACGGTCATAAAATACATAATGCTATTTGAGCTCAATAGTTCTACGCTGCAACAAAATAAGTTTGCTTTGAAGTAATTCGCAAATATCCTTTTACTATAATGCAACAATTCAAGTAACTTTTAATAGATTCAACCTTGATGCATTAGTGTGTCTCATCAAAGTCCAATATTTTATTTAATGTCATTTCAAAATAATTATTTTTCATGTAAATTCCCCATTCACAGCGTCGTTATAAATGAATACTTAATGTTTAATTAAGAAATTTTATACACATTTATATAAGAAGTGTTAATCAATAATTTTTATGACTAACACTTAAATGCAGTTATCAAATGTCATTTTATATAAGATGCGATATATTACACATTTATTTTTCTAAGTGTAATTGCCCTGATTAATGTTCATAACTTACTTACGATTCCTTTTATGGCCGTCAGACCCAGACTATTCCCATTTGTTGACCCTCTGGCCGCACTCTTTGCAGCAATGAGGTAAGCAATTAGACAAGAGAGAGAGACATTCCTTTGAGCCAATATTATTTAATATTTACAGTAGCAGTCGGCGTATGAGTAATGCTTGACCATCCATGAGTGTATGTGCCTATGTGTATGTGTGAATGTGTGTGTGTGTGTGTAAATGACGTCAACAATTGCTATTCACTTGGGCATAGATATTTATTTATGCAGAGGCCTGTCAATTGTACTAACATGGCTATATAAAGTGTGCTGTCTTGGTTGGGCCAGATTTGTATATTGCTATGCCAAGTGCGTCTGCCATAAGGCATAAGGGGTCGAGGAGCAGGGTGGGGGCAGCCGTACTGGGGCAACGAAAATGCGCTGTCAGCAGTTGCGGCTGTTGCACTTTTCGTTTGCCAAAAATTTGTTTGCACCGAAACCCTCCCAAAGCTGCCTCCTGCATATGTATTAGTATCATGTACGTGTGAGTGTGTATCTGTGTGTGTGTATGTGTGTGTAGTGAGTGAATTTGACTGCCCTTGAACTTTGATTGCACTTTAGCACACAATATGGGATATTATTTAACTACTTGAGGGCTGAGCTAAGGACCTCTTCGAATGTGAAAATACAAATCTTTAGCTGGCATTTTTGGCTGAATGTCGCTCTGTCGACTGTTTTCATAAGACAAATATCGATTTAAGCTTATCTATATTGATACACGCTCGATTAGGCCCGATATCGTATCTTCTGCTTAGGCTCAAAGTCTGCGCTTATCGCTGGAACCCGCGGCTCCAAGCCCAAAACGAGAACATCAAAATATAAACAACATGTAAATTTGCTGCTAAAATGCTGACTGGCACTTTTTTATATTTATATGTATTTCTACATATACATATATTTTATATATTTATATGCATATATATGTATATTTTTGTTTTTGTTTTATTTTTTGATTTGGATTTTAGTTTATTAACCTCATTTTATTGCTGTTGCCGACGGGTTGCCTTTTATTTCTGCGTGTGTATGTGTTTATACATATATGTATTTAGTTTATTTTATACTTATCGCATATTGATAAATGTCCAATGGCAATAATTAGTGGGTTGAAAGGCAACCGATCGGCTTTAGTATTTTCTTTTTTCAACATTGAAACGAAATTTATAATAAATGCGCAAGAGCTCACGTGCCTGCCTAGATTTATAAATATAAAACATTACATATACTATACATGTATTATGTGTGTAGATGCTTTACATAATTAATTTGAGTAAGAAATATTCGTACTCAATATTATATTTATTCTAAATTTTTTTTTTGGTTTTTATTTATTTTTTTTTTTGTGTAAAGCTTTTCCCTTCACACATTCATCAGCAAAAGTCGAACAACTTCTGCTCATATATAAGCTAAGAAGGCTATGTTGTCTGAACTGTTGACAAGTAATATTCGGATAACACATGTAAATATAATTAAATAATGTGCAACTCGATAGAAATAAATATTTACATAAGGTTAATTCTGTTCTTTTGGTTTTTTCATTGCAGCTCGACAATTTTTGCATTGCACTAGATGCAGTGAACTACTCGGGACGCACCACCAATAAAACCAACAACTACAACACAATCACACACACATTCACACTCACACTCTCACACACACACACTTACATTCACACACACACACACACAGCAACAAAATGGCCTTAATTATGAAATACATCGAGAGCATAAACAGATATATGGACTCACATAGTGGTAAGTTGTGCCAGCTAATATATGGCATGTGCGTTGGGGTCTAACACTTACATGCCTCTATTTATATGTATATATATAAATAAATAGGTATATAGATAGATAGATAGATTATACATATATGTACGTATATATTAAGGCCTGCTAATTTATGTAACCTTGATGTTTCAAGTCTGTTGTTGTTTTCTGTTTGTTAATGTGGTTGTTGCTCTTCTTTCTCACATTTCTCTGCAAAACGCCAAAGGTTTAGCAAATGATTGAGTAATTTTTGACACCATCTCACTAATTGCCCCCCAGAGAGCGAATGAGATTCGAGCAGCTGCTACCAGCTTTTGGTCTAGGCCCAAAGAGTTGACTTATAATGAGAATTTCAATGTCAGAAATCTTTTGAGGCAACATCAAATATACGGCAAAGAGTTTTAGCTAAGCTCTCCTTAAACTTATCCTTCATCAATCTACGTATATTGTGTGATTTCTGTATATGCTTACCACATTACTCCAGTAATCTACCATTCCAATCCTGTAGTCCACCCATGATAAATATTAAGCAATTTCAATCCGCTAAAATTATGTTTCAACATGACACGGATACCAGCTATCTAGGTATACCCCACATAGATATACTTATAGAGCTTCCATAGCTGCTAGTTGTTTGCCTGTGCGTGTCAGTCTTTTCTTTGTGTGTGTGGCAGTATTATGGTTATTTTAACGGGGAACTTGTAATATAACTTATTAGCGCAGTTTCGGAAGTAAATTAGCCTTCGAATGGCGCCACTCTGAATGTTGCTAAGCAAACAGGTCGGGAGTGTATTAGAATCTACTCTACTTAATGGATAACGGGCACATAAAAAGCACTGTGAATTGGTTGTTAGGTGAAAGGAAGAACTGATAGAGACTTACTAACAAAGCAGGCGTAGTTTAGTTTTTCAATAAATTCAGTGCATAGTAACTAGTTTCCATAACATAGTCTTCATTCTATTTTGAATCTTAGGCTAGAGTGGGCTTAAAATGTAGTCAAATAATACAAAAATAATGTACATACATAATTTCAATAATCTAAAATCTAACAATTTAATTGATAGCTTGAGCAAATGCGTGTCTCAAATATTTATAAAGTGCTCAATAAAAAATAATACCTACTTATAATCGCATATCACCTAAATCAATGCATTCGACAGTTATTTATTAACTCTTGAGATTTCACCATTAGACTTTGTCCTAGCCATACAAAAAAATCACCTCAATTCTAATCTCAAAGTGCAGGCCCAATCTAGATTTTGTATAAATGCCTTAAAAGAGTATTCATAGTTTATTGACTGAACAAGTTACCATTTCCTTTCGCAATTCATTCATATTTCAGCAAAAATTTCACTTGGCACATTTATTCAATCAAGTTTGCTGCCTTAATTAATATTCGTTGATTATATTTTTTTTTTACTTTTCCTTTACGATTTGTTAATCTATTCATCAATTTTTCATACTTTATTATCTGCCATTTGATTGTTTTTTCGTTTGTTTTTTGTCCATATCGAAATATTTGCTTACGAATATATTTAATTATTATTATTGATTTATTTATTTCGTCTTCTTTTCGCCCTTTTTGCTTGGGCAATCTAAATTCGCGTGATTATTCGATTGGTTGCATAAGTTATTCATGAGATAAACTCCCAGCTAAATTTACGCATTTTTATGACAATTATCGCTGAACTGAATGCCAAATGAAGCGAATGTAGAAATTCCCCCAATAATATTTATAAGAAAATACTATATATATACATATATATGCTAAGTGAATAAAAACCTGGAGCTAAATTTCATTGTAATTGTTGTGCAGGAAACAGAGTTCGACTCATCACTATCGTCATTATCATTATCATTATCATTATCGTTATAATTAACGTTGCTAATGATCGTCTCTGTGACATTGCCTCAAACATGAGAATGTGAGAAATCAGGGCCAATGCCCAATGCTAATGTTTAACAGATGATAAAAGCAATGCGTGCGCTTGCTTTGTTATCTAATATAGATACCATATAGATATACGGACATGTTACTGCCGTTCTACACGTACTTATGTCTAGTTAGTTGAGCAAATAAACAACAACAACAACATCAATAACCCCTTCGTAAACAGCGCTGACATTGGCCGTTGTACACTTTCAACCAGTCTTTAAAAATAGTTTGAAATAATTGACTTGGCTTCGAGTTCAAAAATAGTTTCTTATATCTTAGAATAGAGAACACGATTTATCTTAACTCTAAACAAAATATGGTAAGGCCAGATCTCTAACGTATTTCTAACTTCTTATTGCACAGATTCAAGGACAAAGGACTGGCCCATGATGAGTTCACCCTTCCCCACACTGGCCGTGTGCCTCACATACGTCTACCTGGTTAAGGTAAGTAACAAACCACTCCCCAACACAGGTGTTGCTCGTTGGATCTGGATTTGACCAAATGGTTAGCCACTTAACAAATAGATTTGGGTCACAGCCAGACCAGCCGTATCTCCGGCCTAATCTCAAGTGTTATTCACATGCGGAAATTCACGAGCTGGGCGTATCTACTGATAGCGTCTACTTTTTTATGTTCATGGGTTGAGCAAGCATTATTTATGGCTCAGTCAGATACAAGTACACACCGAAATGAATTTCTAATCATAAAGCGTTTTTATAATAGGCCAAGTTAATCAACGGGTTGATAAGACAGTACGCAGTGAGTCAAGCATAAAAATTTCAGTAGTATTTAACGATATAATAGAATGTAGACTCAAACAAATTGTTGTTGAAAAATACAAAATATGAGGAATATCACCCGAAAATTAGATGTAAGAACAAGGTGAGCATCGATTAGATTATAAAACTTTCAAAACACTTCTTAGGAATTGGAAGTGGACACTAGGATCTATAACTGAACGAAGAAAAATCTATCAACTATACAAATGTGTTTATTTATCAGTCAAGATTTGGTTTCACTAGTTATAAAGAAATTTGTTATTGCCAATTAAGAAAATATTTGTATTTGACTTTAAGTGAAACTTAAATTTTTTTTTTATAAATTGAATTTTTCTTTAAATTATTCAGTGGAAAATTACTATACATAGGAAAAAAGATCATTATATGATTAAGTAAAGACACTTCCTAGTTACTTGTGCCGTCTAACACATCTCTTTCACATATTTGTTAACCAGTTACTCTCTTTGCTTAACAGGTGCTTGGGCCCCGATTAATGGAAAATCGAAAGCCGTTACATCTACAGAACATGCTGGTCATGTACAATGCGTTACAGGTTGTATTTAGCGCGTGGCTCTTCTATGAGGTAAGTAACGCTCAATAACACCAAACAAGACACCACCAACCACATCATCAACAACAACAACAACCAAAACAACAACAACAACAATAACATCAACTACATCATTATCATCGACAACAACAACTCTGTCGCTGGCGTCGTCGTCGTTTTGGCTGCTTGCCTCACTCGCCTGGAAATGCGATTTCGGGACAATCAACTTCCAACTTCCAACTTGCAACTGGCAACTGGCAACTTGCAACTAGCAACCAACTGCGATTTAAGCTATGCTGCTGCTTTTAATGTGCACTTTATTTTATGTTTTTCTTACGTTCTCTCTATCTCATTTTCTTTGGCATTAATCTGATTTTGCTTTTAGTGTTTAATGGGCGGCTGGTGGGGTTCGTACAGCTTCCGCTGTCAGCCAGTGGACTATACCGATAGTCCCACATCTAGGAGAGTAAGTGTCTCGTCTATAACTGCCCAACAAAATTTATATAGCTGTCTGTGCAGTAGGGATGCCCTTAGCTCTTGTTTCTGATAGTCGAAAAACGTAGGAAAACTCGCGAGTCCCAAAAAGTCAATTCAAATGAATACTTAATGAACTCAATCATGGGCATACAAGCAGATATTCAAATATATCATATATATATATGATATTTACATATGGATTTATTATTTATATTATTTTATATGCAATCGCTTATGGCACAGCCACATATAAATATTTAACCAGCATTGCTTTACATGGATTTACAAAATTTTATTTTATTTTATTCTTTTAATTCGGAATCATATTTAATTAGGTGTTTAATAAATTCGCCGCATTTAATTTTACTACACGAGGAGAGCAAAAGTGTAGCTGGTTTCTAATTAGTGCCCTTAAATTTATGTAGCTACATAGTTATGCATAATAAATGTAATAAATATATATTTATATATATATATATACAGTGTATTGTATATAAATGCTAGCAAGAACTGGTAATTAATTTGTGCAAAAACAAAAAAAATATTGCTTTAATTAAACAATTTGATGCTTTTTTAATTAATATCGTTTAAACGCTGTATACTAACCCACATAAAAAGTGTATGTCTGTGTGTGTGCAGTTGTGTAAATAGCACTGTATGTATGTGTGTACGTATGTGTGTACGTATGTGTGTGCCAAACCTAATTCTTTACAGCCCGCAAAGTGGAACCCGCTGAAAAGCAAACGCCAACGCAATCCGATGCCAGCCAAAACATTCAAATAAAAACCCTCACAAATCACCAACAAAATATCTCAAAATCAAAAATAAAAAAAATAAGTTCGATCTATAAACAAAAAAAAACAACACTCTACATTTCCAGATAGGAGTTTCCGGTTGGCTAACAGGACATTATAGCTTCCGATGTCAGCCAGTTGACTATAGTAATAATCCTAGAACGTTAAGGGTATGTGTTAAACTGACTGAAGAGCGGTTAAATAACGATATTGATTTGCATATATTTCTGATAACGATAAAGTAGTGATAAGAAATAAACGCTTCAAATTGGTGTGCGTGTGTGTGTGTGCGGTGTGTGCTTCTTTTTTTTTTGCCTGAATATTGGTTCTGGACTGATAATACAATAAATTACAAATACTTTGATATGTAACATACAAATATTATATTTATATATGAATTTTGGGTTAACAGCTGTTGGTTTCACTTGAGATAATAACAAGCACCTATTCGTACACCTAAGCAATAACTATATATCATATAAGTACACTTTATGCTAACCTCCAAAAAAGATCCTAATCCAGATCGGAGCATGTGTATGCCGTGCATAACTGTCAGCACCCTTAAATGTCACTAAACATATGTATACCTAGATCTATCGATATCCATGTCGACATCTCTTACAGAACGTAGAATACTGTGGATCTTCCCCCCTCAACAAATTTCAACACCCCTCCATCCAAGTGGAAACTGTATACAACTCTTTTGTACACCTCATAAATTGCAACCCTGAAAATATCTTTACACTCTATTTTCAATGGTTAAGACTCTGATTTCCTAAATTTTCAAACCGTTACTTAATTAATTGAATGTTAATTCCCCCAATTCTTTACTTTATTCTTTGAACTATCTGCTGCATTTTGACAATTAATATAATAATTATTATTATTTTATTGAACCTTAAACCGAAGCGTGTGCATGAATGTTTAAATTGAATTGAATTGAATTGCAAAATAATTTGATTATGATTTAATAATAATAAATTTAAATTGACGCCAAGTGTGAGTGAAGAAACGAAAGGGACGGCACTGCCGAACTTATCGGATACCCTAGCCAGCAAAATAAATGTTGATTTAACTGTTATTTATGAACTGCGAAGCTTATAAATGACACTTTCTTGACTTAGAGTATTCAAATGTACGTATGTTTTGACTGAATGCACGACTATTGTTCCCCTCCTCAAAGACCGAGCTAATCAAATTGTTATTCTCTTCTCTGTGGTGCTTCCTCCCAATGTCAGATGGTTCATGCGTGCTGGTGGTATTACTTCTCAAAGTTCACAGAGTTCATGGATACGGTAAGTGTGACCGTACTCGGGATTTACGAGACACGGAATTGCAGTTGTGTCGTTTTGCAGATTTTCTTTGTTTTGCGCAAGAAGACGAGCCAGGTAACAACGCTTCACGTCATTCATCACGGTTGCATGCCCATGTCCGTGTGGTTCGGCGTTAAATTCACTCCAGGTGCGTCGAATGCAGCCAATAGATCATATAGATAACATATTTGAACTCTCGTTTTCCATCGGTATTAATAGGTGGTCACAGCACCTTCTTTGGCCTACTCAACACATTCGTGCACATTGTGATGTATACGTACTATATGTTCTCAGCAATGGGACCACAGTACCAGAAGTACCTCTGGTGGAAGAAGTACCTGACAACGCTCCAAATGGTAAATATTGAGCAATTGGCTTTTATGATGATTATGATTATGATTATGATTATGATTGTGATTGATCCATCTGTGACTGTGATTCTTCACATTTTAGGTTCAGTTCATACTTATCATGGTGCACGCCTTCCAATTGCTCTTCATTGACTGCAATTACCCGAAGGCCTTCGTCTGGTGGATAGGCATGCACGCTGTAATGTTCTTCTTCCTGTTCAACGAGTTCTACAAGGCAGCCTACAAAAACCGTCTCATGGTAAGTGCACCAGCCCACCGACCCTTCCACCAACCCATCAAACGGGAACAAAAACCTTTTCTGAAATGCCGCAAGTCCGGAAATGAGACCATTTTGAGGTGCAACAGCTTCTCACGTCGCCCATTATTTTAATAATCGGCCATCTAGGCTTTAAGCTAGAGCTTAAAGCGCACTGGGGCCTAATCCACGAATTCCCACGTTCGCTTGAAAGCCATCTTAAGCCACAAAATGACAAACATAAAATGCTTGTGATTGTGAGTTCGTGAAAACGAAAAGCGAACGCTTATATCACATACGATTACGGGCGATCTCTGCATCTTGCAGCCAGAGCCGGATGGGAGGGCAACTATTGCAAACATATCGCTGTGGTCTAAATTCATTAACAAAATTTCGTCAAGTAGGTCTCGGGGAACTGGGTTTACGAAGTCCGCTTTGTCCGACACAAAAGCGTCAAAATGTTGTCGCTTAATGATCGTTCACATTCATGAGGCCACCGTCGACGACGACGACGACGACGTCGGCAGCGACGTTGTCAGCGACTGTGTCTGTGACGTTGGTGGCGACCCACGGCATCCATTGAGCGGTGCGCGAGTGAAAGTTGTATGAAGAAAGAGATAAAATACAAATGAAACGTAAAAAATAAAATAAAACACAAAAAATAATAAACAAACGCGGACAAAGCATCTCAGCTGATTGCATAAGACGTATTTTTTGGCTTATTTTGTAGGATGTACCCACAGACATAAATAAATGATAAAATACAAAATTCGAACGCATGTCGCATGCGCAATATTATCAATCATCCGCCCCGTACGCTCCATTGCTAAGCTCTTTCCCATTTCTCCACACATTTGCAGAAGAAGAACGCACTGCTAGCCAACGGACATGCCAAGCCGAATGGCTACTGCAAGAGCATCAATGCCCACGACGATCTGTTCATGCCACAGCCCGCGACGCCACAGACAACGACAGCGTCGGCGGCCAATGCCGTTGGCAATACGACGCTCAGCAATGGCCATGCGAATGGCTTGAAGAACGGCTATAAGTCGCTGGCCAATGGCAATGCGACGGTCTTGGCCAATGGTAGTGCGCACAAATCAAACGGTATCCTGCTCGCAAATGGCTATGGCAACGGTAACGGCTATGCCACCCAGCTGCTGGACGATGTGGCACAGGAGCTGACACACCGGAAGACACAAAAATAATATCGGGACAATGCGGGTCGGCGCCAACACAGAGCTTAGAGATGGTAGCAAGAAAGCACAGCAAGCGCCAGGAGCAGCACCACATGCTCCAACAGTCATAAGCACACACACACACACACACATATATTCACCCAAACAGATATACACAAAACCAAACACACTCCTACACCATTCATATACATCCACTAAGCATATATATACATACACGTTTCGGATATTGTATTGACATTGAAATAGCTTTTAGTGAAAATGGAAGTGAAACACTAGGGGCATATTGTTATTGGTACTAATTATTATTAAAGAAATAATTAATAATAATAATGCATAATAATGTTTGTTTTTACATCGAGCATTCGCTCTACATACTACAATCCGCTGCATACATATTTTTTATGTGTGTATGTATGTGTATAGCAAATGTACGCATGTATGAAGCATTCATATATATATATTTATATATATAAATATATTCATATATATATTTAATACTTTTTTGTTGCTTTTTCTCTTTTTAACTATTTTAGTTGTACAAAGCTTTGTATAGAAAAACAAAAAATACAAAAACAAAACAAAATGAAAAAATCAAAAAAACAAAACAATTTATAAATTGAGCCTAATGCTTATTTAACTGAATTGTGTGTGAGCATGAAATTAATCTATGTAGTTAAGCATAGAAATTAATTTATATACATACTTCTATATATAAATATATACATATAAAGTAAATGGCATATATTAAGTTGGTTCAAACAAGTTTTGTAATTGTATAAAGCGAAAATAAAATGTAATTTAATATTAATCGCAATATTTGTTGAGGAATTTAAGTAAAGTCAAAACAAAACAAAAAATACAGTCAAAACTATTTAAGTCAAGCAACAAATACTATAAACACCAAGAAATTTGTGCTGCGTTTTAATCATAAACGACCACAAATAAAAAAAAAAAAAACTAACTAAAACAAACACCCAACCCACATGTTTCATTAATTTATTAAAAATAAATAATGCCACAAAACACAAAAAAAATATGAGGCGTGCAACTGAAGCTTTTTGATAACGTTGCATACACTATACAAAAGAAAAACCCGCAGAAAAAAATATATATATACACATGCATAAGATAAAATCAACTTAAAATCTAAACATAATTAACAACAGCAATTTTGTTGGCAGAGAAAAAAAAAAAACAAAATAGAATTTAAGTCCACACTTTAGGTTCTATAGGTATTCAATTGCAATACATTTTGTATGCGTAGTAGCCATTTTTGTGGAGCTGGAGCAGTATGTAAACACTATGTATGTAATTGTAATTATTATTATTATTATACAAAAAAAAAAAAATACAAAAAATAATGTAGAAAATTAGGCGGAAATGGAGTGGAGCATTTTTTCAATAAAACATTAAAAAATACGCTTATGCAAATCCTAATTCTTCTGTCTGGTTTTGGTTTTTAACTTACTTATTTTTCGGACCCAAAAGACATCAGTGTAAGCTCTTGTTATAGTTAGGATCTCTATATGGTTTTTATTAACATTTATAATTCGGATGTGTTACATTTTACATGTTGCCGCATTATACGCCGTGACGTGGCGTATAACTCGGTTACGGTCTATAATTTAAACTTAAAAACTATGCTTGTTTGCTACGAGCTAAGCGTGTTAAGCTGTCCATAAGCGGTAGGCAGAAAGTAAAATGTAGAACACAGACGTCAACTACTTAAGTGAAAGACAATCGTTATGCCTTTTAACTTATGCAAGACCATTAAAACAAAATTCTCAAAATATAAAATCATAAACAGCAATTGGTAGTCATTGTACTTATGTAGAGTAGAATTATTATAGAACTTAATCTGGTTCAATAGTGGTCTATTCATATGTGTAGGTGTGTGCTAAATTGGGTGATGGTTGCGCTAATATTGGCTTAATTAGAGTTTATCTATGTGAGTAAGCAGCCAACTGCGCCATGCTTATACGAACTGTAAATTGGAGATTTTAAAAACACTTAAGTCTACGCCACACATCGGTTTCAGTTGCGACGAGTGCGTCGGCGTGAATTACTAGAGAAGGGCGTGGCATTTGACGCGCCCGGATGCTGACCGCTATATAAGTTGTCGAGAAACTCGTGCAGCGTTGCCTCACTGTGAAGGGAATATGAAATAAGTGGGTGATCATCGTGAACTTGTGGCTGCTTGCCTACCTGACACCACTGGCTGGGCCACCAGGATGATGTGCATGAGACTGAGACTGCTGCTGGTGTGGATGTTGTTGTTGCTGCTGGTGTTGTTGCTGTTGCTGTTGCTGGGCACCGCGCACAATTCGATACTGCACCATATGCGAATTTGGCTCCAGATGCGACAGCGCACCCTTCTGGCAGTTGGCCCACTCGGTTATATCGTAAACTTTTCCATCCATTAGCGCCAAATATTTCCAGCGCAGACCCAGCATACTTGTTTCCGCCCATATATCCCCCTGCGAAGTGAAAATTGAATTAAAAATAGTACCAAGTACATTTTGAGCTATATACTCACATCCTTGGCAGAGTGACGTATCTTACAGGAGGCGCACTCCCTTGCCGCATAATGAGGACGTTCAGTTAGCTTGCGAGGATGACGCTGCGCACATGTGCTGCATCTGTTGTTTGAAGAAAATTTGGGTTAGACCTTATTAGTTTCATTAGCAGCAACTAATTGCGCCTACCTTATAGTATTGGCCGCCTCGGTCATTTTGGTTTGCAACTGCGATAACAAATCGTGCAGCTCCGTCCACGCCTTTTCAGCGTGCAATGCCTCCGCAATGCTTTGGTCATAGGCAAGACGATTTTCCTGTAAACAAAAATGTACTTTACTAATAATTTTTATTTAATGAGGTACGAGTTTAATATACCGGTTCGCCAATCAATTCAAATGCACGCTGCAGCACCTTGAAAGCTTCCTCAGCACCCGCCTGCTTGTTTTTATCTGGATGTACCAGTACGGCAATTTTCTTATAGTGTTTACGTATCTGCTCCTGTGGACTGTCTGGCGGTACGCCCAATATGCTACAATCAAATGTTTTTATTATAGTTAATTGTATAAGTTGTCGTTATCTTGTAGCTACCTGTAGGCATCTTTGCCCTTGCAATTCAACAGCGAATACATGGCCTCTTCACCCGTCTGCGGCAGGCGACCCGTTTTGAATGACTCCGAGCTGGCCTCTGGCGGCTTGCGTTTGTAGAAGCGTCGCCAGAATGCCCAACGTGAATTCTTCTTAAATCGCGCATCGAAGCGACGCCAATAATTACGCCACCAGATGCTCGGTTTTCCGGAATTCTGCTTCAGTTCCTTGTGAAGTTGGCGTGCATAAGCAATTCCTGCCAAATACGCTGTGGTTAGCCGTTCATACGCCATGCTACAGCCGAGCACAACAATGTCATAGACTAAATAGAACAACCAAGTGAACAGTTTGAGCGTGTATATCCACCAAGTGTGAAGAATCCGCTGGGCCAGTTCATAGTTTCGATTCGAGCCATTCGCATGCGCTGGCGAATTGGAGGAGCCATATGCACTGCTTCGATTGCGCTTTGAGGAGTACGAGTACGATCCGGAATTGGAGTTTAAATTCGCATTTGACGAACCAACGTAGCGTTTCGACGATGAAGAATTACCATTGTTATTACTGTTGCCGCTGATGTTATTGTGGTGGTTGTTGGTGGTGGTTGAGCCGCCTGAACTATTAGCATTATTCGAATTCGCATTGGTGTAATTCGCATGCGAGTTGCTATTATTGATGCTGTTGTTGTTGCTGCGATTGTTGTTGCTACCATTATTTGACTTGCGACTTGACATATTATTGCTCCCGCTGCCGCTGCCGCTGCCGCTACTGCTGCTGCTACTGGGCGCGCTGCTGCTGTTGTTGGTGCCAGTGCTGCTGTTGCTGCTGCTACTGTTAGTTGGTTTGCTATCGTTGGGTTTTGCGCTGAATCCGTTAAGGTTGCTGCTGTTCGTGTTGTTAACAAATTTCATTTGAGCTGGACGCTTCTTTTCGGTATTAGGTTTCCCAGACCTTTGTGGAGGTTGCAACTGCTGTTGTTGTTGTTGTTGTTGTTGTTGTTGTTGCTGCTGTTGCTGTAATGGCTGGCCCTACGGAAATGTAAAAAGAATTGTTAACTTATTGTTTACATATGTTCCTATGCAATGAACAATCCAGACTGGTTTTGGAAATAAAACCATAAATAATAAATTTATATGGTTTTACACAGTACAATATAAAAACAATCCCAACAACTAAAAATAAAATATCTAATAAATAAATTGTGCTTTTGTATTTACCCCTTGTTGCGATTTTTGCTGCGATCCTAGATTGGACTGCTGGCGCCTTTTGTTGCGATGTCCTGTAGCATTGCCGGATCCATCCTTCAGTTCGTGCAGTGGCGAACGCTTCGCATTATTACGTGACTCCCGATGACCGTTGCCATTACTATTAACGTCCTCCTTTCCTACTCGACGTTGCGCTTGATGTCCATTCTCCAAGTTATTGGCTGATCGTGGCTCATTGCTTGCATGGCTAGTAGCTGACATTGTGCCCGCGCTACGCAGTGTGCTGCCTTTGCTCAGAACGTCAGAATAGGACATAGGCATGGGTTTCACCTCGGCCACAATGCGCTTCTTAGCCTCAGGCAAGATTGGCACGACTGTTGGTGCCTTTTTTAGGGCAGTGGTTGTTGCTGCAGGAGCTGTTGTTGTTGCCATTGCTTCTGATATTGTTATATTGGGAATTGCTTCTTTGTTCCCAGAGTTACCCGTAGGTACTTCCACGTTTTTAGGCGGCAAAATTTTTGCATGAAATTCGGGTAAAGGCTGCGGTTGTGGCTGTTGCTGTGGCTGTGGCAATTTAACAGGCGATAAGGGTTGTGGTGGCGCGGTCGTTTGTATGGCCGTGGCTTCTACATAGACGTTGGTATTTTCGGGTTCGTCAACACCGAATTGGGTATAACTGTTCCCCGTCAGATTGGGTGACCAGTTATTAACAAGATTATTGATAAATAAATTAGAGCTATTGCTCGCTGGAACACTAGAAGAGATGCCAGAGGATGCATCATCGGGTCGATGGAATTGTGATGGTGGCTGCTGTTGTTGCTGCTGCTGATGGCTCACAATATTCACTTCTGGCTTTGGCAGTACCGGATTGGTGGCAAACAGTTCATAAAGTGGCGTTTGCTGTGCTACTGATGGCTGCGCCTGTGCCTGTGCCTGTGTTTGGTTCTGAGCAGCCGAAGCAGACCCCTGGAGATGTTGATGCTGGTTTGTTGGTGCGATATTGATATGCGAGAAGTTGGCTGCCGCCGCATTTTCTGGACAGTGATAAACCTTTAGAAAATTGCCATGGCCAACAGGCAGAACAGAGTACGTTTCAGTTTGCCCAGGTGGTCCGGAGTACGCCAAGTTATAAAGATACTCATTATAGACGTGCGGAGATGGTGCTGGCTGTGGTTGTGGTGGCATTGGCGGCTGATGATGATGTGGGGGATGGGGGTGATGCGAGGGAAATTGGACACCCATGTGAGGTGGCCACATCAATGGCCCCTGAGCCTGCCCTTGCTGTTGATGCAGCAAATGTTGTTGCTGTTGCTGATGCTGTTGTTGTTGCTGATGATGTTGTTGTTGATGCTGATGTTGTTGCTGCTGCTGCTGATGTTGTTGCTGCTGATGATGCTGATGATGCTGCTGATATTGATGTTGCTGCTGATGTGCCAGAAAATTGGCAAATTCCGGACTGTGTGGAGGAAAATTGTGGTAGGCGGCGGCAATTGCCTCATCCTCGACAATGCCACCTGAGCAAATGCGCTCATCCTGACGTGTCCGCGTCGTCATATCCCGCAACACTGCGCCAAAAAAAAACGACCCCTGCCAGTGCCTTTTGCTTGCACTGACGCTATGTCCTATTAGAATTTCATATGATTCTGAGTTCTGCAAAGTTGGCAATACATTTACGAGTTTGTGAAATCGTTTCTAAATAGCGATTGTAAACGCTGCCACACAAATTGAAATACGTTGCTACACTTCTCTTTTTGCAATAACTTTTAACACAAATAATATATTATGCTTGCGTGTGTGAGTGTATGTGGCACCAATGCCACTCACAATAACTGCGAACAGGGATGCATACCGTATACTTATATCGATTAACTTAAATTTGCAAAATACTGTTTGCGTACTGCAATTGGTATGCGTTTCACTTTAATATTAGTTAAAATAATCCCAGCTCAGTATAGTTAATGGGTTTTAGCTCTTTCATTTGTGATGTATTAGATATTATCTTAAGTATTTGGCATGTTTGTAAGGGATAAAACGCGTCTTCGAATTTGCTCGATATGGCAGCCGTGCCTGGGTATCTGTTACTTATTATTGATTTATTATTGTGCATATACTTTTAATTTGTTAAAGCTATCAAAGACATCACATTCTATTATACAAAGAACACTAGATTTTTGATTCTCTACATTATTATCCAAGACTTAGTAATCAAAAATTTAAAAAACTATTATTCTCTGATTTCGCGCTGTTATTAACTCTCGCTGTAAATAACAGAGTTAAATCCTGTTAATTCTATGGCAGCCAGAAACATACAAAATATTATGGGTGGGCAGATGGCGCAAAATTTATATGTAACGAAGTAAATGAACGACAACCGTACACTTAGTTCAATTGTTAAGTTCAGTGAATCGTTCAAATAAACTAACTGTGAACTATTCGAAGTCGTTTTTTTTAAACACTCAAAATGCCTACAGCTCAGCCGATTGTGACTGTTGTTCGCGCTGGACGCCAAAGTTACGCAGCTGGTCTGCGGCTTCAACAGGAGCTGGCTAAACAAAAATACTCACATCACGGCGAATTTCGTAATTTTCTGCTCCTACTGGAGCACGATCCTGTGTACACCATAGGTATACGAACCAAAGGATACACTGCGAAGGACGAAGAGCGATTACGCAAACTAGGCGCCGATTTCCACCGTACAGATCGTGGAGGTTTGATTACATTTCATGGTCCCGGACAATTGGTTGCCTATCCTATTATACATCTACGTCAATTCACGCCAAGCATACGCTGGTATGTAGGCACATTGGAGCGGACTGTAATAGAAACCTGTCGTCAAATGGGCATACCGAATGCCTCTACCACAAAGGACACGGGAATTTGGGTGGACGATCACAAGATTTGTGCTATTGGTGTGCACGGTTCGCGTTACGTCACAACGCATGGCATTGGCCTGAATTGCTCGACTGATTTAAAATGGTTTGATCACATAGTGCCATGCGGGATTGAGGGCAAAGGAGTGACATCACTCACTGAGCAGCTTGGACGACACATCAGCTTATTTGAGGCTTCAGAAGCGTTGCTAGACAGTTTCGCAAAGACTTTTAAGTGCTTCGTGCAGGAACAATCAGAGGCACGCGTGTCAAATTAATGTGTAGATATAAATACTTATGTATGTTTTTATTTGTATTAGTAAATTATTTAGTTAAAACGAGCATTGTTTAAGTCACATTTCTTAGCACGCCCATCAATAGGAGGTTTTCCACGCATTTCCATTTCAAGCCGACCCTGCTCCCGCAGTGCAGCTTTTCTCATGCGGCGTTCCTGTCGGGACTCAATTGCACCGTTTGTATTAAAATAGCGTTCTCGGAAGTTTTGCGCGGGAGCTTCACTTTTGTGAGTGTTTATGTCGTTGGAGCCCTCTTCCTCATTGTACTCCGTATGTTTCTCATATGTCAGCAATCGTCGCGCGGTATTGCCCGCCAGTTGCTGCTCCGAGTTAGCCACCAGCCGCAGGTGGCTATGTTGAGGTAGTAATGTTTCACTATAGTCCTCGCTGAAAGTAATTGTAATGAGAAAATGTGCAGTTCTTGGTTTCATTCTGATCTGCTTACCGATGGAAAGGCAACCAGCAAACGAGGCGACCGCCCAACTTCAAGTGGGTTGCGCCAAACTCCAATAAGTCCGCATATAAATGTTGCAGCGAATAGTGCGAGGTTGAGGGGTAGTGTACCATATCAGCCGTTCGGGTATTATCCTTAGGATTGAACTTGTTCTCAACCTTTTCAGTTGCCTCGCGAATTCCATAAGGAGCTAGCAATGAATAAGTGGATGTAAGTTTCAATTCTTGGTTTATAACCAATTTTTGTACTCACGATCGGTGATGATGCTATCAAAGGTAATGCGCTTATGCCAAAGTGGATTAGAAAAGTCTGCTACCAGTACATCCATGTACCGATCCGCACATCCATACTGCTGTAGGTTTGCACGTATGCTCTCATCCTTGTCGCGCACCTTTTGGGTTATCCGGCTGGGTCTACAACGTGCATGTACCATCATAAAGTCAATATCAGCGCCTAGGACATAGCCTCCAAACTTTGCCGCACTCACCAGCAGCGAACCAGTACCTACAAATGGATCGAATACTAGGTCTCCATCACGAACCAATGCTTGGTTAGCCATTAACAGACTAAGCTGTGCATCCATGCTGGTGTTGCCAATAAATTTCCGTTGCTTCAGTGAGAGCTGCGAAATTAAATGTCGCTGTCCCTGAACCATCATTCGCCCAAAGAGAATATCTTCTGGTGCAGCAGGCACAGCAGCAGGGTCCAAGCCCCAAAACTCCAAATACCACCACTCAATTTGTGGTTGTTTCAAATTGACATTTCCTTCGATTGGTAAATAGTCCATACTCTCGATCTTTTCAATTTTTTCGCGCTGGCTAAAATGCTTGTTGTATGTCTCCACGGTTACCTTAAAGCTATCCGCTTTAAAGAACTCCTGGAGCGCTCCTTGATGCATTTCCACGTGAGTTTTTAAACGCTTATGAAATTCATGGAAAGTATTGGCATGTGAATATAATTCAATAATTGATCGTAGGGCAATCGATCGGGAAGCGTACTGTAGGGCTGTTTCATCATTAGGAAATTCCACTAGCCAAAAGGGTTTCTACAAAAATGTATTATATTAAATTAATTCAAATAATCAAATAAAGAAGGCGCTGCCAGTTACCAAACGATGTTCCGACAAATTTCGAAATTGTAGGCCAAACAATTTGACAATCGATTCAAATTCTGCGACACGAAAATCAACGTGTTCCTGGGCAAACCAAAGTATATACTTTTTCCAGAACTTTGTCATTTTTCTAAATTGTAAATATTATAATGAATAGCATGTGCATTTGTTGTTTTGTGTTAACATAGCTGCCAAAGTATCGATATATTTGGATTAACTATCGATTGAACATATGCTGCAACTCTGTACAACGTCAACTCGGTCATTTTGCATAAATTTCGGAGGCACACGTAGGCGAGCTGAAGATTTTTATAAATTTTCCGCTACAACAAGCCTCATAACTCCTAAAACACAGTAAAAAATAAAAGATAAAGTGTCAGTGCGTTAAATTTTAATCAAGTTGAAATGGCACGTTACACTCAGCGCCCGGAAAATGCTCTGAAACGAGCCAATGGTAAGTGAATGAAAATTTTCCATGCGGCAGCAAATAAGCTGCCCAAAGCGAAATGTCAAAAATGACAATCGCGCTAATGTGTACCAATGTGAATGTCAATTTGAATTCGTTTCTCTTGTCTTATTTTCTTTTGTATAGAATTTATTGAGGTGGGAAAACCGTTGCGTGCTCTGGACACGTTGCAGGAGGTTTTTCGCAACAAGAGGTGGAACTATGCTTACTCGGAGACGGTTATTGAGCCTCTTATGTTCAAGTACTTGTACTTGTGCGTGGAGCTCAAGAAATCGCATATTGCGAAAGAGGGTCTCTTCCAATATCGTAACATGTTTCAGCTGGTAAATGTGAACTCCCTTGAAAATGTTATTCGCGGCTACCTAAAAATGGCCGAGGAGCACACGGAGGCGGCTCAGGCACAATCATCGGCTGCTGTTGCGGTGTTGGAACTGGATGATCTGGACAATATTGCTACTCCGGAGAGCATCTTGATGAGTGCTGTTTGTGGTGAAGATGCCCAGGACCGTTCGGATCGTACCATTTTGCTGCCATGGGTAAAGTTTCTTTGGGAATCTTACTGCCAGTGTCTGGAGCTTTTACGTGTAAACACTCATTGCGAGGCTTTATATCACGATATAGCGCGTATGGCATTTCAGTTTTGTCTAAAATACAATCGCAAGAGTGAATTCCGTCGCTTGTGCGACAAGTTGCGCAAGCATCTTGAAGACATTTGTAAAAGCAGCAATCAAACAACGGGCGTTTCAATTAACAAGGTCGAAACGCAGCAGCTGTGCCTAGATACCAGGCTCTATTTGCTGGACTCGGCTATACAGATGGAATTGTGGCAAGAAGCCTATAAGGCAATAGAGGATATTCACGGCCTGATGGCAATGTCCAAGAAGACGCCTGTGCCGAAAACCATGGCAAATTACTATCAAAAACTTGCTATGGTCTTCAGCAAGGCTGGCAATCAGCTGTTCCATGCAGCCGCCTTGCTTAAATTGTTCCAGTTGACGCGTGAGCTCAAGAAAAACTTGACCAAGGATGATCTGCAGCGCATGGCAGCGCATGTGCTGTTGGCTACGCTGTCGATACCATTGCCGTCAGCGCATCCGGAATTTGATCGCTTTATCGAGGCGGACAAGAGCCCCCTGGAAAAGGCACAGAAGCTGGCCGTTCTTCTTGGTCTGCCCCAACCGCCTACACGTGTCTCCCTAATCCGTGAAGTGGTAAGTAAATTGTACTTAATGAATTATTTATAATTTGCATGATCATTTTATTATTTTATTGCATAGGTGCGCTTGAATGTGCCAAATCTGGTGTCAGACGAGTTCCGCAACTTGTACAACTGGCTCGAGGTGGATTTTAATCCATTAAATCTCTGCAAGCGCATTCAGTCTATTGTCGACACCATCGAAACCAGCGAAACGGAGAATACGCTCCTCACTCCATATATTCAGTCGTTGAAGGATGTAACAATTATGCGTCTCATCCGTCAAATTTCTCAAGTTTATGAAAGCATTGAGTTCAAGAGACTGCTTGAGCTTGCGCCGTTCTGCAACATCGTCGATATGGAAAAATTGTTGGTAGAATCTGTACGTCATAATGACATGCAGATACGCATTGATCACCAGCGCAACAGCATTTTCTTCGGCACTGATTTAACTGAGAGCCAACGCGAATATCGTCCAGATGGACCATCCTTGCAGTCCATGCCTTCGGAACAGATCCGCTCCCAGCTTGTCAATATGTCGACCGTCTTGACCCGAGCTGTATCCATCGTTTATCCGAATAGGGAACGTGATCAGAGAGCCAAGCTGCGCACTCAAATGGTACAGCATTATCATGAGATCAAGGATCGCGAGCATCAGCGCATTCTGCAGCGCCAGAAGATTATCGAAGATCGTAAAGAATTTATTGAGAAACAAAATAATGCACGCGAAGAAGAAGAAGCACGTCGTCACGAAGAGGAATCGCGTAAAGCCAAGTTGGCCGAACAGAAGCGACTGGAGCAGGAACAGGAGGAACGCGAGCGCAAACGCCACGAAAACGAAATTCAAGCAATTAAGGAGAAGAGCCTCAAAGAGAAGGTGCAGCAAATATCGCAGACTGCGCACGGCAAGAAAATGCTATCCAAGCTGGACGAGGAAGGCATCAAAAAGCTCGATGCTGAACAAATTGCTATGCGTGAAAGTGAGGAGCTGCAGCGCGAGCGTAAGGAGTTGCAGTCCAAGCTTAAGTCGCAAGAAAAGAAAATTGATTACTTTGAGCGTGCTAAGCGCCTTGAGGAAATACCGCTCTTTGAGAAGTACCTTGCTGAGAAGAATGTTAAAGACAAAGAATTTTGGGAGGCAACCGAAGAAACTCGTATTGAGAACGCAATTTCCGAACGCAAGGATGCTGTTAGCCAGCAAGGTCGCCTCAAGCGCATGTATCCCGATCGCGATGAGTATCTCGATGCACTTAAAAAGGAGCGCGCTTCCCTCTACGTGGAGAAGCTTAAAAAGTTCGATATTGCTCTCAACGAGGAGCGCAAAAAGCGTCTGGCCGACCGTGTTGTACGTCGTCGCGAGGAACGCCGCCAGGCATATTTGCGTGCTAAGGAAGAGGAGCGTTTCCGCAAGGAGGAAGAGATACGTCATGCTCGCGAGGCCGAGGAACGCGCCGCTGCTGAAGCACGTCGTTTGGAACGTGAGGCAGAAGATGAGAAGCGTCGCCAGCAGTACGAAAAACAACGTGCCAAGGAAGAAGAGGCCGAGCGCAAGATCCAGGAAGATCGCGACCGTCTTGCCCGCGAAGTCGCTGTTGAGCGTGAGCGCAGCGAAAAGGAGCGTGATGTTTGGCGTCCACGTGGTGATCGCAGTGAGCGACCAAGTGCTCCAGCCGGAGGTGCCACCGAGTGGCGCCGAAATGCTCCTCAAACTGATCGCAACGATCGCAATGACCGCAATGATCGCAATGATCGTAACGATCGCAATGATCGTAACGATCGCGACCGTAGTGATCGCATCGACCGCAACGATCGCAACGATCGTAATGATCGCAATGATCGCAATGATCGTAATGATCGCAACGAACGCCCTGAGCGCGGCGAGCGCAAGGATAATGATGGAGGCGCTGATTCGTCATGGCGTGTACGTCGCGAACCAGAATCCCAACGTGGACCTGGTGGTGGCATGGATCGCGGTGAGCGTGGTGCCGGTGGTGCACCATCTGGCCGTGATGACAAGTGGCGTCGTGGTGGTGACCGTTCCGATCGCCTTGGTGGTGATCGCTCGGATCGTCTTGGCGGTGATCGCGATCGTGACTCATTCCGCCGTAATGACGGACCACGCCGTGATGATGGACCACGTCGTGATGATGGACCCCGTCGTGATGAAGATCGCGGTGGTTTCCGTCGCGATGATCAGCCCCAACGTGAAACAGGCAGCAACTGGCGCGATTCTCCACGTCAAAATGATCGTGATAATCGCCGTCAAGGTGGTGACAGGCGCGATGTGCGCGGTGCTGGTCCTAAAGAAGGCGGCGGCGGTGGTGGCGGTAATTGGCGTACAGCTCCATCTCCACGTGACGAAAAACCTCCACCCAAGCGAGAACAACCACATGACAAGGGTGAGTTTTCAGTACCCCAATAACATAAATATTTTATAACTAATATAATTTACCTACGTCTTGCAGAAAATAAGGTCGGTGAAGATGGTGAATGGACAAGCGTAAAACGTCGTTAATTATTTATATGAATTCGCATTGTCCTAAAAACACAACAGATTAACATGTACCCAATTTTTTTAATTTAATATATACACAGAATGTACTGTAATTGAACAAAAATTTGCTCTAATCCACGACATCAAATATAAATGCTGTGGGAACAATTATAAAAAAAAGCTTCGCTCCAACATCTCAGCAATAGAAATCTTCAACAATTTATATATACATATAATATTCGTGTGCCAGCAAAAACATTGTCTTTTTTTGCTGGTGATTTAAATCACGTACCAATAAATCCGATTAGCAACACATTGCAATTGATTTTTGAAATAATGTTTTATATTCAATTGGGAGGTATCTGGAATTCACCGTGGTAAACAACAGTTATCTTGAAAGCTCTTAGAAGTTGACCGCAACTTACGGCAAGTAGAATGCATTTAAAACTGTAAAGATTCATAGGTAAAGATCGTTTTTAAAGTTCGCAAATTCGGAACAAATCGGTGTTGAAGAAATAGACATAAATCAATTTCAGCTTTGACCATAAGTTGATTAACAATATTTATGCACTTAATTGTGTGTTTTTATTTATGTTACATTTATTAAACAGAATGATTACAAAATACTAAGTTTCATAATAATGTTTTTAAATTACTTAAATTAGCTGTTATAAAAACTAGCACTGCCAACTACAGCGTAGAACCTAGAGAATTCATCTATTTACTGTGTTTGGAACCTGTATTATCTTGTTAAGTACCTTATATAATTTAATCACTTAAAAAAAACTCCTTTACAAGTTGAAAGTTTTTCGATTGTGAGAAACTTTATTATCTGTTTAAATTTATCGGTGTAATACGTTACTTTTTGTTTTATTACTGTTATTAACAGTGCAGCTTCTGTTATTATTTAGGTAGATGTTTTAAAAACAGCTGTAAAAAAATTATCGACAACGGTCACATTCTTCAAATAAAATTATTCCCCGCGTTCGCGTCCACGTGAACACATTTGAGCAATGTGATTCATAAAGTTATTAGATAAAAATCCTATTAAAACAGTGTTTTGCTCGCCAGCAAATTAAAAATTTATTAATTAACTAAAGCAACAACAAAATTTCAATCTTAATTAATTTAAATAGTTCCAACAGTTTGTGTGTTGGCATTGCAGACGCGGCGCTCAACATGTGAGGTTAAAGTAGACAAACAGAAAACGGCAACAAATATTCAAACCGTTTAAAAACAGTGATTAGTTTAACAATTAAAACAAAGTGTTTTGCAGCATCCTTTCAAGGTAAAATACGATTCATGTTGCAAATCAAATACTCTACCTTACTGGCAGGTGCTCCGCCCGCTAGCAAGTGGAAATGATATGCGAGCTGCAACGTATAAAAAAAAATCGCATGAAACTTTTAGCGATGTCAGGGCTCGCATTTCGCCGTCTACCATCTCCTGTCACTTATTTATCATGAAACAGCTTTCCAAACAAAACGTGTGTGCGTCGTGAGTGTGTGAAATGTGATAGTAAAGTTTAACAAAATGGACTAGATTGTTGTTAAGCATAAGCATACATACTCGTGCACGCACACTTTCTCATACATGCTAAAAGCAAAAGCACATGGTGCGGCGACAACACTCACACACACGTGGTCGCGCCTTTGCCATTGTGTACGTGTGTGTGTGCGTGCGTGCGTGCGTATGTATTCATGAGTGCCGTGCGGTGTTTGTTGTTATTGTTTTCCGTGATGCCATTTGTCGAAAAGTTATTTATGAATTCATCGAGAAATGTTCATACAAAATATAAATTATGTGCATTTTCGAGTTCTACAACAGTTGTACAACATCGAAAAATTCTGAAGCGGCATTATCCATGCGGCATGTTTGGGGTAGTTATAACAGCATGTTGCTTGCTCAAAACGTGGCACGCTGTTTTTTTTTTGCTGTTTCGTTGTGTGCTATTTGGTGCATTTTTAGCGTTGCCAACTTGTTGAACTATGCGCGCCAAACTGAAATAGTTATCGATTTAAGATTCAAATGCACGTGGGTATGAATTGGTCAACAAATGAAGATAATCAAAATAAAGTTTGCAAACATCCGTATTTATTTGTCATAAACATAAATTGGAATGAGCAATGGGAAAACTACGTTACATATATAATTACGTAAATAGTCATCTACTATTAAATTTAAGTATATTTGCTTGGTTCCTTTGAGCGTCTTGGGCGGCGCGTGGCCATCAAATTATGCTTATCCCTCATACGATGCAGTATCTGATCCCGATGCTTATCTAGTTGATCTAGCTGCTGCTCCAATTTATCAGTCACACCTGGCTCGAGTATCACACAGTTCTGGACCTGAACGTTTCGAGCTGCCAAGTTATTAAGCTGTGAGGACAATTGTGCATCGTTGCCGGTCAAGATAAAGTAATCTGTATTGCCTATAATTTGGGGTGGAGCTGCATCGACAGGCGCCACTGAGAGCTGCTGTATGGCATTAGATATGTTCATCTTGGCCGACAGCTTAGATCTTGTTAAAGGTTTTGAAGTCTTTGCTGCTTCGGTTGCATTCAGTTTAGGTCCTGTAACAGCTTGGGTTTCCGCAACAGCTTGAGTTTCTGCAACGGCAACAAAATTTGGCCTTGTTTTAATTTTATCTTTGAATGGAGCTGATTTGGATAGTTTTGGCGTCGTTATTTGTCCATTGGTTTTATCTTGATTGCTTGGTTTATTTGCTTGTTGTTTGACTTCGGTTTTCTTGATTAGCTGCTCAGTCGCCTTAATTTTTGTATTTTGCTTGTTGAGCTGCTTTATCTTTTTGAGCACGTCCTTCTCCAGAAGCTTCTCTTTCTTCTCCAGCATTTGGATTATACGCCGCCTAGTCGCTACAGAAGGTGCTTGAGTGGTTTTACATTCCTCATCGAACTTCGCCTCCGCTGGCAGCCCAATTAATGTATCATTAGGATTACTGTTAATTCGTCCTGGAGATACGGGGCGGATATGGTTGAGTGGACGCCTGTTTGCATTTTTACACACTTTTTTCTCATTTGCTCGTTTCTTGCCTGCTAACAGCTGATTTAACAATACTTTACAGAATTCGCAGCTGCACGTTTTATTGCCCTTGGTATCGGTGCCAGGAGGTCCATTCAGAGCCGTCTTCACGGTCTCATCCAGCTGAGCGCCTGATAAATTCATAGGTTCTGCCACTTTAGCTGGTGGGCTTTTGTAATTCATCTTCTTGTTGAACACTTTAGAGAGCTTCTGGATTTTGGTGAATGTTGCCACTGCACGTCGGGTTAATGACTTACTAAAGGAGCCCTGATCATTGGGTGGTGCTGGCGGGGACATGGTGCCCTCAGTGACATGGGCAACTTGTTTTTGAATGTTCTCATCGACAAGCAAGTCAAAAACTTTCTTATCCGACTGAGTTGTCTTGTCCTTTACAATAATTGTCACCGTTGTTTTGCTCTCTGGATTTTTTTCTGCACCCTCTGTTGCCGGCTGCTGCGATTGTGCAGTCTTTGTATTCGTCTTTGCAGTTATTTGTTTGTTGGCGGATGTCGACTCCGCCTTATTACCGCTGCAAGATGGTTTTATGTCCAGCGCGTTTGTTGCAGGTGTAACATTTCCACATTGCGTCTCGGTTGTACTGCGTGCATTCGTCTCGGATTGCCGTTTGGCCTCTGCCGCCTTGCGCTGACGTCGAGTAATCACCTTTTTGGGCATTAGACTCTTTTTAAAATAAATTTTTGATAAATTTAGACAATTATTAGCAAAATCGACTGCGCTATTAATTTGTGATGTATGCTGCGCTGTTGACGGCAATCGAATGAATCCAAAATATCTTATCTTGAAGTACTAGAATCTAAGTGAAGTAAATTCCAAAGCCTACTTAATTTAAAGGATTCTTTACTTTCTTTAAAAAGAAGAGCTTTTATTTATCTAATTAATGGAAATTAACCAAACGAACACACGAAACGAACAAAAATTGCGTTTATTAATTTTGTTTTTCTCATTTACAATTGCAGACATATTTTTATGAACTCACATATTATGGATTCACGATTGCTTAATGTGTTTCACGAGGATCCTTTCGAGGGGAACTTTGTCAAATATGATCCGGAGCCCAGTTTCTGGTCAACCAATGATGAGTAGGTGTTATAGTTACATTTCAAAACCAGAATAATTTTTCATTATCTCTCACTCCATAAACAGTTTACAGCTAACAGACACGCTCAATGGCATTCTGCCCATTGCACCCACAGATGAATCCTTGCTTAGTCCAAATGAAGCCGAGGAACAGCTGCAAAATAGGAAAAACTTGGTAATGTCGAAGAAATCCTTATCATGGAATCATTTTAATTAAGATTTACCCGCAGCTCATCTACAGCGACTTTGTGGAGCAACAACTGAGCGATGATACAAACCTACTTAATGGTCAGGTCTATAGGGGCATCACAGATTGCGAAGCAGAGGCCGCTTATGATCAGCAGCGTCAGCTCAGCCTACTAATTAATTCGGATGATGAACACCCTGATCGACGGCTAGAAGACGATGATGTACGGAGCCAATGTAGCAATTCCACATTTCGGTCTCGGACCGACAGCTCTTCTATAGGAGATTATGAATCACACTCAAGCGACTATGATGAGATTGATGAACGCTTGCTGCCCGTAGATGCATTTGCTTTGCATGAGGATCGTAAGCAGCGCACTCTCAGCACAAACACCATATGCTCGGATGCGGATGCTCTTGGCCTTAACATTGATGTAAATAATTTTGATTTGGCTGAATTTATCACTAAAGATGATTTTACTGATAATATAAGTTCGACGCGTCCGAGGCATGTTCAACATGTAAAACCCGTGCCAGTTGTGGCAAGTTCTGTTAAAGTAGAAACAGAATTGGTGAAACCCAAGAAACCACAAGCTATTGCAGTTGAGAGGCCAGTCGCCGCTTTGCCCAACCCGGTGATTATATCATCCAAAAGTCGTGATTCTGATTATGACTCGGATTCAATAATCGATGTAGAGACCGTCGATGTGATTGATGTAGATGAATCACTGTGGGAGGGCAAACAAGTGGAAGAGCCCATCGCCACCGATGATTTGTGCTATGTGGACAATGTAAAGGCCGATCCATCCTGGTGTCCCAAGCAGGTTAAACGCATAAATACCGCCGAGGTGAGTACAAATTGGTGTGCGATAAACGATTTGAAGTATGTTACTCATTCTTCAAATGATGTCTCTACATAGCACAAGGCAACGTCGTCTCACAATCAAAACGCATCCAAGACAACAAGCGTTGTAATTCCTACAGTAGCAGCGACGGCATCTCCAATTTCACAAGCAGCCGCTAGTACAACGAAGCCAAAGGTCAGCAACAATATTTGCCTGGTGCCCAATAAAAAGCAGTGTGATTTTCTGAAGCGAAAAGTGGGCACCAAGGCTGCAAACGCAGTCACGATCGGCAAGACCAAAGTGTTGGCTAAGAAAATGCAAGAGGCCAGCAAATCTACTGCAGCTAGCAGGCAGCAGCACTTGGCCAAGCCTGCGGATTCACAACCTATTAACACGGGCCTGGGTTTGGGTGGCAAGAATTTGGCTCTGCTGAAACATGAACGCGATGCGGCCGCTGCCTCTATCAACGCTGCGGCACCAACGCCCGCTCCAAAGCGTAAACTCAATTTAGAGGAGTACAAACAACGTCGCGGTGGTACAGTTGTCAGCACCAAACAGCAGACGGCAGTGGGTTCCACGCCTGTCAAGCAACTTAAAGTGGAGCCTACCAAAGGCTTGGCACCAACTCCTGCTCAGAAGACACAGCAATCTCCGCACAAAGCAGTCATCAGCAACATTGTCAACAGTCTAAAGTGTCCGACGCCCCAGGCAGCAGTTGCCACAGATCCGATAACCGTGGCCAAAAACAAAGTTCTGCGTATGCTTGAGATGAAGCGAGCACAGCAGTTAAAGATTATCGATTCACGGGTTACGGCCAAGGTGCCAAGAGTGACTAAATTGCCGACACTTAAAGATATTGTTAAAGACACGTACTGCATGGAGACTGAGCCGGAAACGGAGCCACCACAAACTGCAAAGGCCGTGGCCAGCAGCAAACTGCAGGCCGATTATGAAGAGATTATTATTGTTTCAGCAAGCTGCAACACGGATATTACGATTCCGCCTCACCAGGCAAGCGTTGCTCTCAGAGATAACAGGACAACAACACCGTCGTCGCGTTCACTGTTAAAGTCCTCAGTGTTGTTATACAACATCTCTAATGGCAGCGAGGCGGGCAAGGACATGACCAACTCCCTAATAGCTAGTATACAGAGCGAGGTGGTTAAGCAAACGAATTGCGAGGCGTTAGCCCCACCCACAGTAACACCGACGGCAACAACAGATAAGAACAGCCAGCATGGCGAGGATATGATCATAATGCATCTGCCCAAAAATCGCATACGTAAGCGGATGGTCAGTTTGGGAACTCAAACTGAGCTGCAACCCGAATTTCCATTGTTGACATTGCCCACGACACGACAATCACGTGAACGAACCCGTCGTTCTTATCGTAAACGTCGCACCGATGGCTCCGCGTCGAATGACTCAAGCTGCTCCTCATCCTCGTCCTCGACTTCCAGCAGTATCGCTTCATACCGTTCACGTTCCAATTCCAACTCAACAGAACGTTTGCGTCACTCGGATGCAACTGTTGCCTGTGGCAGCAGTATTGGCGGTGGCGGTTACTCCTCGCGTAGTACAAGACGCCATCGAAGCTCGGTCAGTTCCTCGTCCAACTCAGAGGCAGGCAAATATGAAAGGCAGCAGAGACAACGTCGCACTAGCTACAACAAGCGTCGCTCGAAAAATCAGACCCGTGATAATTGCTCTACCTCGGGATCTGAATACAACGATCGTGACCGAAGCCGCAGTCCTCATAGGCGTTCGCGTTCACGTTCCACGTCAGCCACACGCTACGGAACTAACAATAACAACAGTAGACGTGCGTATGTCGATCGTAATGTATCACAGCCAGCTGTAGAGGAGCGTCGTATTGTCTATGTGGGACGCATTGAGGCGGATACTACCAAGGAACTGTTGCGTCGCAAATTTTTACCATACGGCAGCATCAAGCAAATAACCATTCATTACAAGGAGAACGGGTAAGTTGATATAATTAGATAAAGTAACGTCAAATACTAATTAAAATATTTGCAATGAAACAGCATGAAGTATGGCTTTGTGACCTTTGAACGTGCGCAGGACGCCTTCACTGCAATTGACACAAGTGCCAGAGATGCGCAAATCAACATGTATGACATTAGCTTTGGCGGACGTCGTGCTTTCTGTCGCGCTTCCTACGCAGATTTGGGTAAGTTGTCCTTGAGTTAATGCAAAGCTCATTTAGTTTAATAATTATGTTACGAAATTTACAGACAATGCGGGTATCAACAATTACCATTCATATGTGTTTCCAAAGGCAGCGCCAGCTGCACCACAGCAGGAGGATTCTTTTGAAGCTTTGTTGCTTAAAGTGAAGGCAAAGTTAAATGCGGGCAAACCGGCAACAACAGCAACTCAACCAACAGCAGCTGCAACGGAATCATCAACAGTTTCCACAGTAGATTGCAGCAGCAAAACCACCGAGTCGGTCAATAGTCAGATTTGACAGCTTTATTGTAATTTGCATATGGATTTAATTTTATATTTATGATTTACCAGCCAACATTTTAAGTTTCAACCTAGTATCCCTATATATTCTTTTATGTACATATGAATGTATAGATCATGAAGTTTCTAACTGTTCAACCGAAAGCCTGATAATTATTCATAAACAACTTTCATTATTTATTGTAAATTAGTTGACAATAGCATTGCAAACCACACACCAAAATCGAACTATTTTAGTACAGTGTTCGGTTTTTACAATATACAGCGAATTGATAACAAATATGGAAATTATTAAATGGAATTGTGATATAAAATACAAAGTCATTGATTGCATGTAATATTGTAAGAAAACAAAAGAAAATAATATAACAATAGAATGAAAATTGAAGTTTATAGCCATAACGTAACAATCAAAAGCAGCGAGCACACAAATACACAGACAGAAAATAGAAAAATACTTAAAACATGCAACAGCTATAAGAAATATACAAATTATATACATTGTATTAACTGTATAGTAATATATATAGAGAGCAAGGCACGCGCATGCTGCATGCGACGGTCACAAATTAAACTGTTGATAACTAAACTTTGATATTAGTTTGTAAAAGGAATATTTTGTACGTACGTAATCTTAATTTAATGGATATGATTTTTTTGTATAGCAATCAACAAATCAACCAACCCACAAGCAAAATAAAAGCTGCATTGAATTATATATCTGCCTGTACATTGAATATGACAGGCAAATACAACAATTGCAGCAACAATAACAACAAAGTAATATATATTAATAACTGAACTTATATTTCTTAATTTTGTTTGAATTTGTAATTGTTACTCATGAACATTTTTATAAAATCGGGTTGGACCAGAACATAAAGGCGCCGAAACCTTTGGCCCAGCTTATTCAGTAATGGACTTTCTCTTAGATAATTGCAGATGCGAAGAGCAATTATTATTGTTGTTAAGCATACAGCGAATTTCATATAAAAATGTAAATCTGTTTTCCTAATTTAGTTTACTCAACTGTGTAATTAGGCAAAAACAAAATTTGTTTAAGTTTTTTGTACTACTTTTTGGATAATTTAATAAAAATGCGCTAGTTGCAAACAATTGAAATTAAAAGTATTTTTAAAACATTTAAGGGAATCATAATTTCTCAGTATATCGACAAGTTTCTTCATCTTCATCGTTTCAGAAGTTCTTGCTAAGCTTAAGCAAACATTGTAGAAATATTTATGTATTAAATATTTGTGCTTCGTATGGGCCACGCTCTCCTTGACCTGTCAATAGCTCCAGGCTATGGTGACACTGTTTTCAGTTTGTGGTATTTAGAACACCTGCATTTTCGCATGACAAAGCACATCCCTATCTATTTTATATCTGTTTTTCGCAAAGCTATTACTGTGGCGGCTGCTGCTTTCTAACGGATTTCCTAATCAGTTTGCTGTCAATATGTCGGTCTGCTACCAACTATGTATACGTTGAACTGAAATAATTATCCATGAATGCACATATGTATGTGCAAGCAGCTACATTATAAAATCACAAATGGAAAAATTAATATTTGTAAGGTAATTCGAAATTTTATTATAAATTAATGCTAAAGAATTGGTTAATCAGGAATTATCAGAAATTAAATGGTATGAAACTTTGGCTAATCTCCAAATATAAACGATTTGCATTCCTGCTATTTATAAATGATACAAAATAAATATGCACCCACTTGATTGAAGTTCCACAGCATTTATATAGTATAATTCCCTTACTCATTTTTCTGCATGGTTGAATTTAAAATGATTTCGTTTTATAACTTTTGAACAGCCGTAAATATGTATAACTCGGTCACAACACACTTAGTTGTTGTCAAAATGCATTAGCTGGGGCATCGCAAAATTGCCACATTAATTTCGTTATAAATTTTTTTTCCAATTGAGACTGAAGATTATATTGCTATCAATAATACTTATATGAGCACTCCCCAGCATACTTTATTTCATTTTCTTGGCTGTCGAAGCGTCAGGAGACTCGCAATCAATGTGCCGGCGTCTGTTTTCAGTCGACAGTCGCATCCAAAATCGATAAAAAATAAGAATAAAAAAATGAAATCATATTCATTCGAGCAAAGGATACATCAACAAAATGGCAACTGTTGTTGCCGCCGTTTACCGACGCCCAAGGCCCAAGGCCCAACGCCCAGAACACATTTGCATATTTAATTTGAAATGTCAAAGAAATCTCAACTTTTTGTCCCTAGACTGAATTAAGCCATCCTGAATATGGGTCCTTAAACAAGCTTCAATGATTACAGCTCGAAGTTCGAAGGCGCAGGTGAGTCCCAATTTGTGCGTTCAACATTAATTAATCCTACTCTTGACTGCTTTCCCTTTCGCTGCTCTAATATCTGGCCCAATCGATGATGCTCATGTGTTCCTCACTTGAGTCCTAGTTATGTGCCATTGACTGGGACACTGACAGTGACAGTGATAGAAATCAAAATGCACACGATGTGTCTTCATTCCCATGCCTAGCAGCTAAAGAGCCTGACGTTGTCCTTGTTGCTGTCGCCTTTAACGTCATTCTTGCCTCGTGTGCATATTAACGTGTCTTTTGTCTTGCTTTGGGATCGCTGGGTTGCATTGCTTTGGAATGCATTGCAAGGTAGACTGTAGTTTGGCTGACTGTTGAGATTATGATACGGTCGTTGTTTTGTAGTCTAACCTTGACTTGCAATATGCTTTTCATGTTTCATTTTCTGAGAATCCCAAATATATTATTATTATTAGTATTATTTTCGTCGTCGTCCTTTCAGACGAATGGCTTTTATACCTGTTGAAAAAGTATTTGTATACTAAACATTTGCAATTCAATTGCTGCTATTCTATGCACAATTTTCTCCAATCAATGTCGTTAGCAGTTGTATAGGTCTACTTAAGACGGCCAGTCAACAGGTTGGGTCCTTGACAAAAACTTCAACTTTGAAAAAATCTTGGTGCAGTGCCTTAACCACTCCTTCTCTGTCTCCTACACAACACACAATGAGGACATATTCCAGCAATAGGGAAGCCATATGAGTATATGAGTTCTTTTTACTCGGCCTTGGAAATAGATTTGTCGGTATGTTATGGCCCTAACTACGGTTACCCTTTTATGGCTGTGGTAAGAATTTATGTTGTCTGAACAACTATTGTCGCATCAAACAGAAAAGTGGAAAATACGGAGAACAATAAAAACTAGGGAAATTCCTTTAAATGCTTAGTGAATTGAATTAAAGGACTTTCATTTTTTCATTAGTGAAAGAATAAAAAAGGAGTTCAAGATATTATTTCTTGAATTAAATCAAACAATTTTCTACAATAAATAAAAGTAATTATAATTAAAGAAAATATTTTCAACTCAATATAATACGCATGATAGAAGAAGATAAAACAATAAAAGTCAATTTGAATGATTCAGCTACTATTCTTCTTCCTCTTTTTCATTTCTTTTGCTGACATCTTGACCTTTACGGCATTTAACTCAATGGTACCTAATGAACAAGTCAACAGCACGCTCACACTCATAAGCAAGGATCAATAGCCTACACAATTGCTTGATAATTTATATTCATGGTGTTTATGCAATACTATTTAGAAGAATGATACGCTTGGGACAGACACTTTCCATTTGTTGTTGCAGCAACTTACATGACATGGTGTCATGTTTTAATTTAGACCACATTTGCCAATGAAATCGCGTCGCTGCCGTCTCAAGTGATTGGCGTTTCAATTGTGCAGTTCTTTCGAGGTACACGGGTCGTATACGTAATGAAAATAAATGGCAACGACAGTGTGGCGCTTGTGTCATTGCAATAACAAATTAATTGCATTTGTATTGTGCTTCAAGTGAACAATAAATAAACAAAGTCAACACACCCACACAAATACGCACACCCACACACAGCTACAGAAATGTAACAATGGCATTGTTTCCCTTGCTTTCGCATCATTGCACTCTGTATTTAACACAAAGGACTAGAAAATAGCTTTTCAAAAAGTTTAGAAGCGCTCTAATTAAACACAATTGTAATTCGATAAAAGCACATAATTAATATTAACAAAAAAAAAAGCCAAACACTCAGAGTTTAAAACTATAACAATGAAATGTAAATTTATTATCTTAAATTAAAGCAATAACAAATTTATGTTTTATCAAAAATATATATAATTTTGTGCACTCAATTATCAGCAAATTTCATTACGAATTTGTAATTTCATGCAGTCCTTTCCAATTCAATATTTGATGTACTTTAAAACAAATATTTATTTAATTGAATTGTTGACACAGTGTGCAGCAGACTGTGCAGAGAATTATCAATCGTTAAAATGTAAAATTTTAAATTACTGCTTAACTTCCATGCTCATAAGCCCGATAAGGTTGGATAAGGCTAACAACTTGCTTGCTTTGCTATAAAAGAATTTCCTTCCCGGCAACGCCAACAGGAAGGTAACGGAAAATATAAATACGACAAAAACATGGCAAATGTAACAAACACTTAAACTGCAAAGGAAAAAGCGCACATATAAAATGTCAAGACTTTGTCAAGTGCTTGTATATGACAAGCAAAAAATACCCAGCATATAAATCCATTGCAGATTTCTGTTTCATTTTGTGACTCAAATATGCACCGCACAACTTTGTTCGTTACGCATTTACAGGGTATTCTTTGTAGCTAACTAATGCGACTAAAATAATCTAAGCTTGTTGGCCATTCGTGTTTTTCCGGCTATTACAATTACTTATGCTGCAGACGCCACACAAGCTTCGAATTGGGCGGTCCGAGTGAAGAGCCACCCAATCCCAACTACTGCAACACCGCATTGGCCCCCATTGAAGCCGCTCTTTGGGCTGGTCAAGCGCCTGCGCGTACTCCCAGCTGGCGGCATGGACTCGCTAGTGACTGGATGTGCTTCATAGGATGCTTTCAGTTCGCTTTTGGACATTCAACGTTGCGGTGCTGACTGCAACGCCGACCAAGCAAATAAACGTTACCAAAAACACGTCAATTTGTGTGTCTACGAGTCTGTGTGTGCGAGTCTGTGTGTGTGTGTGAGTGTGCGTGTGCTTGCGTGTGTTTGCGTGTGTTTGCATGTGTGTCAGTGTTTCAGACTCTGGCGCCAGTCAGCAGCAATGTGCAAATAAATATCACTTACACACATAAACATCCCAGAAAGGCCACGCCGAAGGGGCTTGAGACATTCACTGGCGCCGTTCTGCATGTTAAAGAAAGTTAAATATACAGTTCCATCTTTGACCGAGTATAAAAGCGAATGTGAGTACGAACCTGTTTCTGTTTCTGTTTCTGTTTCAGTTTCTGTTTCTATGTCTGTTTCTATTTCTTTTTCTGTGTCTGTTTTGTTTGAGCTTCTCCAAGTGTGCAGATGGATGGGGCTTTTGGCATAGGCAATCAACAGGACCTCTTCTGTTTACTTGCAGCTCTTGTAGCTTTTGTTAGACAAATTGGCACAGGACTTGGCCATTTTTATGTACCTTTTTGGCTTTTTTCTGAAATATGTTTTAGTCACTTGGCACAATTTAAAGCACTTCAGTGAGCGGCATGCCACAAATTCAATTAAAGCTGATATATGCCAGTGCACTTACCAAAGTGTTAAGAGCTGCTTGAGAGTGTGTGTGTGTGTGTGTGGGACCCTCGTTCAGGCTCTGCACTAATTGAATTTTGCCATGCAGAAAAGTCGCTCACAAAAATAAAATAATGATTTATTTAGATGAGGCCCGGGTTGCCTCTAAGAATCACTCATTTAATGCCACTTGGCTTTAACGAAAACGTGCTTGATACTCGATATGGCATGGTCCTGGCCCAAAGCAGGCCAAATTGATAACAAAAAAAAGAAAAGGTAGCGGCCTTATAAAGGTGAATCGAAAATTTTATATATTTATATATAAAATATTGAGTCAGATATTTTTTTTACAGGTATTCATATGCTGCCCCGAAATGTAAGAGTAGTTCGGCATCATTTTTCATAATACTCTGTTCCAAATTGTAAAAAAAAGTATATTGACTTAAAGCAATACTTGGAAATCGCGTTCGTTTGTATTTTCGTGGGAATGCAATTAAAGCAGCTGCAAAGTTTTCAAAGCATTTCTTTAAAGCGATGACTGCAATATCAACAGAGAATTTCGCTTCGAGCTTTACTTAATTGTTAACTACACTAATATACCTGCCTTAACTCGCAGCAAAAGAGAGTTAATGCGCCCTTTTGAATACTTTGCGCATAAAAAAGGTTTTTAACAAGCTGCACACGCGTTCTTTGATTAATGCGAGCCATTAGTTTAAGCTAGCGGCAAGTTTTTAATTCCGTAGCCTGCTTTAAGGCGTCCGGACGGGTTTTTTTTTATGAAAGCCTCTTGTTGGCTGGATAAGCCACACGGAACTCATTTCCCGTCGGGCCAGAGCAGGCAAATTGTTTACGGTGTGGTTACCCTTAAACAGGATATTGTGTTCCTAACTGTTTTTGCACCAAAGGGAAATTAGCATTTAATGTAGATTTTTGCTTGGGCGGCATTGTTGAACATGGTCAAAATGCTTTGAAGTTGGGCCAACTACAAGAGTGATCCATGTTTTTGACAGCTTAATTATCATGCAAGCAACTCCTCTCGTTTTCACTCTCTATATTTGAACCACTTAAAAGTTTCAGCATTTGTGTTTGAATTCTTTTAAAATTCAACTATTTAAATGGTTTTTCCATTGTTGTCTCTCCCCTAGCCACGGAGAACTTAAGTGTTATGTAAACAATGCAAACAAGAAAATATTTTTTTTCTATTTGTATTTGCATTTGCACCATTCAGATAAAAGAAAACAGTTTAATCTTAAAGTGAGAATGCAGAGAAATTCAAATAACATCAGTGAGAAGCAACAAATAAAAAACAAGTACAGATTAAGATTATCAGCGCAAGCTTAAAGCCAAGACGATTTTCCAAGATTTTGGTGTTTGCTTGGCTGCCGGCCTCATCCACCATTTTAAGTTGTGGTCGCACGTGACCCAACTGTTGGACGTGTTTTGGGGGCCAAAGGAACTCGACACTGCCATAAAACGCAATATGAGACAAATGAAAGAAGGAAATGTGCTGAAGCTTGACTAGTAAATACCCTGCTGAATGCTGAATGATAAGTATGGCAGAATATGGCTCTAAAGATACATGTATGAATTATCTTCATAGCTGAACAGATCTAAGAATCTGAATCTTTTCTCTACATCTTTCTCTCTTTAAGTGAATATTAGTATTTGAATGCTAAAATGGTAATTTTTGCTATTTTCATTTTAGATATTCCACAAATTTTCGCTAATAAATGCATACATATGTAATCTTAAATCGCGTAGGTTTTTCCATTCACTAAATTTATTTATTCAATTTCGTACAGCCCTTGTCAGCTATTTTTTTATTGACTTCAGAGGATGGGAAATAAAAATGAACGAAGCCGCGTGGTGATCGTTTTATTGCCAGTTTTCATACATATATTGAATTTGATGGCATTCAATGGGGGTTCGATTTTTAGATAGCGCACGTTGAAGCACTCTTGCTTCTAAACAATAGCGGGAGTGCTGCAAAATTAATGACCAAGCCAACAAATTGGCCAAAAATGTATCCAAATGAATTTCAATGAAAAGTTTCGAGCGTAGTGAACAAAAAACTCATAAGTTTTCTCAAAATTGCTGCAATTATTTGTTCAATTGTTTATGGCAAATATCAAAAGCAAATTAAGGTAGAATTGGAGAGAAACTTTGAACTGAAAATGTTTCTTAGTTCAATACGGCAAACTTTTCCTCTAATTCACAAACTGAAATTAATATTTTCCTAGGTGGATGGAGAAAGTAAGGGAGAGAGAGAAAGTGACTCGCACACTCGTGTTGGCTTGGTAAATATTTGTGTTTTGCCTCTTTGGCTGCTTTAGACTGGAAATGTCAGGCAGTCAACATTCAGCTGAAATATTGACATTGCCTTCAATTACGTCAAGCGCTAAATTGGCCAAAATGGTCAATCGTTCTCGTCCGGCTTAAACACTGTACAAACAATTTTAACTGCCAAATGAATCTACCCATCTACTTTTTCACTGACTGCTGTCAAATGGGTTTAGAGTCCGCACAATTCACTGGCAATTGTGTGTGTGAGCAGGCTAATTGCTTTAACGCTGGCATTTGACCAGCTAATTTGCATAATAGGAAACCATGTCAACGACCATTAAACGCTCTTCTCCTGCTGGCCACGAATTTCCCGCCAACATTTAAGTTGCCTTCAATTGGTCTGAATAATTAGATGTCACGTATAAAATGAGTGGTTAATCTCAATATTTCTTAAGGCTTAAAGTCTGGTCACGTGTTTGCAGTCCAATGCTGGTCAAGTTCTTCATTAACTCATAGTCACACACCCACACATTCATGCAAACATACATACATACATATATACATCAATTTGCTTGTCATAATCTAGACGTATTTGGAATTATTCACAGCTGACTGATAATAATGAAATTCCTGAAACTTTCCCTTAAAGCGTTTTCCCAGAATTCTGTCAAATCGAACAAAGTCCATTGACTGCACACTTAATGTGAATTTGTTTGAGATTTGAGTTCTTCGAACTTGCCAAATGCATTCAAAGCTTTCAAGGATTGCAATTTAAGTACCACTGAAGTACGAAAGTCAAATGTTTGCAATTCTGCATCTTCTTTACTTTTTTGGTCCGTAGCTATTATAGAGATCGACATTTTTCTACAACCAGACGGCGGACTGATTGTAGTTATTCATCAACTTAAAATTGTTATAACTCGATTGAGTGTAAAGCGATTTTGAAAAATTATATAATTTCGGACTCAGCAAAGTTAGTAGAATTAAAAGGAATCATCAATTATTGATTTTAAAATATTTTTGAATAGGTGCACCATCGCAAATTTTTGAAAAATTCTTAAAATTTTTAATCTTAATATTTTGAATGCCAATCGATATTGCTTTTTCATACAAGCTCAAAAATATATATCGTTTACAAATCGAACATAATTTGCGCAAGTTACGGCCTTTCAATCTAGGAAAATAGGATATTTTATTGATATTAAGAAAATTAAAAAAATATATTTAAATGCAATGACTTGTCTATTCTGTGCTTGTGGTATTGAATAAATGTTTAAAATTTCAAGCCCGTTAAACATTTTTAACGCCTTCATCGCCTATATAACACATTTTTGTGCCTAAAAACTTAAAATGCGCAAATACCAAACGGTAAGGTTTTAAATAGTTTGCCTTGTAAAATTTGACTTTCTTACAAACTTTTAAACAAATTTGTAAAATTCTTTTAAACTGTAACTAAATAAAATACCATCGACATTTAACTTACTTAATGCTATCTGGAGGCTCTTCCTTGCCAGGATTTAAACGGTAGGTGCCGATAAAGTTCGTCAGCCATTTGTCTTTTGACAACGTGAAACTTTTATTGGCGGCAAACACTTACAAGTAAATGCAGTTATTTATTTTGTGCCGTGTTTTTTTTTTTTTTTTTTTTTTTTTTGGGTATCCTTGAGGCTGGCAACGTTTTAAAGTTGTTTTTTGGATGTCTGGCAAGTGCTTGGGTGGCTGCTTTTTGAATTGGAGGGTGTGAGATCTGATACACAGAAGCGTCAGGGAGAGCAGCATTAATCTTATTTCTAGTTTATTTACTTTTTGCCTTTGCCTTTGCCTTTGCTTTTGCCTTTGCCTGCGCCTTCGACTTGAGCTCCCGACTGTTGGCTTCGAGAACAGCCTCGTGCCACCGAAATTGAATAGGGTACAGCGGAATTGGAGGACATGACATCACGTTCGAGTGCTTTGTTATTTTAGTGGCTTAGCAAACAGAGACAGATCAAGTCCTATTGCCAGCGACATATCGACTTTGGTAGAGTGTATACAGGACTCACAATTGGCCTGGGGCGACAATTACACACTTCACTTGATCTGATGCCCATGCGCTTCATTAGATTAAAACGAGTCCCGGCCACGGTGTCGTATACCTAATGAAGAGAGACCTCGCCCAGGGTGTTGTGGCAGGTGCAACTGCCGTCCAGCTTATTAGATGGACCCATAACATTCGTTGGGGCACAAACTATGTGCATACACAGAGTTCCCGCTTAAAGTTAAATGGTTCAAACTAGGAAAGGCGCCTTTTTTGATGCAAGTCGTGCCTTCACTTAATGTGGAATTGTTTTCGGACAGTTATTGAACTCGCTTGACCAGATTATACTTTGCCAATAAGCTTCCAATATGCTGCTTAGCTAAAGTAGCTAAAGGCAAATATTCAAAATATTCACATAATACTGGCGACATTTACACGTGTCTAAACAAAACAGGTAAAACTGTTTTAGTCGTATAATATTTACTTTCCTCTCAAGCAGTTCTACTTTCATTTTTATACAGGAATTCAAAAAATTAGCATGCAAATTTAAGTTTAAAAGGATTTTATTAAAATTACCACATACATACGAACAAGAGCAATTCTCTCGGATTATCTAATAGATAAGTCAGACACAAACTTTTGCTAAAGGATTTTAGCTGCATTTATGAAATTGCGTTAAGACCGCAAGCTGTTGCTCGTGTCTACTTGAATTAGAAGTTCAAAAAGTCGTCATTAGCCAACTTGCTGCATTGCACGCGTAACTGTTTATAACCTTGCAGAGGGAATTATAACTTTTAACCAAATCTTAAAATTATTAACTTAAAGCTTACTCTTCAGTTCATAAAGTTTTAATAAGGGGATTTATTATATTGGAGTCTACCGAACATGTACTAAATGCTTGGTAAATATTGCAAGCCTTCATTTCGTTTCTGTCATTAAAAGTAAATCCGTGTTGCATACATTTGTGCGCCTTAATTGCACAGCGTTTAATGCCGCGTAAGTGGCCACGAGGCCTTTTAATTGCATCGAGCACCAGACCTCAGTTGCAACATTTTGTTAGTGTACAAAAATATGTAATTAATACTTGCGTGCTTTGAAATGAAAAGCTTTTGAAAGGCTGATACCCTTTGATGATGCATCACGTTGCACAATGCCGACAAGCACTGCTCCTTTACACGATGCAATTCAATCCTTTCACCCACATTTCAAGCCTGATGCAAACCAGGTGCACACCAGGTGCACACCAGGTGCAAACCAGGTGCAACGAGTGGGCAGATGTGGTTGAATGCGGTGCAAACATGCAGCAATTGTTCGTATTCACAGCTGGTTTGTAAACGTTGCAATTAATTAGTTAGTTAGTGGTTAACTAAGGATCTTAATGAAGTTGAACTAGAACTCAGCTGGAAATCTAGAGAATTGAAATGTTAAATATATTCAACCGATTACACATTTAAGCTCCGCAATGTGATGAAGTAGAAGCAAAACTTAGAAAAAAAAAATGCTTATTAGAGTATTTCGTAGTCCGAAGCATACTTTATTGCTATATTTTCTCTCACGGTCAATACATTGAATAGCCAAGCAGAAAGCTATCTATTAATTGCTTATTCGGGCAACTATATTTAGTATGTTGTATGAGCCAAACAAAATTCAACAACCAAAATAATTTATTCCACCTCCCTGTTGCGGAGTTCTTTCAATTATGCATGTGAAGACGTGTTTGTGCAAATGGAGCTTATATTATGGCCATTGAAAACATTTATTTCGTAAGCAGAGGCTGTTGCGTTGCTATCAAAGTTGCGATAATTGTCTTTAATGACATGCCAGTTAGATAGATAGATAGATTGAGCTATAAATGTCACCCACCGATGCGTGGCCATTGATTATGTAGTCAGAGATGAATAGGGAAGACCCACCGGCACATCGGCCCCAAATGATAAGTGCACTAAGGCAACCACCTAATTTGGCCACCAAATGAGCGGCAGTAGACAGTTATACTACATATGTGATATGGGTTAGCCATGGCAGGCAATTGTCCCGGCTTTTATTATCAAAGTTCGCAACGCTTTTTATGGACATGAATGGCGTTTTCGTAGTCGTTGTTGTTGTTGTTGTAGTTGTCGTTGTTTGTTGCCAGCGGTGGATTATTATTACATATGCTGCTGGCTGTTATGACATGTGTTTCGGTAACTCCCCGATCTCCCAAAACGAATGCTCCATGTCCGCCATGGTGCAAAGAAGATAACATAATAACAGCATGGCCGTAAAAAGGTTTGTTTGCTCTCAACAAACTTCCACCGACAATTTATTGTCCGTTGGACCTTGGTTGGCTCTGTTGTTTATTCTGCTGGAGGCGTTCACGTGACCATTGCCAAAGTACAAAGCATGTCAGCCACAAGCCAACAGCAACAAAAAGCTTCAATCATTTTTTGACTGTTGCCATTTCACTAAAAAGTGTTGCAATAAAACCAATTTGCCTAAATTCCCAACTTGCATTTATTTACAACTTTCGTAGTTTCGCATTCCCAGTTTTTGATGAATATTATTTCACGAATATTTTTTGAACTGAAACAAAGACAAGCAAATTGGCAATTTAACAAAATTCAAATTCTAGCAAAAATTATTTTATCTGATTATTTAATATTATTTTATAATTGCTTTTTGCTATAATATAGACTATATTATATAGTATGAGGCTATTTATTAAATTAGATACAACACATTCTCTAAGCATCTAAAAATAAAATGACAGTCCCGCTTTAATACATATAAATACTAGTGGGGCACGCCCGACCAGGCTAATTACCTGGATTACATTTACGATGACGCTGCAAAAAAAAAGTCTTTCGCATTAATATTAAATGCAATTAAGTCCAATCAATGTAAATGGTGATTGTGAAATATTCAACGAGTCGCAATTGTGGGCACCACTGTAAGAGGATTTTGGTAGGACTCTAGCATTGTTAACATTGGAATATAAACTCTGCAGCAGAGAAGAGAAAAATGAACAAAGTGCAACGAGAAAGAATTTCGAAAGTAATGAAAACTTAATACTTGTTTGCCATGTCAAGAGTTACTTTGTAGTATTTGCTTAGTTCTATGTCGGAGGCACTCGTTGCTATGCCGACGGCTCATTTATTGTACTGCAGTCCAATGAGGGCTTTTATGACTAACTATATAAAATAGTTTCTGCAGTTCTTGTGGTTTGTACATCAGCTGGAAATCCTTTCAAACTTTGATAAACACTATGCATTCAAAAGGGAAACATTTATTAAAGAGAGCAATTAATAGTAAGCAAAAAAAAACATGCGAACGATCAGGTTGCCTTCTTCCCGATCTTACGTATGCATAAGGCTTTCTCGCTTACTTTTTGAGAGCGTAAGAGAGTTGGACCCAAACAAATAGTGAGGTCAGACCTAGTAGACATATAGTCAATATGTTATCTGCTTATCGCTATCTGAATTAATATTGTTATAATCATAGGGCTTACGCATACCTTTTTTTAACTTTCTTTTCCTTATTATTATTTCTTTTTTATCATTTATTTGAATTAGTTTTGATTAAATTATATTTCGCTATAAATAAAACTTCGTGGACAAAATTTAACTTTAGACAAAAAAAAAATTGATAGATTTTGATCTCTTTTAACTTTGGATACGTCTATAAAAATACGCGCAAACAATTTTACTGAATTTAATGCAACTGATAGATTGCAATTGAAAGATTTGGCTAAGCAAATATGATTTCCGTTTTCCGTTAAGCTTAGTGCCATGTGCCTCAAGTGAATGTCGGAAAATGCAACTGTTGTTGAGGTCTGCTGTCTGCGGTACACGCACCGACACCCACTCAGAAAAAGGTGAGCCTTGCAGCGGCAAAACTTTGCTCGGCAATTTAAAAGCAACATGTAACTTAATTGGTATTTTGCTTTGAGGTGCTGCTGTTCGCTTTTTTTCCACTTTTTTTCTGCTGTGTTGCGGCTGTCATTTTCTGTAGCGGTACACAACATGCAACTGTTTTACGCAGCCTTCAACAAGGAAAATTACAAAGGCGTACCTGAATCTGACACACCTCCTCCTACGCAATTTTCTATTTTTCACAATTTATTTATGATAATGATAATAACAAAGCCAGACACGAGTAGCAAACAAAGCTGAGCCAGCGTTGAGCTGGGAAGTAATTGAATACCACATCTTATCAATTATGGAGGAATTCCTAAAATTGCTTCATAACGGAATTGTCATAAATAGTTTGGTCAAAAGACACGTGGAATGTGAACTGTGATTTATTCTCTGCCGATTAAGTCTAATGCCAAGAAATGCAACAAAATATGAAAAGGAGTGAAGGTCCTTCTCACATTGATGACAACAAATTGAATTAATTAAAGCCTCAAATACAGCTGCTTCTCATTTATCAGCTTTATCTTGCGGCATATTTGGAAATTATAATTTTACATTTTCCTTTTAACGTCATTTTTTGTATGCCACATTTCAAAAAAGGACCAGATACAGTCTATTCTATCTGCGGGCGACGTCAAAACAAAAAACAACAAAAGTCGACCTAAATCTAAGGGGAAAACCACAATCTGAAATAATTCTTGCAATCTTGTGTCTAATTTGATACTCTACATTTCTTTGCAGGTGAGAAAAGTTTGTAAGAAAATACAAAAATACCCTTCGATTAGATTTTTAATTAAATATTCGATTGTTTTATACTGTAGTTAAACCCGAATATTTTGGGAAAATCCCCTACTCCTGTAACAAATAAAAAAAATTTTAAAAAATTTAAAAAATGCTTCTCAGAGAAGATAACTGTGCACAAATCGGAAAGGGTAGAAAAACTTGAGAAAACCTCAGAGAAAGCATTTTCATGGGAACCGCACACAGACGCAGGCCAATGCCACTTGGTCGGGCGGAGAAAATGGCGCTTTAAGGCCTTTTGTTGACACTGCCACACACACACACAATCACACACATTGAGAGGCTGTTATACACTTTAACCACATTGGATTATTGGACGTGCTGCGCATTGTGCAAACAATTTTGACTTTGCTGAAATTAAATTCCACTTAAAGCGCCCGATCTCACAAACGCACATTTTTATTTTGAAGGTTGCATTGGATTGCCTGTTGTTCATTCATTATGTTGTATTTTTTTTTCATATATTTTTTTGCTTTTATACTGCGGGGCAATATCCAAAAAAATCAACAATGAATTTTGAGTAAACAATGCGTGCGGCGCACAAAAGTATGCTAATAAAAAACCTAGAAACAAAAAGCAAATATTTACAAAACAAATGATGGCACACCTGAGTCCAGGTGCCGAGTTGTGTCATGCAACATATCGCATTTACAAAGACAACATTTCTAAGCAAATAGAGCTTACTACAGCTTAACACACACAAGCAGACAGACAGACAGACAGACAAACGTCGGCATAAGTAACGAGGAAATCCACTCGAAAAATTGCAGAACATCTTTGCCCCACATGTAGCATAAAACATCTGCCTAACTATAAATGCCGTAAAATATCTTGGAAATGAACTTCAGCAAATTTTAAGGAAATCAGCTAACAATATTTCTATGAACGCCTCTAATCACAGGCATAAGAAAAAAAGTTAAGATAATAACATTAATAATAATAATAATAACAATAATAATAAAAATGGTAATAAAGTATTGACAGTCAACTTGGCTAATTGCTGCTCATTCATAAAGCGGACAACAAAAACTCGCAAATCTCTTTTGGCTCTCTTAAAAGCTAAGAGTCTGCGTGCTAAGCTAAAATATTTCATCCAAAGTCTGGCAACGCTGCCAGCATAATAAATAATAAACAGTCAGCGTGGCAAACAACAGTTGTTAGATGTGTTAGTTCAATTTTGGCAGCGCCAGCTAACGGTACTGTGCCGTCCCACCTAAAGCCAATTTGGCAAGTAACGGTGCTTCTGACTGCTACTTCGCTTATCTGTTTCTCTGCGTGTGCGTGTGTGCGTGTGTGCGTGCGTGCGTGTGCGTGTACTTGTGAGTATGTTTACGTTGGTGCGTGTACTCTTCTTAACAATCGCGTGACTTAAGCTGGCAAAACACAACTACAGTTAACCATCGTTCAACATGAAATAACGGAATATGTTTACGAATTGTTGAGGTCGCTTTGAGGCCGCTTAACATGCAACACCGGGAAATTCATAGCAATGTAGAGAAGTACAAAGGTACACTTAAAAAAAAGTCCTGCCATAAGTATTATATTACAATATTCCATGTAGAGTACATGTAGAGTACTTATTTTAATTATAAGCAAATAAAAAATTCTAGAAGTACAAAATACTTACATATGTATATAAGAATTTATATATTCAAAAGAATCGTTAGTTATTAGACTATCTATCAATTTACTATTGTTGTTCTTAAGTATACATGAATTATGCATTACGAATATACAAGAAGAAGAACGTATATTTGAACTCAATATTTTGTTTGTTCTACAGGGAGAAAGATTGTGCACAACTTTTCTCGCAGTGCACACTTATCTGCATATACTTACACATAAATAGCAAAAATGTAACGAGTGCAATTTGAATAACTTAACTTGTGCAATTTGGAAACACGCCTTATATGCATATATGGGTGTTTCAGAGATCTCAACACTGCCAATCGATAAATGCTGAGGGCAAGTCCTAACCAAAGCCAACTCATAAGCATGGGAATTTAGAGTGGAGGAGATGCCATACCAAAAATATTTCAAACTGCGGTCCGGACTTAAGTCATTTTTTTTCTTTTTTTGTACATACACATACAAATAGAAGTGTCTGTGTGGGTGTGTGTGCTGACGTGCGAGTGTGTTATGTTTTTTCATGTCATTGAACCCGGTTCCCTGTTTTTGGGTATCCCTTGATTCTTAGAGTGGCACTGCTTGGTGGTTGATTTGCCATTTATTTGGGGGGTTGCTAAGTATTCTAATTCTCGTTGTGGATTCCCTGTTTGTACCTTTGACATGCGATTAATGGAGCATCTTTGGCCCGATCTGTTTGGTTACAAACTGCGTTTTGATATATCTGAGCCAGTTAAAAATGTGCTTAGCAAATAAATCGAGTCATCTTTTGCAACCTAAGTGGGGGAATTGATTTTAAGATTGATAGCTTTGAAGAATTTTCATTTGTAAGCAATCTTACAGAGCTTAAGAACACAAAATGGCCTTCTTATCTGCTTTAGTTTCATGTAAGCATTTAACTTGGCTCTTTGACAAAAAGATGATGTCACAGAAGTTTGCCGTTAAGGAATTATTGTTTCTCCTTGCAAATCAGACAGGTGTGATATAGTACTTAGCTTAATCTTAAGTTAAATTATATACTTTTTTTAAACATAGAATATTTAATTTAAACACATATATGCATAGCTTACCAAAATCTATAAGCGAGTAAAATTTTAGTTAAATTAAAAAAGTTGTTGACCTAAAGCCAGCTGAAAACCATGAAAAACTTGTATTTGTATTAATTTATAATTTAGTTGAGCTGGATGTGGTAAACCTCATGTCCGTAAAATTTCATAAAACTTTTTAGTATATATAATTATAAGCACAGAGAGTAGAATTAATTGGAGTTTTAATGCAATAATGCTCTATTTTTTAATTTAATTAAAAATGTTTTTACGACTCTCACAAGTGGCAAAAACATTTTTTATACGTCTTAAAAACCCAAACAACGATCATTTTAAATGCATTAATAAAATATTCATATATGAATTTAAGCATGTATATAAACAACAAATCATGTAATATTTTTCTTTTTTTTTTTGTGGGTCTGGACAGATCCGTGGTCAAGACTCCCCGAAGCTTTACGCATATGCAATAAATTTTGAAATAATAAATCGCAGTCGTCAAGAGTGTTCCAAGAATGAATCTCAGAGTAACCGGCTAGACAATACCCTGTACTTTGTAACAACTGATAAAAAGAATTAGTTTGCGATACCTTATTTTAATTTTTCCTATTGTCAATTCATTTTAAGGTAACAATATGAATTTTCTTTTTATGATTAAGAACTTTACATTCAGTTCATAATATTTTTGTACTTAATTCGAACGTCGAGTAAAAACATATGTCAAGCGATTCCAATTCCTACAGGGTACAGGGCTACAGGGTATACCGGCGTACGTGATAATATAAGTACCGCTTATTTAACGCTAAACCGTAAACAGATACTGCCATAAAACGTGGCCATTTACGAGCGAATTATAGAGTTTTTTGTGGTACTGTTAAAGATGGTTTTTAATGTCCCATAAAATCCGTGAATATCCCGACCTAAAGTATACGTCTCGACTTATAACATTGGCGCATAGCATGTTGTTATAAATAAGAAAAGTAAATCCATATAATCTACCTTAAAAAATATAGGTAGCGTTTTTTTTTACTCTAAGACCTTGAACATCATACAGATAAGTAAATTCTTATTTTGAAAAACTATACATACTATATATAATAATTTTGGAACAAAGCTCATGTTGTCAAAAATGAAGAAGGGTATTCCTTGCTTTTTTTTCAAAAATGGTCAAATATTAGATTTTAAAATGTTATATGCCAATTAAAACTGCTGATTCCAACGAGCATAAAAAATCGAACATTATTTGTCCAAGTTACAGCCAACCAAGGTACGAAAATAGGGTATTAAGGGCATTTGTATTTATATAAAGAATATGGAAGAATATTTATCAACTTCAGTTTATCAACCTCAGTTTATCATAGTTCGAATTTGAAAATTCGTACCATTTCCGACTCTGGAAACTTGTCAGAATAAAATGGAATCATTACTGATTTGAGGACGAAGCTCATTTTGACAAAAAATATGATGGTATCACCGCTTATAATTTTTTACAAAAATGATCAAACTTTAGATTTTGACATTATGGAATGACAATCGATTTGTGACGCGCCTATTGGTCTGCCTCAGTCAGATGGGAAATGCGAAGCTGGCCGCCTGCGCAGTGGAGCTTAGCCAACATATCGAGCTGGTTTTTGGCAGTTTAAAGAACTGCATGATAGACGAGCTCCAGGTGATGGACCAGGCGCAAACACCCGATGGCGTAGGTAATATCGGCTTAACAAGGAACTGATGAGCCCAAAGCAAAAATATTATAAACTGCATTTCTGCAAGAGTTTTATTTGAGGACACTCGACTGTAGTTTTCTTACATTTTGTATTTTGTATAATAAACAAATCGATAATATATATTGAATATATCCATAAAATAAGTTTTGCATTATTTTCTGTGACATTTTAATCAAGGATATTCATTAAGTTGGAATGGAAATGTCAGCGAACACGTCCTGAACCCGTCAGGAAAATGTAAATTTTCAATAGCAATTTTCTGTTTGCCCGGCTCCGTTACCGTTACCGTTACCCGGCTCCGGCCGTATTTATACCTATTTTCCGTCATAAAGGGTTCGGGCACGGCTCGTTGGACACAACTCCAACTGGCGCCAGCAGCTGTTTAATTAGTTTTTCCGGCAGAAGCAACAGATATTTGCTTCATGGCGTTAAGCAAATACGACAAAAAAAAAAAAGAAAATAAATAAAAACAAAATGCAAAGCTGCCATTAATTAAAGAGTCCTTTCCAATTTAGCCAGGCAACCGAAATGACAGAGGGCAAGAGTTACAAATGCAAAGGACCCAACAAAACCGAGAAATTCTACTGTCATTTTGATTGATGGGATGCCGTTAGTTTTGATAGTAGGAGCCAAATGGAAGAGTCCCCCGGTATCCTTGTTGTTAGAATGAAAGCTAATATCGAAAATACTGTCTAATCTTTGATTAATGAAGCGTCGCGTATTCAAATCCCTAATGGATTACATACAAGTTTTTCTTAAGCAAATTTCATTTATTCTTGTAATCTTGAAAATGTATAACAAATAAATAAATATATATATAAATATAATTAGTTTATAAATATTTAAGCACACACTCTATTGTCTGTCTAAGCAAAAGATTGAGAGCTGATTTATTTTTCTTGAAGGTGTCGTTATTCTATTGAAAGAATTTTTCATATCTTTTGCGCCACTTCCATTTTAAATTGAACTGTTTGAAATTTAATATCTATGCGATTCATTCAGCCATTGTATTATAAATTATCAAAGATCTCTGCTCTCGATTCTCTTTGTTGCGTACACTTGCAAGATTTTATTATACCATATACCCTTTTCGGCCACATTTTTAATGAGTTGAGTGCATAATTACGCATAGGGCCCGTCGCTCATCCAAACCCATTATTGAGCTATTTTGGCATACCCAAATCACACAATTGTTAATTATGTAAAATCAATAGGCCAGCCGCAGCAGGAAAGGCAAACAAAACACCAAAAAAAAAAAAAAAAAAAAAAATGAAAAAAAGGAAAACAAAAAAGGCCTAAGTTAAGATATTCAGGTCGGCAATTAGGACGCCTTCCATTGATTTTTGGCAAGCACTGTGGCGTAAAACATGACCCTGTATGGATTGTGCTTACGTGTGTTCTTTCTTTAAGTAGGTAAATCTACCACAACATGGCTTTAATCCTGCAGTTCAAAGTCTGGGCATGGCCCAAATATATTGGCAAGTAGAATTTCCACTTGAAGTAGAACAAAAACTAATAAAAATTGGATCGGGTTAGGGATAGGGTTGCGGCAGGGAGTAAGTCAAAGTAAAGGTAAACAAAATAAAATCCGAAATACTAAACGAACAGCTAAGCGCACACAGTGACAGCCTGTAAGGAGACATCAAGAAGAAAAATAAGAGGAAAAACGAAACAAAAGATTTAAGGCAAAAGCCTTTAACTTGGCTTTTCTACTTAGTTCATCTCCAGAGTAAAGAAAGTAGAGTCGTATAATAAGTTTAGAAATCGGCTGACTTCCACGAATTTGTGTGAAATCTGTTTTATGAGCTGCCTGCCACATGAATAAATTCGTTTTATTAGTCTTGTGGGGATTACTGATGTCTTCTCACCTGCCATAAAGCATAAAAAATGCTTAAACATGCGCTCAAAAGGATTTTCGTGTAACTTTAGCTAAGCACAGTGCGATAGCAATTACATATGTATGTATGCTTAAGCACATAGATATTTAAAAATAAACATAGACACCTTGTCAATTTTTTGTTTGTTTCTGTTCTATATATTCATGCCTGCTAGTCAAGCAATAAAAAAAAATCTTAGTTGAATTTGAAATTCGATTGGTCCCTGATTTTTTATATCCAAAACTCTCTCTCAGTCACTTTGCTTAATTGCAGCATTTTTAAGCTGTCTAGTTGAAAATATTTATTTTAAATTGGATTCTGCTTCGACTTTGATACAGGTTGAACATTTGAAAAGAGACTTTGACTTAGGTTTAATATTTATAAATTTAAAGTTTTTACTTTACTTGCTGAAGGAAACTGCAAATGAAGCATGACATAAATATTATTGTGAAACGGAAAACAGATCCAAGAAGTTGGAAAACTTTTTCTTATACCACTTTTTCATGCCGCAAAGGAAAACCAGCTTTTATGATGTCCGGCCATAAAAGCCTTGCGACGGATGCTGATGTCCGTGCTCAGATGCAGCCACAGGCCTGTTGAGAGAACTGCAGATGAACAAACTCAATAAAAAATATTTTACAAACTAAATAATAACTGTCTGCAACTCTCTCACAGCAGCAGAGTTCTGTCAACGCAGCAAATGAAATATCCTCCGATTTAACCGAAAGGGACGTCAGTTATCTTCTCAAGGTGACATTTGGGCCTGGCCACTGTCCGGGTGCTCATTGCAGGTCCCGTCAGGAACCGGGCTATGATTGCCCCCCACTTTTTCAGGCAATCACATTAAGCGAATCCCACTGTCAGTTGTTGTTGCTCTTGCCGTAGAGTTCATTGTTGCTGTTGCTGTTGTTGTTGTTGTTGTTGTTGCTGCTGCTGCTGCCAATGTTGCTCGTCTGTTGGTGTTACTTTGTCATTTTCATAAAATATTTAAATGCAAAAAACGAGCGGTAAGGCAGACAGAAAAAAAAATTAAGTTACAGTTTTCGGGCTGTGCAATACACTGCGCGCAAATTGGTATATACAAAAGTGAAGTGCATCTATTTCTTATCAAGGGACAACAGATATTGGTTATAAAGAATTAAAAAATATATTTTTATATTATTATGAATACTCTATTTGAATGGTTGTTGAAAAACTAACAAAATAAATTTAAAAAGCTATAAATTTCTGTTACAAGTAAACAGTAAGGAAAAAAAGAGAAATTTTTTATTTCATTCAATGTGACACATATAGATACGAAGATATTTAAAATCACATGAGTTTGAAGCTAATATGCCCAACATTAATTTGCGAGCAGGGCATAAACAGCAGCAAAATGTATTTCTGCTGTTCTTTAGATATATATAGACGCTTATATACATGTATGTGTGTGTGTGTGTGTGTGGGCGTAATGAAACGACTAAGCTCTGAGGCCCTTGTCATTGTCACTGGACACGTTGCTTCCGCGCCATTTTGTCACCTTAGTCGCCTCCCCCGAGATTCTGTCTGCTAATGTGCGTTTTTGTACCAGATTTTTTGCTGCCCCTGTGTAACTCCTCCTATTACATTTGAATATCTTAGGGCTAGAATTCAGGAGTTGTCGAAGCGGTCGAAATATACGAATAATTCAGACTTCGCTGTTGCATACATACTTACATATATCTTATTAAAGTTCTCTTTGATGATTCCTAATAGCTTCACTCCACCGACATTTGGTAATCAGCACTTGTATTAAAATTCTTTTAATCTTAACTTAAGCTAAAGCTATTGCCATTGCAATTCGCATTACATTTCTTTTAGTTGAGATATGCAAAAAAATATGCGCAAATAAAGTTTTTAATGGTGTGCAGAAGCTAATTGGAACAGACACTAATTAATAAGAGCCTGAAACTTTTCAGGTTCTAAAGAGGTACCCCAAAACATTTCACGACAAATAAAATATTTCATCGTTACCATAAACCCTTTTATGCAAATATCAAAATTGAATATTCATATAAGACAAAAAAATAAAAAAAAATATAGAAGAGAGCGTATGTGAAGGTATTGCCACAAAAAAATGATATGTTTGCAGCAATAAAAAAGAGAAGAAGGAGAAAGAGGAGGAGGAAAACAGAAATCGCCTTCGGGAACTTGCGACATGCGTTGCTGATGGAAACTGTCAGGACCTTTGCGGCAGACGCGCATTGATGGATGACTAAAGGGATGACTAAAGCATTGCCCAGCCTGACAGAATTGTTTCCAATCAATCATAAATGAAATTGCGACGCACCAGGATTTGCGCGTGCTTCATAGACCAATAGCAAATCGAAGGCTACCTAAAAGAAAGCCGAACTGTGTATACCCTTATCGAAAGGGTAAGATAAGATGGATAGATGAGCTACCCATAGCAAACATATAGGCATATCTACATAGAAATTTGTGAATGCCCAAAGAAAAAGATGCGTCTATCTATTAACATAATTGTTTATTTTTGAGAAGTACTGCCTTCAATAGTAAGGATACATGTGAATTATCATCAAAGTAACATTATAAAACTTAATCTGCTTCAGATTATATACACAAGCTTTGTCACATTATAACACCTTCTACTCTGTATTACAAATCAGTCCTGTCCCTGAAACAAGTTCTTTAAATGATTGCGAGAGTCTCTTTATTTTGGAGCTGGACTCCAAAAAGGACAAACATTTGTAAGCTTTTGGCTGCTAGTCCGTATTTTCATGGCTTGCTCAATTTTTCCAGACACACATTTACGCAACTTTATTAGGACCCATTTAAGATAAGTTGTGGGTATAAAAATAAAGAAAAGAAGATATTGATGAATATGATTTATCATTTTGAATGCTATTGCAATCGCTATTGTTTGACGGATACAGAGCCAATGCACCAAACCGGAGGCCAGAAATAAATGATTGTGAATTAAAAAAAAAAAACTGGTGAAACAATGTGGTGAGGGTTGGGGGTGGGAGTGAAGGAAGGGGGTAGAGGTATGGGTAAGTGGTTTGGGGGTAGTTCCAGTTGTGCAGTTGATGAGTGTTAGCGATTCCACTGCTCCAACAGCTTCACGGCCGTCTGAATATCACCAGCGGACATCAGCAAAGCGCAAATGTTGCGCTGGCGATCCGTGTGACCCAACGTGCCGAGATGCAGGAGCTGGGAGCGAAAGCGTTGCTCCCAGCGACTATCGTTGCTGGACATGAAGTCGAAGAGATTCAGCGATGAAATGGTTGGCGGAGCAGCGGCTACTGTCGGAGCTGGGGGAGCGGCCTGTTCATTGGGAAAGAGGCGCTTACGGACGCGTATTTCCAGCTGACGGCGCGCATTGTCCGACAGCTCGTTCAGCTGTCGCGCATGCTCTAGGGTTTTGTTAAAGTCACCCAGTTGGAGGGACTGCATCATGTGATCACATTTCTGTGTCAAGTCGGCCATCATGCGCTCCGCATTGAATGGAAGCCCGCTGGCCGTATCCGGTATGGGTTGACGCCACGGATTTGGCAGCGGCATCTTATTCTCACGACCACGCTGCGGATTGTCCGTGGCACGGTTGCAGCTGCATGCGTCCGCCTCCTGATAGTTCATGGCCACATTGTCCTCGTGAGCCTGCCGCATGAAGTAGTTGAGCTTACCGAGAAGGCTGTAACCACCCGGCACCCACTCCATGCGCATGATGTGCATGTCTCGCTTGCGTCCCAGCTCCTGCACCTTGGCCGGATTGAAGACCGTGGAGAAGAGCTCACGCAAATTGCGGTCGCTGCTCAAAAAGTGGCGAAACGAGGCATTCTCATCAATCATGTTCTTGATCCGTGCGTCCGACTGCAGCATGTTGCGCAACGTGCCCGGATCCTCGAGCAGCGGCTTAAAGACGTCCCCGCTCTTCAGTATCCAAGTGCGGGAGCTGGGCGATGCTGACGAGGCAGAGGAACTACTGCTGGCACTGCTGGAATCGTTGTCGGCGGGCTTGCCTTTCGACAGATGGCGGAAGACCACGTGCACCGTCACGCCCGATATGATGCCGTGGCTATCGATGGTACCCACATCCCGCAACACCTGTCCGCCAAACACCAGGACCACAATGTCGATAGTTTGCTCAAATCGGACCGCAATCAGGATGCGCAAATTGCAGATTAGCTCGTTCTGGCGCACGGATATGACAGCCGAATCGCTGCCGGTCTTGGCAGTTATATCGATGGATTTACAACTCATGGCCACAAAGCGTTTGAAATGCACACGAATTGCAAAACGGATGCAATCGTTTATATTTATTAATTTGTTGTGTAGTATTTTGTATAAATAAAAATGTTATACTGTTGAAACTGCATGACAACTGAATCAGTTCTCGAATTCTCAATTCTGGAAACGTTTGCTGCGGTTGTTTTCTCCTTTCATGTTTCTCGATCTCAATCAGTTGGCTCAATAGCCCAATTTCATCGGCTTGGATGAGTTTTGGCTTCTTCTACCCGCGTGATGAATTTTCTTACAGGATATTTGTTACATGGGCGTTAACTTTTTCTGTATATCATTTGTACAAAACGTTTTCTAATTTAAGTTTAATTAATTTTTTAATTTTATTTTCTTTTTTGACAGATCTTATTTGAGTTTTTAAACTGATATTATGAATTATTTATTCTAGCTAGAAACTGTACAAAATGATAAGATGATTAAAATTGGAAGGTGTCAGCCTTAAAGCTTAAAAACTAATTCGATTTGGGTTCATTCCTTCATCGAGTATTGCTTATATAACAGCATTTATTTTAATTGAATGAATACAATTATGTATGCCTAATTTATTTATATCGATACTAGTTTTATATGTAATATATGGGATGAGTTTTTGGAAGAAAAGAAAAAGAAAAAGAAACACGATGGCAATTGAAAGTGCAAAAGTCATTTGACGGCGTTAGACTTTTGTTAAGAACTTATACGGCTTTATATATAACACACTCCCTTGCCTCCTTTGTGGTCTTTTAGGTGAGCTTCCATAATAAAAACAACACTCCCAATAACAACACCAAGAAGTGGCACGGCTAAGCCAGTCAGGCGATCCCAGTCTCGAGGAGTAGATGACTGCGAATCAATTGAATTCAATCAAATTGCCACAAAGAAGTCCGCAGAAAGGCAGAGCTCAAGGCGGAGTCAGAGACGGCGGTGGGGGCGTAAACAGAGGCGGACTCGAAGTCGTAAACACGCCAGCAAGCAACAACAAGAAGTATTACAACAACACCGCATAGACAGGCAGACCGCCAAGAAGGCGGCTCCTAATGTAGCTACAAAATGGGCGCCAACTCGTCCACTAGATCCGGCGCGAGTCTCCACCAGGATGATGACGGTGAGTTTGGTAAAAGGATGTGGCCATTTGCCTACCTATTCAATCCTGATACTCTACAATTTTATTCACTTAGTTTTTGATTGGTCTTTGCTGCATTATGGTTTAGTAGACCGTATGCAGTAAAGCTGCAAAACAGAAACACGACCCTGAATGTGAGAGATACATATATCGATCCAGGTGCTAATACTATTCAACAGTATGTACGGCGATGAACTATGCTTGGACCCAACTCTCGATTTTTGATACAGAATCTAGCACAGGGCACATAGACTATTAATCTAAGCAGCTCAGGGAAAGAAATTCAAAACAAAGACTCACGTTTGAAATAGGGAGACGGCATGGAGCGTCTGGATGAGCTTTGCCTGCAGCTGATATTGTCATATCTCCGGCTGCCCGATCAGCTGGCCATGCTGCAGTGCGATGACCGCTGCTACTCACTGCTGGGCAGTCTCTGGCGCCGTCACCTGACCTTGATTGAGCTAAACCTGCTGCAGGTGCCACTCTGTGTGGAGCATTTCAAATTCCTGATGCTCAACTGCTGGCGAGAGCTGCGTGTGCTTAGACTTAACTATCTGGATCAGGAGAAGTTCGAGGTGCTGGTCGGGTACAGATTTCCCAAGCTCCAGATGCTCCAGATTGATGCCCTGCCTCCCTTTTTCCTTTGTCATCAAAAACAGGAACAACTCAGACAGATAATGGTACTTAAGAAATGCGAGGATAATGCCGCCAGCCCGTGTGTGGTACAGCAAACGCTGTTGACCTGGTGACTAAGGATGCAATAAATAAAACGTATTGTAAATAAACAAATGCTCTAAAATAGTACTTTTCTATCTCCATGCCCAATGAGTGCTTCATCGACTGACTGATTGAAGATTAAGACAAAGTGCAAATCCAAAGTTAATAAATTTTCTACCTTACGTAATTTACGTCATATCCCATTAAAGATGTCCCATTGGAACTAGATTAAAAAAAGCCATTTTTAAAGAAAACCAATTATCTATAGCTAAGTAAATGGAACTACCAGAATAAACTACTATTATAAACTAGATAATATATTGCTGATATATATATGTATATTATTTTCAGTTAACTTTGATCACTTTCAAATACTGCGTGCCATTGGGAAGGGCAGCTTTGGCAAGGTAAGTGGCTTGCTAACGGCCTCTTAGTCTGTTCTACAACCATCCATCTGTGCAGGTGTGCATTGTGCAGAAGCGGGACAGCGGCGTCCTTTATGCCATGAAATATGTGAGCCGTTCGATGTGTGAATCGCGCGGCGCTTTAGGCGGCGTGATCAAGGAGGTGGAGCTTTTATCTTCATTGGAGCATCCATTTCTAGTGAATTTATGGTTCTCCTTTCAGGGTGAGTGTACACACGTACGCACACGCACATTCAAACATAGTTACATATGCAAATGGCTGAGCTACCTGTAGAATGGGCGCCACAGTCGCTGATTGCCAATCAAAATGCAAATTAACTATGTGCATTTCTTTTGATGTCAGAGCATTCACTTGTTCTTGTTCTTGTTCTTGTTCTTGTTCTTTTGACTGTTTATGTGTGTGCCGGCAACCTTCGACTGAACCTTTCGCAGATGAGGAGGATTTATTCATGGTCTGCGACCTGTTGACGGGCGGTGATTTAAGATACCATTTACAGAACCGAGTAGGTTGTTGTTGCTGTTGCTGTTGTTCATGTTGATGTTGATGTTGATGCCGCAAACTTTACGACTCACAACCAACATATGTATTTCGCATTTCTCCAACACCTCGACAGGTGGAATTCTCCGAGCAGAGTGTGGCCTTATTAGTGTGCGAGCTGGGCAGTGCCTTGGAGTATCTACAAGCACATCGTGTGATCCACAGGGACATTAAGCCCGATAATATTCTATTGGATGATGCAGGTGAGTTCAGCAAATAACCACACACAAGCACGCACACACTCACATACTCACCCACATTCACATTCACACTCACACTCACACTCACACTCACGTATTCATTCAAGCAATTCTTCGGTCAAGTAGCCGAAAAAGCATCTATAATTCATTTCAATGTGTCCAACGTCCGTGTTCAAAAATTTATTGATTTCATGTGCAAGCAAGCAAAAGTTTTGGACCCAAGCGAATACCTGACAGCTTCAAATTATTCATATGAATGTCCCTTAACTGCCAGACTAAGCAGCCTGCCACCTGCCCACCTGCCCACCTGCCCACCTGCCCCGTAGCTACTTAACATGTCTTATATATTTAGTTGCGTCTAACTAACATTTAAATTTATGGCTTGCCAAATTAATGATTTATTTTAGCAGGTCGTAAGGAACAGGGCTATAAGAAAACCGCACAATCTTTTGCACTTAACTCAGATACTTTATAATAGTGGTGCAATAAGTTTTCTCATTTAGAAGATCTTTCCCCTTAATTGAAGTTAAAAACACAATTTAGAGTCTCACCAGCTTGCAATCAGATAAATTAAAAGACATATGTACAGCACAGCTAATACATATACATATGCATAGTTTGTGCTTTACACAATAATAGCGAATATAAAATTTCATTAATTAATTAATTAAAAATTCTTCGACACTTTTATGAGCTCTGATTGCTTTACGTTGAATACATGTATGTATATTTATATATATATTTCGATTCTCATTGTTTTATTCCGACAGAAGTCAATGTTGATTGTATTTAATATGAGGGAGCGCTTGTTTACAAAAATTTAATTGAATATAATTTTAATTGGCATAAAAAGGATTTTTTTAAATACAAATTTACAGAATTATTTGATATTCAAGAGAGCGATATATCCAATTCAATTTACTTACACAGTGGCAAAAATACAAGCGAACATACACAGATCCAACACACACACACCCACACACACACACACACACACATACAGTCTGTATTGGTACATGGGTAATTGGAAACCAATTACGTGCGCTTAATTGCAGGACACGCTCATTTGACTGATTTTAATATTGCAACGCGGTTGGAGAAGGACTCACTCGCCTGCAGCATGTCGGGCACGAAGCCGTATATGGCGCCGGAGGTTTTTATGTGCGCCCTGGAAGAAGTTGGTAAGTTAACAGATGCAATCAGAGGGGTACAGGGGCGGTCTGTCCGTTCGACATGCCACCAAATCAAATTTTTGCAGGAATACAAAATTAAGAGTGTTGCTGTTGGGTATTACCGACTGAGAAATACTCACCAGCAGTCCAGTAATATTTGCAAAATTGTATTATTACGAATCGATGAACAATCGAACGGAAGTGTTATCGGGCGGACAGATGAACATCCGGACAAACAGACGGACATGCAGCACGGCACATGGAAAACGGAATATTCCTATTTCACGTTATAAACGAGTGAAAAACAAGCTTAATTAAATGTTTCCGGCTCTTTGGGTAATCTAATTTGCAGCAGGATACAGCTACCCGGTGGATTGGTGGTCTTTGGGTGTAGTGGCCTATGAGATGAGGTCGAATACACGGCCATTTGTGCTGCACTCGCACACACCGCTGGTGGAAATTAAGAACGTGCTGAATAGCTCGGTGCACTATCCGCATTACTGGAGCCACGAATTTATTGATCTGCTGCAGAGGGTCGGTGCCGAGTAGAATCATTTTAATAGCACAATCTAATTTGCATCTCCCGTTTAGCTGCTCTGCGTGCATCCTGGTGCCCGGATGAGCACACAGCAGGAGTTGCACCAGACGCCGTTGTTGCGGCCCACAGATTTTCAGCTGGTGGTTAAGAAGGGCATAAGGCCTGCATTTAAGCCACCCGAAGATCATCTAAATTGCGATCCCTGCTTGGAGCTGGAGGAGATGATTGTGGAGACGCGTCCGCTGCACAAGAAGAAAAAACGCCTGGCCAAACAACGATCGTCGCAACGGGATAGCGATCCCGAAACAACGCTCATCAAGGAGTTCATTGTGTACAATCGATTCAAGGAGCTTAAGCGTAAGGCCATGGAACAGAAGGAAAGCGACTGGCAACGTGAACTGGAGTTGGCCATGGCCAACTCGATTGTTAACAGCTTGGCACCCATACAGGAGAAGCCCTCGACATCTAGGGCCACGGCGACAGCGACTGCTATTAATGCCTCTGTTCTATGCACAAGCTCTTCACCTGCACAATTAAAAGAAGGTGATACTCTTGAATTTATAGACCGCACACCATCTCCACAAACGGCCCAAGCGACGCCCACGGCCCGCAGATTCTGCTGCAAGACGAGCACAATACAGGAATAGACCCAGATTTAATCCAATGCACAAGTCCCTAATGCCACAGGTTTCATCGCCACCCAGACACACACACATCTACACGCACACACACTTATGCATAGCTTCTCACAAACAGACCTCCAGTCAATCCAGATACAAATTAGTACACATGTCTGAGCTACGGGAACCTTCTACAAGGATCAAAAAAAATATTTTTCGAGCAAGCATATAATATGATAACAAAACTAACAACCTTATACAGTATATACTTTGTAATCCATATAAAACAGAACGCAAGCCGATTTGCATCTTTGTATGTACATATTATATACTATTTTATAAATGTTGCCTGTTTTCCACTGTACATAGTAAGAAAATCATCTTATGTATTTCGACATATGTGTATACCTATTTTTTAGATGTTAGCCGAAAATCAAAATAAATGGTAATGTCCCCTAAACAACTATTTGCAAATTCATTCTTAAATTATAGAAAAGGGAGATTGTAAAATGATGGATTCTTTATTCCAGACTTGCAAAAAAATACACTTAATTCAATAATAAGCTTGGCGGCCAATTCGATTTTTTTGATTTCCATTTTTATTTCAAGTTATATTTCATTCATGTTTCACATAAGTTTTGTTTTAATGCGTTTTCTTTGTATAAAAAAGAGTAAATAATTACGGTTTCTATGTATAATTTTTTCACAAATTTGTTGATCTTCATTTTTGTTAAAATATATATAATATTTGTATGGGCTTATGTTTTGGTTGTGTTTGTGGGTGTACGTGTGGGGGAAAACACTAACCAAAATTACAATAAACATGTTTTATTGTTCGTTTATATATTGGTTTCTTTCAGCAAAAATGCAACATGTTAATAATTTGTTAATTCAATTTCTTCATTCCACATTATTTTCTGGTTGGTTTTAATTTTTTTTTATTTATTTCTTTTAATTAATTTTGTTTTTTTTTTTTTGTATTTTTGTGGCTTTTTTTTAGAATTTACGAATATCAACATACTTTTCATTGATCCCTAAACCATAAACTCTGCGTAGTCCCTAGCGATAGCAGCTCAACTGTTTTCGGGGACACGCAATCAGCTGGTGGTTAAGGTCAAATGTCAAAGTTAAGAGAAAAATGTTAGAAAATCGTAAAATATTTAATATATTTTTTCTTTGACTTGTCGTTTGAGAAAGGACAAGTTAGTGAAGTAGGATTATTACCTAGCTTGAAATGATGATCCACTTGCAAATGTAGAACGAGTATTTCATAAATATTATTTATGTTTGTTTAATTCTTCATTGTATTTAACGAATTTTTGTCGTATTGTTTTTCTTTTAAGCAAAAACAAATGCAATTGTTTAGAAAAAGCGTCAGAGTATTCTGTTAGGAAAACAAATTATTGCTGTCGCTTGTTTTTATGTTTGTTAAAAAGAGAGAATGAGAAGAAGAAACTACAAGCTGAAAATTGTTACGTGAAAGTGTGTGGGTATGATTTTTTCTTAGTTTGTGTATGTGTGAGTGTTCATTGCGTTTCTGGAGCTCAATTCAGTTTGTGTTTGTTTTCATTGTTTGTGTTACTTTTATGTTGTGTCTAAACAAAATGTTACTCTTTTTCGTTGAACTCCACACGTGGCGCTGGCGGCGGACATCCGCCGTGGCCGTTTTGTGGCAGCGCTACCGAATTGGTCATACTATACTGTGGTTGTATCCACAGACTCAATACGTGAAGCGCCTCCCTCACCGGAGGTGGCATTGCCACCCTCACCATTCACGTTAGCATTGCCACCTTCGCCAGCACTGGTATTGTCACCAGCATTCTTTTTGGCGCCAAATTTAAGTAGCTCCACATTGACATTAATGGTTTTCGTTTGGACTGGTGCGTTCGCACTCTCAACTGGGGGCTCCTCGGCTCCGGCAGCCGGTGCTGATTCGCCACCGCCTGTAGTGATGGTCAGCGAGAGATCGTTTAGCGACTTAAGCACCTTGTCAACATCATCCTGAGTGCTTGGTGCGCCATTGCGATTTCCAAAGTGCAAGAAACACTTTCCAAAATGACCTGTGAATTATGTAAATATTTGAATATGATCATCGTTCGGTTTCTTTATTATCCACGCACCTTTCCATGTTATCGACAATGGATTACATTCGCGTTTACGCAGCTCTGTCTTCAGATCCTTCACGCGAATGTCGCGTGTCAGGTTTGTCAATTTAACACAAAAATCACGATGCGGGCGATTCTTTTTCTTTGGGCGACGTTCACCCGCACCACCCTCTTCAAATTTACGATCTTCACTCTTAACACCAACCTCGACTCCAGACTGATCGCCCTCAGACTGCAAAAAGAGAACAGTAAGTAAGCAATAGCTTGAGGGATTTACAGACTAATTTATACCTTGTTTGTGCGTCTGCGACGGTTAATAAAACGACCCTTGCGGCGTGGTGTGCGCTTCTGCGCATTGTCCTATGTGTATAAAGGAAATGTCTATTTAGTTTAAATAAGTTTAACCATTTTTTCATAACATACGCCTTGTTGTTCGTTGTCAGTCTGTGAGGTGGTGCGTCCTGGGTTTCCTCGTTGGAAGCGACGACGCAACGGTCCACGACGGCGTCTACTGTTCTGATGCTGCTCGATATCGGTATCCTCCTCCTTCAAGATTATCTTCTTACCCGATTTCTCTAGTTGCTCTTTAAGTTGCTGCAGTACAGGCAAAATCTTCAAGCGACGTTCGGACAACAGTTCCCAGAAAACACCATTAGGACGCGGCAAGCGCTTAGCCACACGTATCACCTCGGTAGGTGTTACAATTATATCCACTGGTGTATCGTATTTTTGGAACAAATTAACGGGCAGTGTATCAAGAACCTGAACATCATGCACAATTGTTACAATCGCCGTTTCTGGCGTTATGACGCCCAGCTCAATGAGCAAACCAATGTCCAAATCGGCAAAACCGTTGCCACGTCCAATGCGATAGCCTTCACGCGATACCACTACCGAACCAATGACAACCAAATCAAGCTTCAACTTGCTATCAAGACCTACTTCCGAACGAAACTTTTGTATGTCCTGTACACGCAATGCTTCTTTTTTCTGATCATCGGTAGCATCGGCCGGCACATCGACTTTAAGACAAAGTGCGGGCGAGTCCCGTGTGCTGGGTAAATACACAGATTTGTTGGCCAGCATTGACAGTTCCTTAAAATCATGCAAGGCGCGATCAATGTTCACTTTGATGTGCTCTATAAGAACAATAGCACATTAAATATATTTGTACGGTTAGTTAAAATAAACGAAACGTACGTGCTTTCTTGAACTCCTCCTCCTGAATGAGCAATGCAGCGGCCTTATCGGCATCAACGAACGCAGGAATACGGTTGAATATACCATTGAAGCCGATTCCAACTTTGCCTTCCTGGATTTTCTTCCAAGTTTGGACACGCAACGAGCGCTTTGTCGGCTCTGCGGGCTGAGCTGTTGAAAACATTAAGTATTAGTATTGATATCGGCAGGCATTTAGATGTCATATTCACCATAATACTACATTTAATACATTTTTAAACCAATAAATAAATAAATAAAATTAATGACCGCAGGTGTTGTTATAGATCGTCATTTCAAAAATCATTGTTAAATTATCACTTTGGATCGCTACAATAATACAATTTTTTATGCGAATATATGGGCGAATTGGGTGCTGCTATCGTTGGTCATGAATGGGAAAGGGGGGGGGGGGGGAGAGACTAAAAATAAACACAAACAAACACACGGTAAAGTAGAGATTGTGACTGCCAGAGAGCATAAGCTTAGCGAGTGCCTGGCCTGTTACATGTAGAAAGTGAGTGCAAGATCTCGCATTACCGGCAACAGAATCGTTTTGATTTGTCAGCAGTGTTTTCTTATCGCTGCTGACCCATGATTAACGCATGCATGTTATCACGACAGGTTCATGTCGTACAAAATATTTCTATGTATAGCTGATAAACCGGTTTTCACGCCCAGCAAAAAGATATTTAACGTACAAAAACATATACTTATAGAGAATAAATAATAAATTTAAGTCAAAACTACAAATAACATTAAGAGCCGAGACACGAAATAAATACATTTTTATAAAATAAGTGTGTTACCGCATGGCCTGAGTGTGTTTTTAATGCATTTAACACATACACACATATTTAAATTCATACAATAATAAAAATTGCAAAGAGCAAAGCTAAAATTAAGTGTGAGTGTGTGTCTAAAACATTAAAAATATCGATATTGACGTACGACCAATAAGTTGGCAACTCTGCGGCAACTCACACATGCACACACATACACACGCCGCTCATTCAGTCCCAAACACACACACACATATACACTCGCACAGCATTTCTCAGCGATGAGCGCATCAAGACGCGCGAATTTTTCAATTAATATGTATGTAGATATGTACATACATATATGCATAAGTTTAGTTCTGTTTCTGCTTGCAGGAGGAACAAGGGGCCACAATATACACAAACGTACATACATTCGTAGTTCGGCTAGCTATGGAATCAGCGCGAGCGCAGAATAAAAAAAGAACAGAAAAACATTCATATGGGCCAAGAGCAGCCAAAATGATTCACTGCGTACCATTTCGGAGTTCAAATTAGTAATTGCAGCACTTGTAGCGTTTTGAGCATAGAATTGCGCGCTCCGATGACGTAATTAATAGGAGAAAACACAGAACTGAATTGTTGAAAAAATAAAGTTCATATATATGTATAAGTAAATATATATTTATATATGTATTTTTATACATACATACTCATTTGTTAATTGGTTCTTTTTGCTGTACTTCTCTTAGATGCTTTGCGCGTTTTGCTTTCCGTTTTACAGTTTTCTAATAGAGAAATGACAGACAGTGTGTCAACTCTTATTTACCGCTAGAATAAGGAAAAAAAATACGAAAGAAATATGGCGGCAATTTGACAACTTTTGTCATTGCTCTAAGAAAAATGGCCGTATAAAAAGGAAGAGCGCTCTCCTTCGCCCTTGATCCAATTTTTAGATTTATGAGGGAAAAGCGCAAAGCACGATATTACAAAAGATAAAGCCCGGCAAATAAATACTTAAATACATATACACATTTATATATCTATATATACTTCCGAATGACTTGCTCGCAAACAGAAAATTGTGTCCCTCACCCCGAAAAACTTACTTGTCGATGATACCTCCGCGGCGGCGGCAGCGGCAACGGGAGCTTCGTTGCTTTGATTTTCCATCGTTTTTCGTTTATAAGTTGTGTACTTAAACTGTTTTTCCTTAGTTTTTCTATTTTTTTTAACAATTTATTTTCTTTCACAAGTTTACACAAGTTACAGAGCAACGTCTACCTTCTCCGGCTGCTTCCAACAAACCACGTTTCTCACCCGATGAAATTTCAATATATCGATATTGTAGTCTATCGACGGCCTCTTTTTTTACCATGCGCGACCGAGCTGCAATGGGTTTTAGTATATTTTTTACTCAACTTTTGTTGTAAATAAACAAATATGAACAATCAAAAATTAATATAAAAAAAAAAAAAAAATCAAAATTATAACTTGAACATCAACCACTAACACGTTTTGCGATGTTATGAGAAACTAATTGAATCCCAATTCATTTCAGGTTGACATTAAAGTCAGTGATAAGTGTTTGATGTGATTTAGTGTTGTATTGTTCGACTAGTGCTCGTTAAGTAAATGTGAGTTTTAAAAAAAAAAAAATTTAAATTTTCTGTTAAAATTGATAATATACATTGCATTGAACGGCTTGCCAATATCTGGGTATGTTGCTTAAATTTAAAAAAAACAAATGGTAATAAAAGTCCTGTAATGAGGCGGTAAAAAATAAGAAAAGTTACCGATACTGATACATTTATGTTAAAAAATATTCGTCTGTGGTATTTTTCAAAGCTAGTATTTTAGCAGAGCATAACAAAACAACATAAAAAAACCGCGAGTTGTGAACAGCGTACAGCGTACATTATGTCACAGCTGTTCTTTACACAACGTGGAGCGGTCGGTCGCTCAAGAAATTTTTTATTTGAATTTCTTCAATTAAAATCCAGCCGGTTGTTGCTCCATGCAAAGCTCAAGGAATTATGCAATTTTAACTGGCAGGCGTCTGCTCTGTGCAGTGCGCCTAAAGGTCAACTGTGGCTCTGCCTCGGACGAGCGTTGTCTTCATCGTGCTGCAGTTCGGCTTTCGCGTAATCGAAAACATGAAGCAAGTGTCTCGGCGCTCTTTAAGCCGGTTCAGGTGCAGGCCAATGTCGATGACGAAGATGTGGGGTCCGAGCTAGTTGGCAAGCTGGAAAAGTCAGAGTTATTGAAGATTCTAAACAAATTCGCACAACGCCGTGAAATCAAAGCGCTATGCAGTGAAAATGGATTGGATTGTAAGTTATAATGAATCTTAATGATTTCCACAGTTTAATGTGCCGCCTTACAGCCTACCTACAGCAGCAGGCTTTTGGCTCTTTTCGACGCTATTGCATTGAGGCTGAAAATCTGCCGGTAGACATCCATATCATATTCAGCGACATAATGCAAGGTGCCGGTCACATAGATGACATCTTTCCCTACTTTTTGCGGCATGCGAAGACCGTATTTCCGCATCTGGACTGCATGGATGATTTGAAAAAAATATCCGATTTGCGTCAACCGGCCAATTGGTATACCAACGCCCGTGCCATTACACGTAAGATTATTTTTCATTCAGGACCCACAAACTCCGGCAAGACATATCACGCGATGGAAAGATATTTGAATGCAAAGTCCGGTGTCTATTGCGGGCCACTTAAGCTGCTCGCCACAGAGGTGTATAACAAGGCCAATGAACGTGGCACACCATGTGATCTTGTTACTGGTGAGGAACGTAAGTTTGGCATTAGCGAGAATTCGCCAGCAAATCATGTAGCGTGCACCGTTGAAATGACATCCGTGAACACACCTTGTAAGTGCAATTATTTATACCTTATTGTTTCCTTACTAATTGTATTTTTACAGATGAGGTTGCTGTCATCGATGAGATACAACAGATACGTGATCAGCAGCGTGGTTGGGCTTGGACACGAGCTTTTCTGGGACTGATTGCCGATGAGGTGCATGTTTGTGGTGAGGCGGGCGCCTTGGATTTGCTGAACAAAATATGCGAAACCACTGGCGAAACGGTAGAGGTGCGTCACTACGATCGCCTAACTGAGCTTACTGTTGAAAGTACAGCGCTTGGTTCTCTGGACAATGTTATGCCTGGAGACTGTATTGTTTGCTTCAGCAAAAATGATATTTATACTGTTTCGAGAGAAATTGAAGCCCGGTAAAAGTGCAATTAATCTGATATAATTGTATTTCTTTAACGTATGCATTTTATTTAAATTAGCGGCAAAGAAGTAGCTGTTATCTATGGTGGGTTGCCACCGGGCACAAAGCTAGCACAAGCTGCCAAATTCAATGATCCTGAAAATAGCTGCAAAGTGATGGTGGCCACAGACGCTATTGGCATGGGCTTAAATCTGTAAGAATGCCGAATTATTAAGATATTTTACTTTCCCTTATTAACGCAACCACTTGCAGAAGTATTCGCCGGATTATTTTCTATTCGCTGGTTAAGCCCACAATGAATGAGCGTGGCGAACGGGAAATCGACACAATTTCCGTCTCGTCTGCTCTTCAAATAGCCGGTCGTGCTGGGCGGTTTCGAACGCAATGGGAGCAAGGCTTTGTGACGGCCTTTAAGTCTGAAGATCTAAAAGTCCTGCAACGACTATTAAGTCAAACGCCGGAGCCATTGAAGCAGGCAGGCCTTCATCCCACCGCCGACCAAATAGAGTTGTACGCTTACCATTTGCCAAACTCATCTCTAAGCAATCTGATGGATATTTTTGTGAATCTCTGTACGGTAGATGATTCTTTATACTTTATGTGCAATATTGAGGATTTTAAGTTCCTGGCTGAGATGATACATCATGTTCCACTTCCACTCCGCGCACGCTATGTTTTCTGCTGTGCGCCCATCAATCGCAAAATGCCTTTCGTGTGTTCCATGTTCTTGAAGATAGCGCGGCAATATAGCCGCAATGAACCGATTACCTTTGATTTTATTAAAAGAAACTGTGGCTTGCCATTTAAACTACCTAGAACTATATTGGACTTGGTTCATTTGGAAGCCGTGTTTGATGTAATGGACTTATATTTGTGGTTAAGGTGAGTCAAAACCCCGTTTATTCATCCATGTTTTAGTCACATTACGCTTTCTTTTGCAGCTATCGTTTTATAGACCTGTTTCCCGAAGCAACTAATGTACGAGTGGCTCAAAAAGAACTCGATGAGATCATACAGCAGGGCGTTTTTCAAATAACTCGACTGCTGAAGAACACTGAGGCTGGTCAGGATAGCGAAACTACCAGTTACAGCATGCGGCGTATCACTCAAATGAAGGAGCCGCGCCTACCAACTTCTTCGCGTGGGCGCCTAACGGAGAGACTGTTGGCCCAGGGATTATTAACGCCCGGCATGCTCAGTGAGTTGCGTAAGGAGTGGGATGCTCAGGCAACATCCAGTCCGAAAGACTCTCAGGAATCTGTCTTAGACAGCGACGATGAAGATAATTGTGCCGGTAGTTCCAAAAAGACGCGGCGAAAGCGTAGAAAGTAGTTAGATAATATTAGGGTAACATGTAGCAATAAGGTCTACGTTTCTGTTGTTAATGTTATCATTTTATTTTTAAGTCACAATTATGTAATATTAAAATTATTATTTTAATAATCAACAATGACAATTTAATTGCTTTAAATTGAAAAATAGAAATTTGTAATCTATTCCAGGAAAATCCAATCACTTCATTCATTGTTTTATGGAGGGAGTTTCTACAAAGAGGTTGAAGTACTTTACAAATAAACTTTAATTTATTTGCATGACTTTCCACTGATGTATTGTAATAATAGATTCAAGTTACATGCACACATAGAAGCTTAGGTAATAAATCTTTTTATAAAAATGACTTGACAAAATTTAAAATTTTTGGTTTTGTTACTTTGACATCTTTGGTTCCTCGATTGTACTCAGACCTCCAAACAGTGTGTCCAAAATTATATATATTAAGATTAGCATTTTATATCGCAAACTTTAGTAACAACAAACACATATTCATCTTGAATGTGTGATTATAAAATATTGGACATTAAAAACATACAGATTGTTAAAAAGATACAAATATATATGTATGTAATAAAATATTTTTAAACTATTTTTAAGGTTTTATGTTTTTGCATATGAGCAATTGTTGTACATAGTTTAATACTTGCTTTGACAATTAAAAAATTAATTTAGTACCGTCATTCTTTAAAGCTTTCCATTTTCTTCCTATATTTAGATAGTTTCATCCACAAACTCAAAAGCCTTTCGATAAGAGCAGCCCGATAGTATCCGTGCTTCACAAAACTCTTTAGTTATGAGTATATAGAATATGTTCTTTGCTAACATCAACATTAAATGTTGTTTTAGATATACATATGTATATATATTCAAAGCAACCAGCATTAAATATAATTTATTGCAGCTAGTTTTCAACTTCCATTATTAACTTCATCTGCGTCTCAACTTACACTTTCATTCGGTTGTACAATTGTTTTTTGTGCGTATGTAATTCGTATCCTAGATACTGGGATTTATTTAGTCATATAAAAACTGGAACAATGCACATGAATTTCTTGTTAAAAATTGCAAGAATTCTTTGTTGGTTTGTAATGTGGTATGCGTTAGCTACAATTTTGCTGTTTTGCTATAAATTTGCAGATTGTTAACCAGAACCCTCTGAAATGTGATATTAAGACAGATAGCTGTAGCTTGATAGCTGTAGAAATTCCAATTTATAATTTGTATTTTCTTTTACCAGAAAAGAAGCAACAATTCCAACAATCCCAGTTTAAACCATTTTCTTTTCTTTTCTCGTTATCGCATAGAAAACTGTTCTGATCAATACGTTTAACAATGCTAGTTATGAATATAATAATTTGTTTTCTTTTCTTTTTTTTTTAGATTTTGTTTAGATATACTTTGTATAATGATTTAATAAAAAAGTGCTAGTCCTTTGAGACCATCAAAACCTTTGCGGTTAAATATTTTGTTAAGTTGTAGAGAAATGGTAATTCCAAAAAGGTTGACATTCAGATATATGTCGCTGTTAATTCGTCTTTTTCATATCATATCATATCATATCATATCATATCATATTCATTATCACAAACAATTATAAAGTTTAAGTTTTAGTAATAAGTTTATGCATATGCAGTTGCGTACAAAATTTTAATATTCTAATTAATTGTTTTGTTTTGTTTTGTTTGGTTTTTGTTTTTCTCACATTTTATAAAAAAATGTGTGCCAAATTTGATTTGTTTCCAAATTACAAATGTTTTGTAGCCTGCGGGGCTAATATCCGGTTGTTCGCCAGATCTTCCAAAAATTACAATATGTATTCCTTGGGGGAACACATTGTTACCGATCAATGATCAAAATAATTTGGTTTCCCACACAAAAAAAAAACCCAATGGATAAGTTTAGTGTATCCTTTGGGCTACTAGAACTTACAAAATTCTAGACAAAATCAAGCTCCAAGCCGGGTTCAATGTCGACTGCAACAGCATTGTCTGCAGGGAATTGAACCTCGTTCGTCTCCTTACGCGTTTTATCCTTGGACTTGTCCTTAAACGCAGCAAAGCTCAGTTTCTTGAGCGCCTTACTGCTGCGTCCTGAGGACTGTCCCAACTGCTCGAATCAGGAATCCACCAGCACATGCCATCGCGCCAGAATTTCTCCCTTTGGCATTTCGCAGACATCTGCCCAATGCGCACATTCCTCCGGTCCGGATGAGTTTAACCCAAGGCTAAACCAACCGACCATCTCGTTCTTCTTCATGTGTCTTTTGGCATACACCGAGATCATGAGCGTCACATCGTTCAGCTGAAATAGCGCAACCTGGAACGCAAAGGTCTCTTTGAAAAGCGGATTAGGTCCTCTCCTTATTGATGTTTTGGCGCGAGAAATCTCCTGTCCAATACTGCTGACCATACACAGCTTCACATACGTATCCGGCGCCTTGTTGAGTGTTAGGCTACGAAACTGACTACCCTTGATAATCTCGACGCTGAGGCGGCCCGTGACACCGTTGTAGCTTAGACCCAAGAGTAGTTCCGAGACGCCCCCGTGCTGCATGGATGATGTAGAGCCAGCACTGTCCGATCTAGCCAAGCTCAACAGGTCACTGGTTGATCCCAAAAGCGAAGTTGTGTTGCGAGGCTCCAGCGGCAGCCACAGATTAGTTTCAAGCTCCAAATCAACTGTTGCAAAACTTACATAGGCCTCCCCGATGAGGCGCTCCTTACGCAAACGTTCACATCCATACAGACGCACCCGCAAGCCCATGTTGTTGACATCCTCCGGATTGACACGATGGAGCAGAAAGCTTTCCATGTACTGCGGATTCTCCCCACTACGTATCTTGGTCTTGTGCTTTTGCTTCTTGTTGGGCAGCATCAGCAGACGCACCTAAGAAGCAAGATAACCGATTATATAAGCATTTGCTTTTGATTGAACTTCCGCTCACCTGTGTGTGCGTCTGCTGACTGTTGGCCAGTGGCGGCAGGCTTCTTGCCTGCATCACGTGCACCGTCATTTTGCGCATTGGCGCATCATACAACAAGGACATCTCTAGTTCAATGGGTCCACGTGGAGCTGTGCTCTTTGGATCGCTGACCAGGATATCATCCGACTTAATGGAACGTAAGTCGCTTGTATCAAAAAGTGGTTCCTATTTAAAAAAAAAAAATAACAAATAAATATTAAGAATTATTAGTTGCATGATATATATTAATAATTAAATTTATATAGTGTATTTACATCATCGTTGTTGTTGTTGTTGTTGGTGGTAGCTGTGATGTTGTTGTTATTTGTGTTGATTTGATTGTAGTTATTATTTGCAGTGCTGCTATTGTTGTTGTTGTTATTTAAATTAGTAATAATTGGCACCACCAGCACGCTATCCTTATCCTTTTCTGGCTTTTGAGGTAGCACTTCAACCTTATGCTGATATTTGTGTGACTTGGCATAGGAGCTCCTTAGGGCCGACACCGGAATAGCTATGAATAAAATACACATACATTTACTATAAATGCATCCACTCGAATTAATATCAATTTGTACCTCGGCTGTCGGCTGTCAAAATACCCGTTTGGCTGTCGACAGACGCCTCGATGGAATCATTGGAGCTGCATTCGCTGTGCGATGAGGGTATGCCGACCTTGCCCCGTTCGGCAATTGCCAAAGGGTCACGTGTCACTGTGACCCTTTGCAGGTCAGCTTGATGATAATTGAAGTTGTGGCCTGTCAGTGGATTTCTTTGGTCAATGCCCATGCCATAGCCGACAAACTTGCCACTCGGCATAAGGTTATTATTCTGCTGATGCCATCGCAGGCGCCGCAGCATATCCTCCTCCGAGTCGGAGCTGGTGTTCTCATAGCGACGTTTTCGAGCTGAATGACAATTTCATAGATATATATATTATATAAATAAATTTAATGATGGTCAAGTTAAGTACTTACTAATCTTTTGGACACACTTGGCCGCCAAGTGGCGTTCATCACAGCAGTTTATGCCATGACGATGATGAAAACAGCATCTCCGACTTATGTACAAGAACAGCAGGAGAAGCAGCACTAATACACCAAAAAACGCACCCAATAGAGTTGTGACCTCAACCGTACCTGCAACAATTGGCATATATTTCTAGCTTTAAAAAACATTCCCCATTTATCATTTTAGAAGGCAACTAATTGAAGCATGAGCTGCCATTCGGTCATTCATTCACTCAGTCATTCAGTAAACAACAAATTAAAATTGACATTGACAACATACCCAATGTAGCAGTGCTATCCACACCAGATGTAACAATCATGTTTGTTCATGCGTAGGATTGTATTTTTTAGGGATCCTCTGAATTAATCACTATATTGCTTAAATCGAAAATTGTAACCTATGTTCAAATTGGATTTGATTTATATTGAACCGAATAAGAAAAGCTCGGAAAGTGACAGCACTAAAAATTCAATCGATTTTTCGCAGGACAATGAATAAATTGTTGACCGAGAACTCGAATTGTGACAACATACGAAAATAAATGCTAAACTAATTAAAGTGTGCACTTTTAAAGTCTATATATTTTACGGCAATTTAAATGCACTATTAAGCAACAAAAATGTAATATTTAAACAAATGTTATTTCGCATTTTATTATTAAAGTAATGCTTTCCGATCCCTTATAAATATTTTTCTAAGTGTTTACGGATCATGCGGCTATGACTGTAATAAATTTTCTAATAATTGTGCACTGACTGTTTGAGTATTTATAATATTTTCACATGAGCACCAGTAAAAGTCGTGAAAGGATTCGAAAGCTTTCCCCCACCTTCCTTTGACTGTAGAAGTAACAGTCAAAGCTTCGGTTTGACAAATGTCAAATTATAACAACTGTTGCATTGCTGCGAATAAATTCGATTATTTACAAATATAATAGTTTTTATTTTCAATCTATAAATATAATGAATTCAAATTAAAGGATAACTAATTATATTGTAATTCTACTGCAGTTTTCCGTTGTAAGTATCGATATGACTGCAGCACGACTAACCGATAACTTGCTACCATCGCTAAGCCGATAGCATCATCAATGCCCGATAACTAAGGTCGCGGCGTGGGGTTACGACTTGTGTGTCCAACAAAAAACGATTTAAAACATGAGAAAATGGCAAAGAATAAATCAACGGTGTATTTAGGCTATGAAGACGAGGAAATTACCGCTAAACAGGCTGCATTCCTGAATAGCTGCACCAATAAAATAGGTGGAACACCAGTAAGTACAAGAGAAACACGATTTGTAGTTCCTGTCACAGGATTCTGACAGGAATCGACCGACCGTCAATTTTTTTTTTTTTGATTATGGGTGTATGTATTTACATTTGTGTATGCATTTCAGTAATAAATGTTAGTTTATCATGTGTTTAGCTATTGAAAATATTAGATATATATGTACATATATGTATATGAAGAAAAATGAAAAGTATAAATCGGTTGTGAACTATCTATAGGCAAGTCCTTGTGAGTTGTTTTCACAGCTATGCAAACATCGCTCATCGCTGCCGTGGAGAACTCACACTTAACACATGCAAATGCCATATACATGCATACCGACAGGCACTTGCTGAGACCCTACTTAATTAAAATTGATTTTTTACCAATAGAATTGGCCGAGACATGAAGTTACGGTGCCTGCGTGTCCCCTGTGCGGAATGGTGCGTCCTTTGATCGTCCAAATGTATGCGCCGCTCGAGCGTTCTCAGTTTCATCGCAATCTTTACGTATTCTCATGCGTAAGTCCAGCCTGCTCGCAGAACCAGAAGAGTTGGGTGTGCGTGCGCACCCAGCACTTGGATAATCAGTTCGATGTCATCAGTGAGCAGTCGCCCAAGTTGGTGAACAAGCAGAACAAAAAGAAGAACAAGTCGAGTGCATTGCCAAAGGTGAACTGGTGCAGCGGAGCTGATGACTGGGGCTGGGGTGAGCCTGCAATCGTGGACGAGGCAATGGATCAGACGGCCGATGATGAGCAAAACGAGCGAAATGGCAATATTAGGCCAGGTGCTTTGCAATACAAGCAGGCCGATGAGGAATTTGAGATCTCAGGAACAGTGGTGCACGATGCAGCCAAAATGGGAGAAGATGACGATGATGATGAAAGTACCTCTGTCGAGAACGATTTAGTGTGCAGTTTTGATCAAATTGATATGAACTCACCAGACAAACCTGGGGAGGACCCGAATGCCAATTGTGCAGCTGCAGCTGTGCCCACGGCAAGTGGGGACCTAGCTGGCGCTGGCGCCATGGCGACGATTTGTGCCGAAATCGAGGGACCCGAAACCGATGTTGTGCTAGTCGATACACCCAAGAAACCGGAACGAGATCTTATAGCACTGCTAAAGCATACCTCATTGCCGGCCACTCTAGGGCCGCTGTCCCAGATCAAAGACCTCACTCTGAAGCCATTTTACATTGCTGTTGATGTAGAGAATAAGGCAAAGCAAGAGGAGTATGACAACTATGGAGGCACTTTATCAATGGATCACATTCGCGATTTATATCAAGAGTACCAGCTGCAAGATGAACATTCAGCGCGCTCGCCAGTCGCGGCTGTCGCATCTGCACCGGGAGGCAGTGAAGGTGGCGATGAGCAGGAGATGTATGAGAAAGCTCTCCCTGCCCATGGTGATGTTGTTTTTCATAATTTTATCACAACTCTTCAGGAAAGTCCAGGCCAGATATTGAGGTATTTATGAAATGCTTAAAGTGTTCGCATTGTTCTACCAATTCTCTTGCAGATATTCCCGTGATGCGCATCCTCTGCTGGTGGCACCGCTTAGCGAACCGTTTCCCAAGTGTCAAAATTGCAAGGGAGAAACCATATGTGAGGTGCAGCTATTGCCAACATTGATTCCAAAGCTACGATTTCAACAGAATGGCTCCAATGCGCCAATTGAGTTCGGGAATGTGTTAGTTTTTACTTGCCTCAAAAGCTGCTGGGATACGCCTGATCAGATGCGCTATGAGCATGTAGTGGTTCAATCCGAAACATAACTTAACTACGAATCCAGTCCGAAAAACCATGAAAAATCTATTTCAATTGCTAATTGCATTAGCTTAGAGAATGAAAAGCTAAGCTTCTTCACTTATCCTAGGATGATTTTATGCTCTAGTTGTTAAGAACGTTGTACGCTTTTAGAGAGCAAATGCCGAATTATCGCATAGTTGCTAACGACTCGTTATTTCCACTCACACTAAAAACTTTTAATTAGAGAAACGCTATGCAATTTGTTTTATTTACAGGGTCGGAAAATAGGGGGAAAAGAACATTTACTTAAGATAGCGGTGCATCTGCATCCAGATGATAGCTCTTTACGGCCGAGAACCATAATGGCGGATACTTCGCTGTGCTCAAATCAAATTCAGAGTTTGTCTCCACTTTGTTGCGCTGCTGCACCAAGTTGTAGTTGGACCAAACTAGTTGGGTGAATCGTCGTTTGGGGGAGTTCGTGATGCGCAGCTCCATTACAAATTTCGTGTTATTGCTGTCATCCTCCAATGGCATGACACTGCCACGACGATGTCGCTGTGCTGTGGATCTACCCTGCTGAGTTTTCTGTAGCATGAGTGTTACAGTGCTGTCAAAGAGACGATAACGACCGCGCAGTACATCAGAACGTGGATGATACAGTTGTTTAAGCTTATTGACACCTTGCGCCGGCTCGTCCGCACTGGTCATCATGAGCACTTTTCCATCGGGGAGAAAGCGAATATAACGGTAATATTCAACTAGCTGTAGAGGCCTGTAAAACTGATCCTGGAAGCTATTTTCACCCATACGCAAGTATGTGGTTTTGCTGATGTAGCAGCCATTGAACAACACTCGTTCACGCCGTATGAACATATCGCGCCAGGACTTGTAGCCCGGTCCACCAGCGTCCTTAGCATCCAAGGTGCCCACATTGTGGCCCCATACTCTGCATACATAAAAAGTTATTTTAGCTATTGAGATTAATCGTTACCTTGTTACTTACTTGATGCAAGCCAAGCGCCACAGCTCGTCGTCGCGTCCATACACATAGAAACCTTTGCACACAGCCGAAAATTGTTCAAGCGAACGCATATCCAGCTGCGCAGACACCACCCAGCGCAGTATATTAAGTAGAATCTCAGGCGGTAGATCGGAAATATGCAAATTATTTCCTATTCTTAATACATTTTCATCGCGACTGTTAAGAACGATTTTGCCACCGTATATTTCGCTGGAAAGATCCCGTTGGAACTTCTCGTACAAGCCATCGATTGGCACAACATCCTCTTTATCCTCAGCATCTGCCAGATCTAGTTGCTTACCCAAATCACCGGGTAGATTATGGTACTTTTTGTTGACATCAACTTTCAATTTTTGCTGCTCGTAAAACTTAAACTCAATATCAGGTACAATTTGGGTGGCTTTTCGGTAGTAAGCCAGAGCATCGTACACTTTGCCCCGCTGCTCCAGCTCAACAGCAGTGCGATAGAAGCTCTCAGCCTTAGCTTCTGGCTCAATGTCATTGACCTCTGGCGGCAGATCTTCTGTCTTGACTGATAAATTCGAGGTTTCGTTTTGATCATGCAGCTCGCGTTGCCAGTTCACACGAAATTCATCGAGCTCATGGTTTTGGTCACCGGAAGAGGAGTCCGGCTCCGATATACCTTCGCCGCAGTCTGACATTGAGTTTTCTGGTAAAATTCGTATTATTATTATTATTATTATATTGTCACCCATCTTATCTAATGCAATTCCCAACCTGTGTATGCAACTTTTTTTTTTAGTAATTCGTTCGCTCAATCTTTATATTCAGTTCCATGCAAAAATCAAAAGCGTTTGACACTATGATGAATGGACGTGCGTATTGTTGATAACGGCCGCACGTTTCTTTATCCATGGACTTTAAAGCGATTTTCTGCTGCATGGACAATGAATGGCAGTCGAATAATTTGGCACAAAAGCCCCACTAGGCGAATATTTATAGAATAAATATTTTGCTGCGCAATGGTTTTCGTTAGAAACTATCGATTACTATTGCTAGATACTTACCTCGATTGAAACATGCGTTCGGATTAGAACTTATCTACTTAAGTCAATGGTACACAGTGGTGTACACATTGCTATGTATATTCGCTTTTATATCTTATCTTTTGTTGCATATATTGCAAAAATTGTAAATCATTAATGATTATTATTATAATGCACAAGAATAAGTCTGAAAATATGACTCTGAACTCTTATAAAATTGAACAATTGTTATATCTGTACTAGTTTTTGGTACTATTTTATATAGCCTTTTAAACACTAAAATATCTCTAATGATTGTTATCGATATATCGATTGATTGTGTGGTACCTCGCGCTCTGTGCAGCCGTTTAGTTTGTTTATATTTTGGCTGTTGCTTTCCAATAAAATCTGACTGAGGCTGTTGCCTAGACTAAATATGTCCGCAGACTACGCGCACTTATGCTCATCTATTCTAGAGCAATGCTTCGGTAAAGTGGTTCAGGCCGTGGCCGACTGCCTGTTTTCAGCCACCACGCGGACACTGTCCCAAATTGTTAGCAGCACGAAGTTCTCCCGTAAGGAAGTGGTGCTAGCCGTGGCAGTGCTCATAAAATTTCGGCTGGTCCGATTTGAGCCATCTAAGAACAATCCATTCGTTGCCGAATATTCCCTGAAGCGGGAAGACGTGATATGCCTGCTTCGCTACTCCCGGTATGCAGTCGCAATATTGTATGATTTAACCTGTGCTAAGGTTTAATATATCTTTCAGCTATATACATCTTGTGCAGACCAAGTACGGAAATGTGGGTGCTTCCATTGCGGAGGAGCTGCTCAATGCGGGCTCGGAAACGGCAACTGCGCTGCTGCTTAAGTGTTTGTCAGACAGTGAAAATAAGTCGGAGAGTGCCGAGACTTATCGGGATACATTTGTAAAAATGATAGGCGATCATTATATTATAAAAATACCTGAACTTATGGAGGGCGAGGAGCAGGATGAAACTGTGCCCAAGTTTCAGAAAAACGAGTGTGGCTTCTTTATTCCACCTAACATTGACCTCCAGCTGTTGGCCCGGATACGGAAAGGAGAAGCAACTCTAGCAAATGCGTTGGATGGTGCCATCGTGTGGAGCCTCAACTATGATAGGTTTCATCAGGAGTTCCGTGACGACCTCATGAAACTTGCCATTGAGCGAAAGCTGGGAGAAAATGCTGCCGAATGCTTCGGTTTTATTCTGAACCTCATCTATAATACCACAGATCCGTGGCAGCGGGTAAGTGTGAAAAACATGTATAAAAAAGTTGTAATCTAACTATAAATCATATTTTACTTTACAGAAAGCTTCTAATCTGATTACATTTGTGGAAATTAAACAAGCAATAGAACGCAAATCGAATAACCTCGAATTAATGAAATACTTGGACCAATATATATCTTTGATAAGTAAGCGACTCTTAAATAACATGTAACCCTTCATATATTAAACATTTATTTATTTCAGCGGATGATTCACTTGGTTTTCTTCGTAAGGTGGGAGATATGGGTGCTGGCCAGTATCTGGTGGACATGGAGAAGGCATTCGAGTCGTTGGCGTTTGCCTGTGTCGAGGCTGTTATAACAGAACGTTTTGGCTCGAAAGCAGCGCGGATATTTCGCGTTATACGGTTTAAAAAATACATCGAACAGGAAGATCTGCAAAAAGAGGCGATGATACCCGCAAAGGAGGCAAAATCTCTAGCCTACAATCTATTTCAAGAACAATTCATACATGTAAAAGTTATCAAGAAAACTGGCGGAGGAGGCAGTGGCCCGGCCAAGGCGTTCTATCTCTTTCAAATCAAAGACAAAGACGTAGGAATAAACAATAATTTGTGTAAAAAGGTATTTACTATATTTTTTATTACAGACGGTAAGAATGTTGCTGGACAACTGCTTCAAGTCCCTGTACAACACCATAAGGCGATCTACGTTTGAGAAAAACGAGCATAAAGGACTGATCGAGAAGTCTCAAAGACTGGACAGTATAGTGGAGACCATGAAAGAGCGTGGCGAAACGGACGAGTATATCGCAGAGGTATAATAATTTACTCCATTGAAATTCCTTTAAATTGTAGTATTTACTTTATTCGTAGATTGTTGAAACATTTACACCACCCGAGTGCGAAATTCTAAACAAAGTTAAGAATCGCATTAAGACATTGTCCAAGGCCGAACTGACACTGGATGATACGATATTTCTATTGCAAATGTATCAGCACCACTGTACGACATTGCCAACGGGCATTCAAAAGTTTAAATAAAGAAAAAACGAATAACTGCAGATTTGATCGTAAAGTCTTTTCTAGACACTTAGCGTGGACCTTAACCTTTGGGCACTCGACAAATATGGGGAAAAGTTAACAAGAACAAAAAAACCTGTATTTTGTATCCTTACGATACAATATTTCTTTAATTTTAGCTAAGTAGAGTTTTATATTACTTAGCTTTTGCTTGGGTTTCTCCTGTATCTAAGTTTCTTTAACATAGCAATCAGTCATTCATTAACTATTTTAAGCAGTCTGGCAGCACAAAAACCCAATATGGCAGCACCCGCTAGGTTTGAATTTGAATTCAAAATTATAAATGAAATTAATGCATAACTTTATAGCATATTGAGTACTAATAACTTATAATAATAAATGTAAGGTTGACTTATTATAAAATGTATTATTTCGAATTACATTTTAGTCTAATTACAAAAAACTTAAGAATGGAATAGACGACATACATATATTAATTACGGTACTAAATAGGCGATAACTATTGGAAGCCCATTTTCCATTTATCTTCCAATGTGTCGTCAACACGTGTTAACGAGCATTTGATTTAGTTATTTTTTATATGTGGCCCCTGAGTTGAACCCTCTTTGACATGGGCGCTTGCATATGCTGGTGTCCGCAGAGCAGAGCCGAGCGGAGCAAAACAAAGCACAGCAGAGCAGAGCGGAGCACAAAGTGCTGAGTGTTGAGTGTTGAGTGCCAAGCAGCAGGCAAGAATAGCAATAAAAGCGTAAATTAATTAACAATATCGTATTTCCATATGCTCCGCAGAGAACGAGGCAAAGTCAAAAGAGCCAGTCGCACTTTGTCAGCAGGCACACGCCTTGGCCCCGCCCACCAAGGTAACGCCCCTTCGCACACCCCAGTTTATTTGCATAAGCAGCGGAGCTTTGACTGGCAAAAGCGAAGGGCAGGGGGTTCAAGGAAAGGGCCTCACGCTCTGCTCTCCTTTTCTTTTTTTTTTTGTTTTTTTTTTATACATATGTGCGTACAAATTACGGGCGCAAAGAATTTTCTTGTTGGCCAGAAATTCAACTGGTTGAATGATGTGCTTCATAATGGAAGCAGCTAACCAGATCCTTAAATAAACCGAGCAAAGCCTATAGCTTCCTTTTCGCCTAAGCTCGAGACCATAAACTGTACGTCTAAGCGGAAATATTTGTTTTCAGACAGTTTTATCTGGCGGTCACAAGTCAAATCATATGTCATATTTAAGGCACTCGGCTGAGTCTGCCGGAGCCTATGGGAGTGTACATATAGCAATATCAGAGGGTAGCCCAGAACGGACAGGTGTACAGATTGATGCTCGATTCCGAGAAGCATTATTAACAAAGTTTGCAGCCAGCCATTGGCAGTGGCTGAGGCGGCGGCTGAGCCAGCGGCAGCCACCACTGTGGTTGGGTTTTATGTTAATCACGGCACATGCCGAAGGATGGGAAATCCAACATTTGACAAATTGCCCGCCGAGACTGAGGGATTGAGAAGAAGTGTGTCTCTGTGTGTATGTGTATGTATGTGTGTGTGTGTGGGTGTGCGTGATTTATGTGGATATGAGAGCATGACTTTGGGGTTTGATGTTAACCTTTGGCGATAAAGGTAGAGGTAATTAGACGCCGCCACTGTCAGTGCAGGGCTTTTACTTTCTCTAAAGCATACGAGCATGTCTCTGTGTGTGTGAGTGTGAGTGTTTTTTGGCACGTACAAACGTGTTGCAACCTAATTAAAATTACGGCAAATTACAAAAAATGGAGTCCAAGTCCTTGACACGAAATGCCTAGCTGGTAGCTACTCATCTAATGCGTCACACAAAGTCAAATTCGTGGCAGCCCAAAGCCAAATGCCACTCAAACCATTCAGGCACGAACGTAGCGTAGCATCTCACAGATATGGGGGCATGCACAGCCAGTTGGCAAGGGTCGAGCTGAATGTATGAAGCATGCAGCATGCAGCATGCAGCACGCCACATGCCTCTTTCCGTGGCAGGGTGGTTTCTTGCTGAGGCTCCGTTGTTCTCATGTGCGGGCTGCATTAAAATGGCTTTCACGGGGTAATTTCATTAAGACGGACGAACGCCTGCATTTGCAGCAGTTGCAGCAATTGCTGCACACACTTTCCATTCAGTAGGTGTTTACGTCTAAACTACCCACAATTCACAATTCACAATTCACAAAATAAAAGAATTTTATTGCCGACTATGTGGGAGAGAAATAGGATTTTGCAATACCTACAAGTTTATTGGCTAAATACTTGGTAACAAATTTTGGCTTGAACAAAAACTTGGCTCATGTTACACAAATGTAAACAAAAAGGCTTTTGTTCCTAAGAATATGATTATGTAACATATTGAACTTGGCTTAGTTTCAATTCAACTGATTGCCTTTGTTTTCTGTGCAAGCCTTGATAGCTATCGATATCGTAATTAAATGTAGAAAATCAAACTTTATGTCGAAGTACTGACAATTGTCGAATATTAAATTAAATAAAATATCTCTAATTCAGCTCGGGTTGAGTTACATTCAAATGTCTTTGTTTTAGTGATTTGCAATAAATATAATATTGTATGCGAAATAAGTAGACTCGATGTTCATCGACACATACATGCATATACATATATGTGTGAATGCATATGCACACATACTACGAGTTTATTGTATAGATACCTTTCAATCTATCAAGTACAAATTGGTTTTTGAGTTCACGTAGCTTTTGGATAGCTAAACCGAGGCATCGTTGTCGTACCCATTGCCGTTTGTCTGATGCTCTCCGATACTCCGATACTCCAATACTCCGATACTCAGATACTCAGATACTCCGGTACTCGCATTGTAGTTAGGTGGCTGCCCACTCCCACGATTACAATCAATATAAATCACATTTACCCAAAGCGAAAATGTTTTCTACTTCAGTGGAGAAGCCAAAAATTCATACGCAACAGGGGAATTTGCTTTTATTCTCGCTTTTTTCGCTCTCGTTTTTACATACATACATGCGTATACATACATACGTATTTACTACAACCTATAACTGCAGATAGACGCGAGACAAAGAGAGAGAGTGGGAGAGAAAGAGAGAGAGAGAGAGAGAGAGAGAAAGAGAAGAGGCTTCCACTTTGTGGCTGCCTCCTCCCACACATCTGTGACTCCTGCTCCTGCTCCTGCTCCTGGTCCTGGTCCTGGTTCCAGTCCTACTCCTACTCCTGCCTCCTAGCGAGCACGTCTATTTTTTTCCATTTGGCCAAAAAAGGGCAACCAGGCAGGCGAATATGCAACAAATTCTCATTCAAAACACGCACGCAAATTTCTCCAATTCGCATACATGGCAAAAGGCGAAAGAAACTGAGACCGTGACAGGGTCAGGAGCAGGGGATGGTCGGGTAGGGGTGGGGAGGGGTATAAAGTGGGGGTTGGGGCAACTGAAACCGAACCTAAGTGTAATAGAATGAGGATCGAAAATGTACAACAAAGGATGGCATAATAATAAAAAATTTAAGATGTGTAAAAAACATAAAAAGAAAATTCATTTGCGCCAAATTTGTGGATTTCACCTTAATCTTTGTGCGCCCCTCCTCCACCCCTCTACGCATGACACACACACTCTATCGCCCCCTCTTTGGGGCGACCCATCGACAACAATGTATGCGAAAATCGATGTAGTACTCCAATGAGTGGATTCTATGCTCTCCGCCGACGCTCCCGGGCAAGGGTTTAGCCCAAGTCGTTCCTTTTTATAGGTTTGCGGTGAAAGCGCCACGTTTAAAACTCGTATTTGTAGATGCAGATGCCTATGTCTATGTCTAAGTGAGTCTCTGTGTGTGTGAGTGTGTGTGTGTGTGTGTGAGTGTGTGAGTGGGTGGGCTCTGCCATAAGAGCTATTTAAGTTGACTGGCCCGGTCCTGGGTTTCACAATCGCTTACGTACCCCAAAGTACACGCGCGCGGTTCTGTATGTGTGCATATGTATTCCTGTCTGTGTGTGTGTGTGTGTGTGTGCCTATTAAATCATGTATGCGCCGTAATAAGGAAGCCACATCTTATATAATGCACACACTGAATCTCAAATTCACATTCACACTAGAGAGCGGCTGACCAAATTAATGTCGTTCCGTCCGATCGGGCAGTACGGCCTTTTGCAACTTACTTACGACTTACGTACGTACTTGCGCCATCCTACTTTCAATTGAATTAATTGAAATTCCTCCGTCAACTAAGTGAAATACACATATACTTTATGAATACATCTGGCATAAGTCTATTTATTTTATTTTAGGCATACGCGTATGGCTTCATAAGAAGATCTTATAACTGTGTTAGTCAGTCAGTTATTGAATATATATATATATATGCTTACGATTCATTGCACTCTATTAAAGACAGCACAATTGCATCTATTTAGTTTTAATTTGCTTCCCATTGAAATAAATTTGTAGTTTAGAATAAATTATACATAATAGAAAGTTAAAATTTGAATCTTTTCTTCATATCAATTTTTCTCATTTAAATGTAAGATGTATTTTTTTTTGGATCCCTTATGCTTAGATACTGTTATATTCATTTTATATTCTCATTTAGATAGTTTTATTACTGGAGTTATTTTTTCTTTATTTCTTAATGGTTCACTTCTTACTTAATTAAATTTTGGTTGCCCATTTAAGTGACCCTCAGTGTGTTATATCCATAAATTTTTGGGTGTTTCCGATTGACCCTCATGCTGACCTTTTCCATATATATATAGATATATATATATGTATTATATATAGGGGATTTGGCACTTGGAAGCAGCCTAATCTATTATTGTGAATCTGAATCTGAATCTGTATCTGTATCTAAATCTGAATCTAAATCTGAGTGTGTCCGTCAGACTGTCAGGCTGTGTGAAAAGCCGGCAATGATGGCGATTTAAGATTGAACAGAATAAACTGTAACAAGCTGCATTGAGATAAAATAATCTCGTATGAAAAGGGGGCTGCGATTTCGACTACTTCTATAAATGCGGGACATTTGCCGGGCGTAGTTAATAATCAACTACGGCTGCGGCAGCGACTGTGCCGGGCGGGTCGCTCATTCTTTCTCTGTTGCGGAATTGAAGTTGATGTAGTACATCATCCCATATACGTATGTATGTATATGAGGGCGGCGTGTCGGACACATACACACACACACACACACAAACACATACGATCGAGGCTCAGTAATAAATTGATGGTTATTTTCAAAAATCCAATGAGTGTCCGAGCGATCGCTGCACAAATCAGTTGAAGAATCGCACTCGAGCGACAACGTTCTCGGTCGCGCGTTACAAGCCTCGATTTTGGATCGTGCCCGAACAGAGTATTAAATAGATTATATTGATATCAAATATTAAAATGTGCTTTTCCTATAAATATAAATAGACTCGAGCATAAAACGAATATACACAATAATTATATATATTTACTCACACACACACGCATACATATATATGTATATATATATATATGTATATTGAAGACAGAGAGACGCACGAGCAGCCGTTGCTCCTACGGCTGGTCATTTCTCCGTACGGGGTTAAGACCCCGCAGAAGGCGCGATAATCACAATCGGCAACGATGTTGTTCTGTCGCCGACGAACTTGGAGGAAAACAGTGCACTCGGCCTCACATCCCACATCCCACATCGCACATCCCACATCCCAGATCAGAGATTCCAGACCCTCGAGCAGTTGTGCGCCAGCGGCTCTCAGACGCGGTTTACTCTGTTCCTCTTTCAGTGTTTTGTAATTGCAAAGATTCTGTCACATCGAACAGTTGTTTAGTTGGTTCTGAAGACAGTTTTCAGTTTTCAAAAAACAGTTTTGTGAAGTGCAAAGCAAACAGAAATTCAGATCTAAAACCTTCCGTTGATTGAGTGTTTTCCTACAGGTTTGTTATATTAAATAGTTAGAATATTAATTAATATTAAATTTAATGAATTCAAACAATTTCATAAAGAAAACTTTGCTAAATGGTGGCAAATAGTTTGTCTCCAGTAAATACATTTAAATATTTAATTCACAGTTGAGTTTAATTAGAAGATAAACGAATTACATTGAAGTGCTATTTGTGCAACGAAAGTTTGCAATTTACTTTCATGAGCAACATTGCTGATACCCTGTATTAAGTAAACATGATGAATTGTGTACCATGTGCATCTCAATCTTAGATATCGTGAGAGACACAGAAATTAATTGAATTAAAGCTCTTCATTTATTCTAAATAATAATAAAAAGTGACATCAAGTGGATCTCATTTATCATATGCCAGTAAAATTTACTTTAAGAAAGTTTTCAATTTAAGAAACATACATACACACTTTCTGTATAATATCATAATGAAAGAGTCTGGCGAATGCAGTTACAGGGTATCTGCTCTTACTCATTTAGCATATCAAGACTGCACAGGAAATTGTGTTAGTCATATGGAGTGCTATCAATTGATACTCGTACGTATACGTATACGTATACGTATACGTATTGTTAATCTATATTTTTCACTTTAAGCAATACAAGTAAATATATTATAAGTAGAATAGGAATTTGCATTCAAATTTGTGGTAGTTATTGTGCTATATTGCTTGTCGCATCTTGCTGCGACAATTTGCTGCATATTTCTGGACAAGCTTTAGTGCTTGACGCATACAACACAAAACTCAATCAAATGGAGGCAAGCTGGCAAGTGGCAACAACAACAACAATAGCAGCAACAGCAACAACAATAAGATTCCAGCTACACATTGTGTGTAGTTTTATTCGTTTAAATTCAATTGACTTTGAATGCTCCACAATGAAGGCAAACAAGCGACACACACACCCGCACACACACACACAGGCATACACAGAGACACACACTGGCACAACAGAGACAGATCAGAGCCAGAATCAACGCTGTTTGCGCTCTTGTCTGGGTTGAAGCGCATTGAGCGGCGCAACGGAAAACGAATGAGGGTCAATTAAGCCAATTTAAATTTAATAAACTTATGTATTATGTGCAAGAGGTTACTAGCCACAGCAATATGCCATATATGACTTGAAATGATACACAGATAAAGATTGAAAGCGAGAGAGAGAAAAGATAGAGAGACAGAGAGAGCAGGCAAGTAATATTTCCAGAATCGTTTCAGTTCTCAACTTTTTTGGGGGGTTGCAAACGAGACTTGATATAATTAAGTAGATTTCTGACTCAGATGCACATAGGTTAAGTATGTATATACCATATATATATATATATATATATATATATATATTAATAGCTTCAAACTATATAAATTATAAAGTGCATAGTTCAAAATACATTAATATTCCGATGGCAAATGCCGCACTTTCTCAAGCTGTCATTTGTGAGGGGGGCGCCGCACAAATGTTTGATGTGGGATGCCATGTGGTACCTAATACTCGTACATACAGACATTTATATATATACTTGACAAACAGACATGTGCATATGTTAATGTGATTGTTATTTTATTTATAGTAGACATAGTTGTGACTTGAAAGAAAATAAAGCTGAAGGACTTTGTTAGGAATTAAACTGAAGAACTCGCAGTTGATGTGGCAGGGTTAAAGCTGAAGAATTGCCGTAACTGGAGTCATCGAAGCAGGCTTAGAGCTGAAGAACTTGTTGTAACTGGAGCATAAGGTAAGCAGAAGGATTAAATCTTAAGAGATGAAACTTAAGAATTAAAGGTGGAGAACTCGCTTCTAACGGGATTTAAACTGCAGTACCCTATGGTAAGGGTTAAAGCTGAAGAACGCGCTCGCAAAGGTACAGCTGAAGAGCTCGGAACGGAATTTAAACTGAAGAATTCGCTCTCAGAGTTTAAGCTAAAGAGCTCGCTCTCACAGGTTAAGCCTGAAGAACTCGCTCTCAGAGTTTAAGCTGAAGAGTTCTCTATTACAGTAACGGGACTTAAGCTGAAGTACTCGATAAAGAACTCGCTCGCAAGGATCAAGCCCGAAGAACTCGCTCGCAGAGTTAAAGCTGAAGAGTTCTCTTTTATAATAACGGGACTTAAGCTGAAGAACTCGCTCGCAGAGTTAAAGCTGAAGAGCTCGCTCTCAAAGTTAAAGCTGAAGAGTTCGCTCTCAAAGTTAAAGCTTCAGAGTTCTTTTTTACAGTAACGGGACTTAAGCTGAATAACTCGCTCGCAAGGGTCAAGCCTGAAGAACTCGCTCCCAATATTAAAGCTGAAAAGCTCGCTCGCGCTTATTGCAGCCGTACTTACGCTGAATAAATAAGGAGGAAGAAAGAAAATTTCTCTCATTGCCGCTCTTAAAAAAGCAGGGGAATAATAATAGCAAGAACGCTTTTAAGTGCTGCAGATTTAAGACTTACGAACTCATGAACTACCCACCTGTGCATTTCAGCTGAAGAACTTGGCCGCTTCCAAAGAGGCTTAAAGCTGAAGAGTTTGTTCTAGCCGCAGCTGAATTTAAACAGAAGAACTTAATCTAATTGCAAGCGGATTAAAGCTGAAGAGCTTGCGCTCTCGTTACTGGAGGATTATAGATGAAGAGGTCGCTCTTACAGCCGCTGTGATATGCCACTTAGCATATTAGCAGTATTTAGGTCGAATGTGTGTCCAAAACCTATTGCTTTCCTAAGTACTAGTGCCGCAGGAGTTATGGATGTGTCCGCAATGCCTCCTGCTGCCCAAGTGCTTATCAAAGCAACGAGTTTTCCAGCAAGCACAGATATACAAAATGCATGCTTTTTTGTTTTTCATTTTATTACCATTTAATTGATTTGATAGTATTTTCTTGAATAGTTATGGATACTATTTGTAGACAATTTAAACTAATCTTTGCGTTTTCTGTTGTAATTTTTGCTTTCAGCTTTTAGCTTTAAATTTAAATATTTCTTATGCAGAAATTGTCTAAAACACGTACACACATACATACATAATTACTAATTAGCTAAACTGTGTCGCCAACAGTGAATTCTTCGAATACGAAGACTATACATATACATATGTCTGTATACATTTACATTGACATTAACATTTACATTCAGTATATAGTATGCAATGTATACATATGTATATATGTATGTATGTTTATTTAGGAAGTCTGTATATGTCAATTCATTGATAAATTTTTATTTTATTTATTACTCAATGCAAATTTAGTTGAGGACACATTTAGCATTTAATTGATCTATTTAGATGATATTAATGTACACATATAGATATACATATAGCATGTTATGTCTTATATACTTAATACTTTTCTCTTATTCTTCTATTTTGGGTAGCCTTTCCAGTTTAAAACTAATTATGCAACAGCATCGTAAACAACATATAATATAATAGAACTTTATTTATTTACAAATAATATAATATAAACATTATCGTTGCGATTTAGGCATTACACAAATAAATTCCGGGAAAACTTTCATGATATATGAAGACTTTTTACCATTTGTTACACACTCTAGTTTTATTACCTATATTACCTATTTTTATATACACAAGCCTTACATTTAGATATGCCTATATATAAATTAAATAAGAAGAAAATCAATAGGTAATACTTTTCATAGACTTTGAGAATCTGACATTCTTATATACTTATGCATATGTATTGTATGTGTATGATTTCTCAGAAATGTGACTCCCGCAGAACTCTGTTGGATCTGGTTGAGAGAAGCTCCTGTTTAGATAAATGTGATATAACAGGGCATACATTAATTAGCTTTTTTGGAAGGGTTTTTCTTTCATTATATTCTAATTGATATTGGTTTATTTTGTTGGCTTAACATTAAACACGTCTTGGCATTAGGCAATGTTTTGGTATTTAAGCAAAAACGTTAGGTCAAATTTGCAGTTTCTCGATATTCCGGGATATGTAAGTATGCAAATGTAAATATGTATGGATTGCACATAAGGAAGGTAGTTAATTAAAAAACAGATAGAGATACAGATACAGATACAGATACAGATAGAGATACAGATATGTATGCACCACAGAATGCTGCTCCAGTAGGTAATTGTTAAGTTAACTGTTAATTAGACCTAATTACAACAAATGACAACGAGTTAAGTATTTACAAAACGAGTGTAAATCCAGTTACACATTTGGCATTGTTACTTAAATTAATAATGCAACAATTACAAAGAAATGCTTAAAAGTTAAAGAAGTCTTGCCTCAAACCATGCGAATAAATATATACTTATGTATACATATATGTATATATTTATTATATAGGTGTAAATGTCCAGCTGCTAGGCTATTAAGATATTCATGTACGATATTCATATATTAATACAGTTGCATTTCGCTTTACACTCAAGTACATTCACACACCACTACATTGATGTACACACATAGGTATATATGTAGAGCAGAGTATATATGTAATTATTGTAAGCAGATATGGAGCCTAAATGCATATACGATATGAAGCTTATATACAACTTTCCTGTATGCGGTTCGAAGTGGTGACGATCTCTGGCCGAAAACGATGTTCACTTAATGAGGAGGTCACCGACGCGTTATTCGGACTGAGCAAACTGACCTCCATTGGCTGCGGAGTTAGATGGTATGATGATGAGGGCGTCGAAGTGCTTATGTTATATGTCAGCGACCCCAGCGGCGGACTACACGTGGTTATGCCCTTCTTGTTGAGGGTGGCATAGCTCTGTAGTGAAAGCAGAAAGCAGATAGATAAAAAGAGAGAGAGAGATAGAGAGAGAGAGTGAGTGAGTGAGTGAGCAGGATCGAACCAATTGAAGCATATTCTAATAAATGTAACTCCTCTTCCAGCTACTTACAATTTGTTTACTTGGCCGGAACGTATAGTGGAGAACCTCGTTGCCCGAGTTGCTCAAGAGGCCAATGGTGCTGGCGTCCGGGCCACCAAGTCCGGTCACCACACCCACACTCTCCGCATTGCCCTTGAGCAGATCCGAATCCCGAGTAGTGTAATAGTCGCGTGGCATAAGCCGTGTGGCCGGACTGGCGAAGCCCGGCGATGCGCCCAAAGACTTTAACGGCCGTTTTTCTGCATAACGAATAAAATAGAGCGAGAGTTGCAGGAGAGGGATTGCGTTTAGGTGACTCACCATACTGATTGGGTATTACGTCGGGATCTGTGTCATCTATCTCAGCCGGATCGCCCAGCACTTGTGCATTCACTCGAGTGCGTGCATTGGAGCGCAGCGTATCGCCGCCCATGGCCATGGACATGGCCAAGCCATGGACACTCGGTGAAGCACGGGTGCCGCTGTCTACGGTTACCTCGCTCAGCGTGCAGCGTTCGACCGCATTGCGATTATCGCAATTAATTGGAAGGAGACTCTGGTTTGCCTGATGATTGGACTGCTCATTTTGCATATGCACTTGCCCCTGGCCCCCTCCCTGTCCCTGTCCCTGTCCCTGGCCCTGGCCCTGGCCGTTTGTGTGCGGCCCGGGATGGAGCGGGTCCAGCTGGCAATCGGCTGGTATGGCTAATTGTGTGTGCTTTACGGCCTTCAGATTATTATCGTTGCGGCTGCAATTCAAATGTGTGCATTAGCCAAAACCAGTCGCCCATTAAGCTCTCCCATTAAACATACCGATTCGAGAACCTTCTGTATATGGCGGCCAGTATGATGCAGGATATGGCAAACAGCAGGCCGCAGACGAGCGTCAAACCAGCCAGGAATGGCGAAAGCGGCACCGTTATTCCCGTCGAGTTGCCTGAATAATAAATAATAATAATAAATGATTATTTGGAGTTTGGCACAGTTTAAGGCCTTAACTCCTTTGAACTGTGGGCTGACCTGTCAGTTTTGCCACGCCCTTAAAGTTGATGTCGTCTATAATGACCGGCTCCGAGCGTCCCTTGACGTTGACCGCGAATATAATCATTCGATAGGTGGCTGTCTGATCCAGGTTGTCAATCACAAAAGTAACGGGCGTGTGCTGCAGGCGAGAGCGAAGTATATACATATTTAGCATATATGTATGTATGTATGTTTATCATTCTCATAGAGATTGCGCGACTGTTCGTTCGCTTACGTGTATGGTTATGTTCCTGGCCAGGCGCAGCGTGTTCAGCTCCACCAATTCGAGCATAAAATTCTGTGGCAGTCCACCGTCGAATCCCTCAATGCAGTCCACTTGCAGGGAGTCCGCCGACTGATTGTTCACCGTACAGTTTTGCAGAGGAAAAGGTCGACCTGAATCGGACAATCCTATATAGTTAGCTGATATATATATATATATATTTTGGGCTGTGTCCACCTACCCGCTGCTACAATCTGGAACACGCAGGGACTCTTCTGCATGCCAATGGAATTCTTTGCCCAGCAGGAGATGGTGCCGTAGTCCATGTCCGAGCTGGGCGTGTAATTCAAGCGTGACATACCCGTCTGCAAGGGAAATATATATATATATATATATATCTTTTTTTTTTTTTTGTATTATTATTTGGATTGGGGTTCGAACTTGGGTTCGGGCTGGGGTTCAGGTTTGGGTCACTTTACGGTTTAACACTTGTGTCAAATGGATAAAATTAAGGAAAGCCCGTAGCTTGAAATTTGCTGCAAAGCTTTTAAGCGTCTTAAGCATCTAAATCATCTTAAAATATCTTAAAATTAGTGGGTCGATTCGGAAGCTCACCTCGCTGGAGTGAAGGCGGGCGGGCAGCTCCGTCTGCTCCCCGGATGAGTTGAAGGTCCAGTGGAAGGAGTCGGCGGGCGGGGAGGAGTCGACTTCGCACTTCAATGACAACGTCTCGTGCTTGAGGGCACCCAACAGCTCCTCATGGTCGAAGGCGCAGATGGGCGCGTCTGAGGGGCAAATAAATAATTAAAGCATTTTATTGAAATATTTAATGGCCCGGCCAAAAGTGGCTTTAAAACTTCTATGAATTAATTTCGGACCGACTCTCTGCTGCATTGGCCCGCCCCTCACATTTGCAGCCAAACTCGTTGCCAGGCCATGCATTCATTGCTCCATAATCTTGGTCATTATCGTGGTGGGAGCGGTGCAATAGGAGTAGCAGGGTAAGCGAGGGGGTTTGAGAGCGAGCGAGAGAGGGAGTTATTTTTACACCCTGCTACACCCTCGTACTCCCAGAGCCACTTTAATTTGGTTGCAGTGTGGCTTTGGATTGTGGCCAAAGCAGCAATGAAAGCCCTTTACGGAAATGCATTAAGAGACGTTCAAGCTCAAGGATTAAATTGTAAATTACATAGATGCTGCCCAATGCCAACTGCCAACTGCCATTTACTTACAGCGTATGCGCAATGTGACCGGATTACTGAGGCCTTTGCCCTCCGAATTGACAGCCAGGCAGGTGTAGGCCCCGGCGGAGGCGCGCGACACGGTCTGCAGGACCAGCGATTGATCCGAGAGAATGATGCCCACAGAGACATTGTGCTGTAGCTCCTTGCCCTGAAGGGTGTGTGAGAGTGTGTGTACGAGTGTGCGTGTGTGCGTGTGTGCGTGCGTTAAAGTTGCGTGAGTTGATTTGTCAATGGCAAACATAAACGCAATAATTATAGCTTACATTGTGGAACCAGGACATCTTGTAGGGCTTCGGATTCGAGTGCACAATGCACTCGAAGTAGGCATCGTCGCCCTCCTTAATGTCGTCCGGATTCAAGGAGGAGCCCATCTTCAGATCCGCCGAGGGTGGGTCTGTGAAATGCAAACAGAATTTCACTTATCCTCTTATATCAGAGCCAGAATCTGAGGTAATTAAAGTTCGCCACCTTCGCCGCCATCATCTTCATCTTCATCTACATCTACATCTACATCTTCATTGTGGGCGAGGGGCTCGTCCTTAAATACCTAACCAGCCACTTACAGTGCACAACGAGTCGCCATTTGTCCTCGATTGAGCTGCCATCGATGAATTGATTTTCTGCCCGACATGTTAAATATTTGCCATCGTCCTCCCGGGTGGGTGTGAACGTCAGTATACTTAGGGATTGATTGTCTGGCTCATTAAACTAAAAAAGAAGCGCAAACAGAGTCCATTAGGAAATGAATAATGAAAAAGAAAGAAAGCTGTGGCAAGAGCTAAAACTCAAACGAAAATGAAAACGTGAAAGAAACAGATACCCAAAAGAAGAGGAAGAGCACAAAAAAAAGCGAAAATCGAAAGCTTGACTGTAAATCTAAATGAAAATAGCTGCAATTATAAGTACAGCACAACGTGGCCCTTAAAGCCAGTTCAATAAATAATGAGCCAACATATTTAGTGAGGAAGCAAATTATTCAAATTTGGCAACATCACAAAACAAAAGTTTAGTCTAAGTACATAAATGATTACGTTATGAAATGGCGGAGCGCTTTGTATAATTAATTATTTATTAACCTTTCCTCGGGCTCAACATTCAACTTAAATCAATAATGTTTCAAAAAAGAAAGAAGAGGAAACCAAACACTCTTCGATGTGCCAGAAATTGAATATTCTTAAATAGAGAAAATGACTGATAGATAAATATATATATAAATATATATTGCTCCCAAATATTTACTCTTCAATAAATATGACATAGACAACTCCCATTGCCCTTTCGATAATATAATTCTGTACTGCTCAAGGCCATTATTGCCTACGAGCCGACTTTTTGCTGTGTCATAAAATGGCTTGTTAAGCTAATCGAGTTTAGGCCGTTTACATATGTTTGTATGGCTATCAAATTATTAATTAAAATATGGAATATCGAGGGAGCGATTTGTCTACGAATAGGCTGAAAGTTTAGCCCCAAAGAAGGCAAACTTTTTGTTTCTTCATTTAACGCTCCAATTATGTTTCAAATAATACGTTAAATCAATTCGGTTTTGTTTTTGTGACCTAAATGAACACAAATTTGTAACTTAATTAAATGTTGTTCTCGTTCTTATAAACGTATATAAATATATTTACGGCTAATGCTTATGTCAGGCAAGGGTCAACTCTTTTGGTCATTGGAAACTTTTCAAGTGAGTCCATTAAATGTTTACATTTTTATCCAATTTGTATGCAAATGGGCCAATTAATTAAAGCGAACTAATTATTGAAACAAACATCGGTAAACTATGCTGTTGATTATTGTTTTCTTTGTTATTAATGAATGCGTGTAGTTCACATTTAATGAGGGCCGGAAATACTTACGTTCTTAGTGTGTTTCTTAACCTGCTTGTTGGCTTTCCACCAGGTGATTAGAGCCGGCGGCTTCGACCCGGAACTCTTGCATTCAATGTCGTAGGTGCGGTCCGCGGACACGAAGCGATCTTTGGTGAGGATGTGCACGGCAATGGGTTTCACTGTAAGCAACAATTGGGGATGGATGAGCGCTTGAGAGGTGAGAGGCGAGAGATTGTCTGGTTGGAAGACCCACAGTTAACATCCAGTATGACGACCTTGTTGTTGGGCGGCATCAGATTCGTATTGCTGGCCACGCACATCAGCCGCGCATTCAGATGCTGTCTTCCAATGTTGGGATAGGACAAGTGGTTGATGGTCTTGCCATCGGGCCGCTGATCGAATGACTCATCGATGACCGTATTATCCATGTACCAGGTAACATTGGGGCGCGGCCGACCTGCAACCCATTAAGGCAATTAATTAAATATATACAGGAGGGGAGGAGCAGAGGGGATGAGGGGATGAGGGGAAGAGGAGGCGACCCTTACCGCCAGACACCTCGCAGACTAGGACAATATCGTTGCCCTCGTTGAAGGACTCCACATTGCTGGTCTTGTCGTGTCTGTTCGGCTCGTAGATAACGGGTCTGTCCGGTGGTACAATTACGGTTAGGTTTATCTTTAGATTGCGGGTGGGCGAGTTGCGAAAGTCGACGCGACAGCGATAAACGCCCTCATCCTCGATTCGCACATTGTCGATTTTCAGCTGAGCCGGATGCGAGGTGCTGCTGAAGTGGGCGCGCGTCCCGAACGCCAGCGGCGAGGACCACAGACGCGCCTGCCCAAATTGGCGACCACGAACATCGAAGCTGCAACGAGAATAATCGTATGGATGTGATTCGTCAGACAGCCGGAGAAGTGGCTAAGTGAAGAGCAGCTCACTTGTAGATGGGCTCGCCGTCGCCGTCCCGAAACCAGAGCACCATGTAGACGGCGTCGTCCCGCTCGAGTGGCGTTATGTCGCACGGCAGCATCGCCTGCCTGCTGAGCACGCCCTGCACCGCTGTCAGCGGCACCGGGCGGTCCAGCTCGTGTATGAGCTCGTCCGGCTCCAGATAGGAGCCCTGCACCAGTCCAATCAGCAGCACAAATACCAGCGATGTCAGCGATGGCAACCGGCATCTCCGATGGCATTCGTATCTGTGCTTCAGCTGGAGTTCTTCCTGATGCTCCTTCGGGCAATCGCAATCGCAATCGCAATCGTATTCAGGACGCATATTTCCTCTTGTTTTCTTTTGCATGTCAGTTCACTTGTTTCACTCACTCCCCATTTGCATTTGCATTAAGTGATTATTGCAGTCGCATTTAAGCTGATATTAAGTGCCTGTATAAGGTTTCTGACCATCTTGGACTTTCGGTCTTGTGGCATGAGTTTTGAGGGATTCTTGTGGCTGTGGATGAGGCGTATTTAATTGAAATTTAATATCAACACTTTGTGCAGTGTCTAAGACATTAAGTCTTGGCCGTTTGTAATCAATATAATTGCATATAAAGGGACAAATTAATTATATAATTGAGTCAGAGCTTTGAAGAATAATAATAATAATAATAATAATAATAATAATGCTTTACGCAAATATTCATTGAATTTCCTGTTTAATTGCCATAAATGTAAAGTTGATTGAAGCGAAGTCGTATTTATATATCTTAAATTAGGAATTAATGCACATTGCAAGATACTTCTGACAGACTTTAGCTGGATTCCTGTCTGGGCTTACGTAGCATAGTTTTAGAGATTATTTAATGCAAATAAGCAAATACGTCTTAAATAAGTAAAGGCGAAGCTCATTTCGAAGACTTATTTAGATTGATATGAATATGCAAACTTCCCCTCTGCTGATTTGTAAACTAAACTATATGTATTATTAAATAAACTATCAGCATAGCTTTCTAAAATAGTTCAAACACAGCTAAATTGAATCAAGCTCAGCTGCAGCGCTCTGAATATGTAATCAGTAATGAAAAACTATCCTGTGCAAAGGATACGAAATTTCAGGCATTTAAAAATACAAAATTCTTGACAGTCAAACGAAATTGTAGAAAATATTAAAATCTTGTTTATGTAATTTGTGTGTGGAAGGACTTCGAATTCAGGTATTTGTTACATAAACTTTGTTGCAGCTCAAATTGTAAAATTGTACTATTCGGTGTGCAGTTTCCAATTTAAACAGTCAACAACAATTATGGCTATCTAATTGGTAAGCCAAAAGCAAAGGCAAACTCAAACTCACATGAGTATCGGCTTAAGTCTCTGATTTTGATGAATGAGCTCATGGCCAAGAGCAGGAATTCATGACGTGTTTGCGGCCATTGATTCAATGAGTGTGGCTGAAATTCTTGTATTTGCCATTGCTATTGCTATTGTTTTTGTTTTTGTTCTTGTTCTTGTTCTTGTTTTTGATTTCGTCTTTCTCTTCGAGGTGCCTTAAAACACTCTATCTGAACTGTCAGCATAATATCTTTAAAAATGTAAAGTCATTTATTTGGCGCATGGCTCGCATGGCCAAGCAAATATAACTTTGTTAGTGGGGCTAAGAAAGTAAGGATGATTCGTTTGCTTCCTCAATCTAGAGCTAGGGGTCACGCCCCCTGCCCCCACACCCGCTCTTAACTCTTTCATCTCATCTCGCACTCATCTTGGCCATAAATTGTGCTGAACGGAATGTGACACACGCAGCCAAATCAAAAGCTACTCTCCAAAAGGCTTTAAAACTATGTATCTGTGTATCTGTGTATCTATGTAGCTATTTATCTGTGTGTCTATGTATCTGTGTATCTGTGTAGCTGTGTATCTGTGTAGCTGTGTGTTCGTTTGCCTTATGGGGTTTCAGATCTCGGCTGATAACACAAAAGAGTTATGGGTTTTCACAAACTTTTGAGGAATTCGTGGCCAATCAAGCATGGCTCACAAGCACTCAAAGTTATGGCCATAATGCCCCTTTATGGACATTTAATATTATAACTTAATTAATTATTACGATATTCTAGACAACAACGGAAAATAAATAAAAATAATGCCGCTCGTAAATATGTATGGCATTCACAATTTGGCTATGAATATGATTTCAGATTATTTCTGCTGCTACCAACTCTGACAATGGGCCAATAGGGCCAACGGCCAGTTTTTCAGCTTTTCAACTTAAGTATTTATTTAAAATGCCAACAATTTGTGACGAACCGGTTGGGGCTAATGCAAAACATATATCAATGAACTTGAATTCTTGCTCATTGAAAATTCATTAGGTTTTTTATATTTTTATCCGTTGATATTGCGACAAAAACAATAAACAATAGACGCGTTGATTTATTAATTTTTTACTTAGCATTTGCTTGATATTTATTTTAATGTGATTTTAAGCAATTTAAATGACAATTTTCCAATTTACTTTTTTTTTTTTCCACTTTTCTGACTTTGCGAGCGGACAAATGAGGCTTCGTTTCTAATGAATTGCAGCTGAACTTTGGCAGTTGCGCTGCTGGCCGTGGCTCAAGCGGCGACAAAGGGGAATTTATGTAAATTTAAGCACTCACACACACACACACACACACCAAACACTCCCTTCCACAATTAAATATTTCCACTGCGAATGGAGAATGGCGAATGGGCATCTTAAATAGTGCTAAGCGATTTCTAATGGAAGCAATTAAAGCGCTTCCCGCCGTAAAAACAAAAAAAAAAAAACATTTTAAGTGCGCCGCATATGTGTGTAACTGAATGTCAGTTGTGGAAGGGGTGTGGGGAGGGGGAGGGGTAGAGGGAGGGGTGCCCATTGGCATCGAGGTGCGAATTTGTTTTTCAGCCTGAGAGCAGCTCAAAAGATATTTGCATTTTAAGCGCAGGCAGAGGTGCCAACACACGCCTTAATAAGAGCAACAGCTGCAACAACACAAGTGGCAGCTGCCTCGCCGCCTTGCCGCCTTGCCGCCTTGCCACACCGAAGCGCGAACACCCTTGCTTTACCTTTGGCATCTAAGCCAAAGCTCAAGTGCAAACTTAACAGAGCTGCAAATTGAAAGAAGCTTTCTTTCTGATGAATGATCGAACGTGGCCGAGAGGGACTTTTAGCTGTAAGCCTTAAGACTCGGACTCGCGCTCGGACTCGGACTCGGCTAAATCTTGCCGCCTGTTGATACGGATACAACACACACACACACACACACACACACACACACACAATGGTAGTTGTGTTTACAGCAAAGTGTTACACACATTGATAAATATTTAAAATACCCGCCTCGAGGGTATAGAAGCCGACAACAGCGCCGACAACAACAGCAACAGCAACAGCAACAACAACAGCAACAACAACTGCATTTTGTCATAGCCGCTGGCGGGTTCCTCTGGGAGCGCCTGTTTGCCTGTTTGCCAGTTAGCCAAGTTAGCCTGTTAGCCTGTTTGCTCAGATTCCTTGAGCATATATCTTTTACATATTTAATATATGAGCGGTTAGGTTTGTTAACTGCTTGATGGGGCAGCCGGTTATGAAGGCAGGCGTGTCGGCCGCTTTGACTTCAGTTTGTTCAAATCGACCGTTGTTTATTTGCTGGCCATTTTCAACAAAAACACCTTCAGCTCCAATACAAAAATTATGAGACAAACCGGTTTAAGCATTTTTCTTCACAACTTTTAATTTTTTTTCTTTCTGTATTTTGCCTTTTGATTTAACAAAAACAACAGCAACAACAGCAACAACAACAACAACAACAACAACAGCAAGACGAACAAAAGTGTGTGCACGACGCTTTTAAAATGTTAAAAGATGTTTGGGACTGAGGCTCGAACGCTGCGGTGTTGCTAATTAAGATTACAGACATTGATACTTTAGGGTACGCAGTGGCACGTACAGATACAGATGCAAAGTGTATACTAAATGTGTGTCTGTGTCTGTGTGTGTGTGTGTGTGTGTGTGTGCAAGCCAGTTGATGGCATACTAAGGTGCTCTATCAACATCTGACAGCGGCGAGGGCCTTTTTGGCTTATTAATTATGTAGCTTAATTTGCGATTATGCAGATATGAGCATAAATTTCCGAGATTTGTATTAGCTTTGTATTGGCTGATAACTCACCTGTTTAATATATGTGCATACTCGAAATCAGTTCATTCAATATTCCATGTCCAGCTTCTTTCTTATATTCAAATAGTTTATATTTATTTTTATTGGGCTTTAGCTGCTCTAAATGGTTCAACTGTTTTGTTTTTGTTTTTGTTTTTGTTTTTGTATTTCCTTGGCTAGCTGTTATTATTATTATTTTTTTCTTCTTTTTATTACTGCCTGCTGATCAGTTTATAAGATCGAATCGCGACACGCCGTCTGTGCTGCGTTTTTAATCAAAATATATGCATAAGTATAAATTTCTGTGTGTGTGTATGTGTGTGTGTGAGTGTGTGTTAGGGTATATTTATGTCTGCTTTAATGAGCTGCTTCTTAACGAGCGCACACACTTAATTGGCCAAGATTTACGTTCACGCTTTTTTGTTGGCCATCATCTCACTTTGCACTTCACTCTCACTCTTCACAGGAGCACAATAATGATACATTTGTCATGTTGTTGTTGCTGTTGCTGTTGTTGTGGTTGTCGCTGCCAAGTGTAATCAAGTGCCACTAAAGATCTCTCCAATCTCTCTCCTTCTGACAACTATTACCATAACAAATCAGCGCGCCTGTCTGTGACAGGCCAATTGAACTGCAGAGCTCCACAGCCCACAGCCCACAGCCCAAAGTCGAACAACTACAAAAAACTGGCGACAACAGCAGCAGCAGCAGCAGCAACAACAACAACAGTGCACCAAAAAAATATTTACACGGCACTAGTATCGAAAAGGACTGAGCAAGGATTTCGAACGGATGATGGCAATGGGAATGGAAGGGGAGAGGGAATGGGAATGGGGATGGGAATGGGAATGGGAATGGGAATGGGCTTGCCTGCTTGACTAGTGGTTAGTGGATAGTGAGCTCTGGGCTGGGGGATATAGACAGCCAACGCCAACGCCACCGCCAGCCAGACACTGCTACCGTTAACGGCAGCGGCACCAAACAATTCCCGACGAGAAGGAAGCAACGGACTGGAGCAGGGGCAGGGGCTGGGGCACGGTTGGGGGTAGGGTGGGGGGAGAGACAGAGGCACGCTGACGAGCCAAATGAACGGCTGCTACGGCTACGTTTACGGGCCGTACTTGGGCTTATCCTTGTGTCTGTATTCGCCTCTTTTTATGCCACAGTCGTAAATTCCAATTATCGACGAAGTCGAAGCACGGCAACACCGGCAACACGGCCAACACGGCCAACACGGGCAACACCAGCGACACCAGCAACTTGCCACACACAGCAGCAAGAGCCGGCGTCGCCTCGACTCGAGTCGTCGCTCGACGAGCTGTGTGAAGTGGAGCGTTTCTCAAAGTCAGAACCCGGCACGCGGCGCACGAGCCCGCCGTATTGTTGTTGTTGTTGTTGTCGTTGTTGCTATTTTAGTCACAGTTTTGTTTCGTTTTCATTAATATATTTAAATTTTGGGTAATCCTCGTTATGTGCCATCAGGTAATGCAATTTGTATGGCGAACCGAAATTCAATTTGAATTTGAATTTGAATTTGTATTTGTATGCGTATTTGTATTTGTATTTGTATTTGGCATTTGTTTTGTTCCCACTTTGAGCGCGATTTGTTGCACGAATAAATGCTTAAATGCACTACTTTCTCGGCTATTAATTAATAAATTGCACTTATTAATTTGATTGGTTCTGGCCGAGCAGTTCGGCAAGCGAAGAAGTCACTGAAATTTCACAAATACCTTAACACTCGTCTCTGGCACACACACACATGAATACAACGGAACGTTATGTTGTGTGGGTGAATATTTGTGTGCGTGTGTGCGAGTGTGTGTGTGTGTGTTTCGGATTGCGCTTTAAACGGATACCCTAAAGCGAACACATTGGGCCACATTTCAGCGTACGAGCGCAGAGTCCGTGTGCAACATGTGTACCGTTATAGCTTCGCGTGTCTACTGGATACACGACTTCAACGTCGTCGCATTCGTCGCAGCGCTAGCCTCGCGCTGCCTCTGCCTCTGCCTCTGTCTCTGCTTTCGCGCCTCTGCTTTGATTTTTCGAATTTTCGAACTTCGCGCTTCAAAGAGAAATCCAATTGGAAACAACAGCAGCCAAAGCAGACGAAGCAGCCGAAGCAGCAGAGCTAAAGAGCTCCACTTAGAATGTGTGTTAAGTCGGCGCCTTTGACTTGATTTGTCATTTATCTTGGAATTTCTTAAATATTTCATTCATTTCTGTATTAGCTTTTCGTTTAAGCATTTATTAACTTAAAAATACAAATATGTACATTTTATATATTACAATTTAATGTATAAGCCATAAAAACAGTGCACACAAATATAGGGCTACTTGCTTAGAATGATGTATAAATAAAAATATATGTATATATATATTTAATTATTTATTCAACAATATCAATTACTGCCTTCACATATTTCAATTTCACATACACTTTCATAATTATGATTGATCGTAAAGCGCCATCTAATTCAATAACAGTAATAGCTAATAACATAAAATGGCATCAGGCCGCACTCTTCTGCTAAACTGTTAAATAAGTATGCTTCAGCCACTGCTATGATTTTTCGATGTTCGAATAAGAGAGCGTAGCCACACAGTTAAAGCAAAACTTGGCGATATTCGAAGTGACGGTTAACAGCATTGAATATCGTAAGTGTGTTTAATAACAGTGGCTGTGCTTTATTTCCAACTGTTAAGGTCAGAAAGTGATGTTAAGACTTGTTTAGAATATCTTGAATTAATATAGTATAAAAAGACTTTTTATTTATTTGAATTAATTAAAAATATTATTACTTATGGCTGAAATTATTTAAGATATGTTAAATTGGTCGGTCTCTTTGATTATTGAGTAAAAAATAAATTTAACTTCTTTTGCATAATTAAATTGCACAATAAACAAATTTTAAGTGCTTCGATGATGAACTTTAATGTTTATCAAACATTCTGCATGTATAATATGCCCAACCTTAAACCACTTGTGCACCATTAAAGAGACATTTTATTGGCCAATATAAATAGGTTATGCCATCCAACGAGATTTTAATTGGTTTACGAGTTGGTGCTAATTAAATCCAGGATTTGCTTTAAATAAATCAAATCAATTTGTTTCAATAAAATGTTCAGTTACATTTACAATTTACAAAATATGCTTAACTATATAATGAATCACACTAAATATAAATATTTATTTTTCTAATAAAAGATCGAACAAAAATTTGTAATTGACATTTCCGCTAAACTTATGAATCGATTAAAGCCAAAACAAATTGCTGGCCAACAGAACGGGTTCTAAGTAAATCCGTTCGATCGACTCTTTCTATATACATACGTACATATATGATTTGGTATCAATCAATATGTTGAGCCGCTTGTATAAATAAATTCTTCAACTTCTGAAGTAGATTTCCATAATTTTATTTTGTGTGTTCTCTTCAATTTGTTGTTGTTGTTGTTGTTGTATGGTTTTTTTTATTCTTTTTTGCAGAAAACAATTTACTTTTATGCGGCCAGATGTTATTCATCATGTGGCTTTGTTGTGCCTTATCGTGTGATTGATGCGCCATATTCACACGATTCCATATCGGAAAGGAAGTTGTAAAGATGCTCAGCCAATTTACGAGTACAAACAGAGGAGCTTATACACTGAGAGAAAAGCGTTGCGTTGGCCTATAGGCCGGCATGCGCATATTGGCTGGTAAGTGCAGTGGGAGAAAAAGGTTGACAGTAAATACAGAAGTCTGAATGGAATACAGAGTATCTATAGGTTTAATATGTTAAAGCATCAGTTGAAAGATTGAGATCTATATCTAAAATATCTCAAATATACTTCTTATATATGCAAATGTTAAATTAATTCTGTAAAAATAGTTTCTATGCTGTAAATTATGTGCAGTTTATCATGAATTATTCATGTCTGATATGTAAATGTCTTAATATTATTATTATTTGTAGCCTTTTGTCAGTATTTGCTATTTAAATAATTATGGAAAAGAATTAGAATCTTTGTCTAAAATATAGTTATCTATGAAAATCTTGAATTAAGTGCAGTTAACCTTGAATTATTCATATAATATATGTATGTAAATGGAATATAAAGTATCTCTGTCTTATTATTATTATTAATTGTAGCTTTCTATCAAAATTTGTTATTTAAATAATTATGCGAAGGAATTAGAATTTCTGTCTAAAATATATCAAATATACTTATCTTTAAAAATCAAGCATAATTTGCAGTTAATCTTGAATTATATGAAAATTACAACTAATTTCTTATATTATTATTAGTTGTAGCTTTTAACTAATTATGGGAAGAAATCTAAAATATCTCAAATATCCTTAACTTTGCAAATATTAAATTAAGCCTCTAAATATATATAAATATATATGTAGCTTGAACACTTTCAATCCTTGCCGGAATTCGGGCTTAAACAGAAAGTAGTGCGATTTTCCCTAAGTGTAAGTGTAACAAAATTGTTGCTTAAAGTACATTATGACCACCCACACATATATACACATGTGTTTAACTACATGTGTGCATGCGTGTGTGTCTGTGGGAGTGCAATCACCTGGAGCACAATCGAATCGGGTGCATTAAATCGTTAAAGTAACATATACAAATTAATGCAAACAAATACAAGAGTGCTTCCAATAATTCTTCGCTCTTCGCTCTTCGCGGCCCACCCCCAAAGTGGGGGCTGCTCTCTATTTGGGGGTGGGGGTGGGGGCGGGCGTATCTAGTCAATAGTTACGACTTTCTGATGTGCCATGGAATGCTAAGCAGATCAAAAGCCCAGGCACGAGCGACTGAGGTGTGAGAATTCTCAAGTGAGCCGCCGATGCACTCAGACGCAGTCCCAGACGGCAGATCGTTCTCCTCTCTCCTCTCTCCTCCCTCCTTTCTCCTTTCTCCACTCTCTTCTCGTTGCACCTTTTGGACTTAACACTGGGGATTTGTGGTTTATTTTTGGCCATCGCGCTGGCTGGGCGAGCTCATAAAATAGGTGTGGTCATATCATCAATAAATATTCCTGGGCTGGTTCAATAAAAAGAAGAGCAACGAGCAAATTAGCTAGAAAAATACTCGACAGGAAAAAATAGATAGAAAAAAACAGAATTGAATGTTTAGAATTGAAAGCAGTTGCACGCTGTGCAGTGTAAAAATAGCAACGTCAATGGCAGAGGTATGTAAACAATGGAAAATGCACCATATGAAATGTATCTGCATCTACATATATCTGCAGCTGCAGCCGCAGTTGCAGTTGCAGTTGTAGTTGTGCTGCGATCGCGTGCCGAACTCTGAACGAATGGGCATTTATTTGGAAACTCGAGACGTTTGTACATTGTAATCATTTGCATTTTGTAACGGCCATCGGCGGCAACATTTTCACCCTCTCATCAATGAGATACAAATGTATCTATGCAAAACTGAGGCTGCTGCTGGTCGTGTAGCATTTAAAAGCTCATTTCAACATGCGTTACATGTGTTTCCTACAGCTCGAACATTTATAATGGCCAGCGACAAAGGAGTGCCACAGCCGTAGCCGTAGCCGTAGCTGTAGACGGAGTCACAGCTGGGGTTCGTAAATGTATCTGAATCTGTGGCTGTGCAATTTGCATAAGGCATGTTTCGTTATTGGGGTTTTTCTTAACGAATTGGTTGTCAAACAGCAATTAATAGCAGCTGGCTGTCAAATTAGACACAGCATCGTCTATTGATGACTTAATGACAACTTCCAAATAGAAGCACAAAGAACCTAACAAATTTATTAAATTTACAATGAATTGAGACTGAGATATGTTTGATAATTTGGCCATCACAGAGATTTGCATATGAATGCCAATATGTCGTTTATACACAATATTTCAGGCATCCGCTCGTAAATGCCGTGTTTTTGGCCATTAACAGCGCTTCGTTTTGGTTTTTATTCGAAACGGATGAGGAACAATGATTCTGGCCTAGTCATGGGCATGTCTGTGGGTGCCTCTCAAATCTATATGCTCATCGATTTATCGCTATACACACACTCACACACACAGCCACGTGCTTAATACGTGCTTAAATGTTAACATTTCAATTTGCAATTTGGACCGTCTGACTCTCAGTCTGTCTGTCTGTCTGTCTGTCTCTCTGTCCGTCTGTTTATTCGCTTGCGTTGGCCAACCGTTACGCATTCGCCACGCCCAGCCTGCTAAAATGTTTTCCAAACATGCAAAGATCATTTCTACACACACTCACACACACTCAAGGCACTCGGCGCTGACCCACAGTCAACCAAACCCTTTGACATGTTTCTGTTCCAGCCGCACATTTAGATACATTCATACATATGTATAATCAGAATTCAAAGGCACGCATTATTGAATAAGCCCCGAAAAGAATTATATATCTAAATATCTAAATACATATATATATATATATATATATATATATATTTGTGTATATAAATATGTATCTGAAGAAGCGTCGTGCTGTTGTGCCATATAAGAGCGCAGCTATGAGAATTCGTATTCGTATTCGTATTCGTATCCGTATCCGTGGCCATCGCCCGCCGAATGTGTGTGCCCAGATAAGATACTTTATTGACATTGCGTGTCTAAACACTTTACCGCTACGCTAGTTGTTATTATTGTTGTTGTTGTTGTTGTTGTTGTTGTTTCTTGATTGTGATTGTGCGCTTTAAGCTTATTTGCATACCCATAATTCTTTATTCAGTGAGGTGTGCGTGTGTATTGTTTAGCACGAGCATCGCACAGATACACATACATGCGTATCTATCGGAAACACAGTTTTAATCAAAATATATATACAAGTTAGTCGGAATTGCCACGCATTTAAATATATATTTGGACATAAAGCAGTTTCGGATACATATTTATGCAGCTCGAAGAATCCATCGATACTGACATCTATATCGTCGCTGTCGTTGTCACTGTCGCTTCTTTGAGCTTCGAACCGCTCCCACACAGCTCCGAACTAAGCCTAATCTTAAGCCGAAGTGCTGATCCCCACCTCTCTTAAGCTCAAAGACTGACCTATGCTGCCTGCAATGCTTGAGCAAGGTTGTTGATTTACACTCTCAGACTATCTAGTAGAAGTAAAGAAAGCTCTGTGTGGTCGACTATGAGATACTCTGGAATGAGATTTGTTTTGCTTTGTTTATCCAAAAATTTAGGCATGCACATGCATTACAAAATTGTTAACTCAAGCCTAGGAATATTCAATAAATGAACGAAGCTATAATTTTGTTGTTGCTTATTATCAGGTCTTTATGAAATTTGAATTATATTTATGATCTGCCCAAGCATATCTTCAAAAATCAGTTTTGCGCCAATAAATGGAGGAAATGGAGCACGTATCTAAAATCCGAAGTATCCAAATTGTGGGCCTTCTTTAGCTGAATATATTTACAGCAAGATTGATGTTCATAGCTCTTAAGCAAACGGAAAGAGTTATCGTTCTTTTGAAACAAACTCGATCTGCGCGTGCTATAGAAAAACTTAGATACAAAATATCAAGTCTCTAGCTTTTAAAGATGCTGAGATCGATTCGTTTGTACACACGGACAGACAGACATACAGACTCCACTTAATCGTCTCGGCTGTTCTAACTGATTAAGTAAATAATACATAGTTTATGGGGTCGGCCACGCCTACTTAAAACCTTATTCGCTGTATTATTTTTACTAATATACCATTATGTATGTATCTGCAATCATCTCTCTTCTTCTTTAGACGTTCAATTGCAATGCGCTCAATCGATTGTTTGAGCCAAGTACCTGGTTAGGCCAGAGGACAAGTGTGTGGTAATAAAGATGATGATGATGTTGCTGAGGATGATGATGATGATGATGATGATGTGAATGATGTGTCAGAATGTTAGCCGTGTGTGTTTCTGTGGTCGCCCCAAATCATTAATTTGAGAAAACGTGACTTTTTTGCCATATTTTGAATTCTAATTCCACTCATTAGGCGGCGCTGTCGCCGTTGCCATTCTAAACATAACTTCAAAAGGTGCAGACTGCACTTGTGACACGTTTCGTAATCTCTTGGCTGTGTTGGCTGTGTTGCCAGGTTGCCAGGTAGTAAGGCAGAAAGAGCAGAAAGAGCAGAAAGGTTGCCTTGCTTACTTGCTTGCTTGCTTGCTTTCTTGCTGGGCAAAGCCTTTTTCGCAATTTTCCATAAGCAGGCTGCAACACACATTGCACTAGAAGATGTGCAGCTGTGACTGCCAAGACGCCGCAGCAGAGCGGCAGAGCGGCAGATACAAATACAGATGCTAACGCTAACCTGCAGCTAAGTACACCTGTATGTATGGCCATGCTGCCGAGGATGAGCTGGGGGCGCTTTGAAGGCGACGTCAGAGTGCATTACAGGCTCAAGTACAAGCTATTTCCGCAACGGAAGGCATCGCATTTGAGTTTGCCTTTTGTGCCCGATCCGTGGCTCTGACTCTGGGTCTGGCTCTGGGTCTGGCTCTGATTCTGGCTCTGGTTATGGCAGTAGGAGGAAGAGACGCAGCCCGAGTCTAATTAAAATAAGCATGAGCGCTAGAAAATGTCGACGTTGGATAGTTGTCGGGGGGCGGGGTGCGGGGAGCTGCAAGGGCCACTCTATATGCAGTCGGAGATTTGGCAATGGGTTCTGCTGCATTCGCAATGGGTTGCAAACACGTTGCATAATTGGCCATTTCTGTGTGCAGTTGCCGCACATCATCCTCAATCTTAATTAACAAATATACAAGAAATAAAAACAGAAACAGAAAATAAGTAGAGAAGTGTAGCCTGGGCCAAAGATGCGACATAAAATGCAATTTACGACTTGTCATAAAGGGAGAGCCCGCCGCCATATAGTAAATCATTTTTTATTTTTTATGTAGCCAGTTCGGAGCGACAAAGCACGAGTAGCTGGGGCTACTAACAACGCAAATAAGCCACGGTTAGGCCGAACATAAAATCCTTTAGCACCTTTAAAATGGCCTGGTCTGGCCTGGCCAGGCCGCAGCTCGGGCCATCAGTCCGCATCAAGCCGCAGCCGAGGCCTAAGCCAAAGCCAAAGCCAAAGCCAAGGGCCGACTGCTAAACAGCGAAATTTATACAATCAACAAATGACATAAAATTGTTGCTGAACGACGCACAAAAAAGGAAAAATATAACAACAACAACAAACAAAGAAAAAACATCAACAGGGCAAAAAGAAAAAAAAAATATAAATTGCATGACAAATTCCTGTCGGGGGTCGCAGTCGAAGTCGAATAAGGATGCCAAGAAATGATGGACGATGATTATATGAGACGCAGACAAACACACGCTGCAGCAGCAAATCAGGGTGAGAGAGCGAGAGAGGGGGAGAGAGAGAGAGAGAGAGAGAGAGAGAGAGAGAGGAGGTGGGTGATGGGAGAGGGACAACAATTTAAGTCCTCAAATTCCAGCATGTGGAGCAATAATAATAATTTTATTGTTTTAACACAGGTAACAAACAGAAAGTTATTTCAGCCACAGCTGAGCGGCTTTTAAAAACAAATCGTAGGGTGAACAAAAAGAGGCAGCCAGGACAACAGCCAACCAGCCAAGCAGCCAAGCAGCCAAGCAGCCAAACAGGCTAACAGGCAGTCAGCCAGTCAGCCAGGACAACGGGCAAAGCAAAGGCAGCAGCCCAAACAAGGATAAGCGGCAGGCAAGCGTAAAGATACATATAAAAGAGGTTTTCGTTTGCAAATGCGACGCTGCAAGGTGTACGCTGTATACAAACAAACCAATCCCACGCACACACTCTCGCACTCACACACACACACACACACATATACACAGACAGCTGTCCACCAACACACACACTCATACTCATAACTTGAAGAAGAAACAAATAAAAATGGCGAAATAAAGCAGAATAAGATCTGTAGCGAAATATTTTTATTGCCTTTTTGGCAACACACAAAATGCTACGTGGGTGTGCTCCAACGGTGTGCCTGTGCCTGTGCCTGTGTGTGTGTGTGTGTGTGTGTGTGTGTTTATTTGTGGATCTCTTTTGATATATAAGTAGACAGTCGGGGGTTGGGGCAGCAGCCTACGTATAACCCAACATAATTTACGCGCCCATAATTTGTCATAAAAATCTTCCAGCAATAATTTAATGTTGAAATGCAAATTTTTAATATATTTCCATACCCTGCACGTATTCAAAAAAAAAAAAACACACACACAAACACACACACAAAGAAGAAGCAGAGCATAAGGGATAACACGTATACGCGTTGTCGCGTGCCTCAAATAAGAAAAGTTGTATTAATTGTAAAGTGCATAAAACAACAAAAACAAAAACAAAAACAAAAAGAAACCAAAAGGAAAACAAAAACAAATGTGTAAAATATACAAAAATTGTTAAACACATTTTTTTGAAATTCATTTCGCATCAGTACACAAAATATTTAAAAGCTTTACAACAAATATTTGCTCGTCAGGAATGCTATAAAATAAATGGTTTTAAAAAAAAATGTATTTCAAATTAAATTCTGAAGGCCGCTGGTGAAATTTCTTTGTGCGTTATTTACAAAATATGCATTTGTATGTGCATTTGCATTTCAATCAAGGTAGGATATCCCCTAGTCCGTCATTGCATTTACCTGGACTGCTCCATAAATTTGCGCATTACATAATTTATATCTACGTGGTACATCTGTGTAAATTATTGCAAATAGCTGAAATCTCAAAATCTGAAAATCTGAAAATCTGAAAATATGAAAATCTGAAAATCTGGAACTCTGAATTTCTTGTGGGCTTTGCTGCCTCTTGATTTAGGCACTTAAGCCAAGGCAATTGAGTGAAATAAGTTAAGTCTGGAGCTTTTTTCATTAGTTCAAGTTGGCCATCAAAAGAAAGAGAAAAGGCAAAAGAAAATGTTGCTGGATAATAAAATAAGCGATTAGCAAATAGGAGCAACAACTCTAATGAAATTCATTGTGCAGGGAGGAATCCTCCTCCTTCTCGACTCAACTCGACTCAACTCGACTTGTTGGATTCTTATGAAAGATGTTTGGAACGGCTTTAACTGCTGTCAGCCCCAATTGCCACACATGATTGTGTTGTAAACATTTTTATGTACAATCGTAAGTAACAAATATTTAAAGAACTTTACAAGATGATATGAGTGCGTGTTTTATGGCTGCTGGATGCTGCTGCTAGCCGGGTGCAAAAGTAAGAGTAGAAGTAGGAGTAGGAGTAGGAGTAGGAGTAGGAGTAGAAGCACAAATGGGCGAGGCAAATTGTTGCTCGGTTACTTCACTGCTAGCTGTTTAATCTTTATGGCGCTCCAGCCGAACCCGTAATCCCAATCCAAACTGGAACTAAATCATAATCATAGCCAACAAATACTGCGTGTCATTTGAGCGCACACATCATAAAGCAGCAATTAAGACAATGTTAAAATCGTAAGCGTCAAAAATGCCATAGGAAACTCTGTCGCCCAATAAAAAGAAAAACTGTCATAAAAGCCAAACACAACGAGCAGCCGCCAGAAAGGCAGCAGGATGGAAAGAGAGAGGGAGAGTGAGAGTGAGTGAGTGAGTGAGTGAGTGAGTGAGAGTGAGAGTGAGAGTGTGGGCTGCCAGACGTTGAACTGGCAAAAAGAAGTCTCTAGATTGCCGTCATTGGCAACGCTGCTAATTGCCAGTCAAAATTCTATGCGAAGTAAAAAGATGAGATAAATGCGTGGTAACAACATTAAATACGTGGATATGAGCCGCTGCTCTGCCCCTCCCTCCAGCTGTCTGCCCGGTATAAAAAGTTTCAATTTATCTCCCGTTGCAATTGCCAAGAAGCACAGCGAACGTGAACGTTCATGTTCGCTGGCAATTGTGTCAAACGCTTCGCTTTGCTTTCATTTAAATGCTACTCAACTTTTAATCGAGCTTGCTTATTTTTCCCGTGCTTCATTTTTTTTTGTACTTTTATCAAAATTCTTAATTGCTTTAAAAAAAAAAACAGCATAACAGTTAATTAAGTGAGGGATCGAGTTTGTTTTTAAATCTAAATATAACCGTTTAATAGATACAGTAGTTTTTATACCAAATTCAATCTTGAGACAAATTTTCAAAAATAAATCTGTAAAAGCTAGAAGTATTCTTTTTTTTCTCTCTTAAGAAAAGTATGATATATTATGGCTGATAAGGTTGTTAAACTATACATTATAGATTTCAGATATGGAGCGTCAGCATATGTATAATAACAAAATTGGCCTCCAACTCGCCTTCTCTGACAATCATCCATCAACCATCAACCATGAACAATCAGTCTATCTGGCGATTCGAGCTCGAGCCCTCCCACATTTGCCTTTTTTCCCGCTTCACTTGGAATTCTCATCCAGCAACATTTGATTGAAATCAAGATCTGATGCACGAAATAAAGCAGATTTGTTTGGATTGCTTTCAAGCACTACACTAATATTCAATTAAAGGCGTTGCTTTTGTTTTTGTTGTTGTTGTTGTTGTTGTTGGGTTTCAAGTTCATATTTGCTGCAACAGCTGCTGAAGAAGATTGTTAGAAAAGTTTCGACACGCTTTGTAAATGCGAAGCGTTGCTCAAACAAATTTGTTGCCTGCTTTAGTGTAACGCAATTTATAAATGTTGTTCGGGAGCTTGGCTTAATGCAGGGCAACATTGATAGGTTGGCCAACTGTTAACCTAATATTTTTCTTTGGCTGGAAAGAGAATTGCAGAAATCACAGCGGTTGCCGCAAAAACCGCACACATCAAACACATGAAAAGCGGACTCTGTCACCTCAGGGGTGAGTGTGTGTGTGTGTGTGTGTGTGTGTGTGTGTGAGTGAGTGAGTGTGTGTGTGTATAGAGGGTTTGGGAAAACGGAAATGACTCTTAGAGGCAGGCTCGAGCGTAACCAATAGCCGGACGTAAAGCCAAACCATTCAGCCAACTAATGCAGACCTAAGGCAAATATAATTGCGTATGTGTGTGTGAGTGTGACTGTGTGGCATGCAAAGCGAGAGGGAGGAGCGAGGGGGAGTGCCTGCTATTTTCTGCACAATGTTACAAGACATTTGCATGCTGGCGTCATCTGGCTGGGGCTTGGTTTTAGGTATTTGTGGTAAGCGTATGGCCAAAAAGACAACATTTGACAATTGTGCTGATGCCGAGCATTGGTCACTGGCTAAAACAAGAGACCAGGCTGAGACCACACTCCGACTGCCTCAACAGCCTCAACAGCATCAACTGGCGACTATCTTTGGCCTCTGCCGCCGCCTCCTTTACTGTTGTTATTGCCGCTGCATACGTGCCCAACAAAATATTGATTTAAATGAGTTTCAGTTTCGGTTTTCATTTCCTATCCAAAATTCCAACAATCAGCAAATTGTGCTGCTCAATGAACTACTTTTTGTGTCCTCTCGAGCACTTCTAGTGCTTGCTTGCTGCTCGTTAGGGCAGGCAACATGCATGATAAGCAAAATATTGCACATTGATGATGAGCTGCTTCTCGCCTAGCTGGAACAATGCGACATGCGGCATTCGGCATTCGGCATTCGGCATTCGGCATTCGGCATGCGGCATGCGGCATGCGGCGTGTGGCATGTGGCATGTTGTTATCCTTGTATGTTAGCCAACAGACAGTACTAAGTGGTTAGCAACGATATCTTGCCTTAAGTTTTGCTGCCTCAACCACAAACCGAACCGAACCGAACCGAACCGAACCGAATCGAGCCGATTTATTTATTTATCACTTTTTCATTGTGCAATAAAATATTTGTGACTTATTTAAATTAAATATAAACTAATTGCCGGGCTCAAACCGATTCATTACCAAGCTTACCGCCTTGCCTTCTAACTTATTTACGAGCTGAGCCAAAAATATTCACATTTTGGCATTATTATGGAAAAGGCAAAAACAGACATCAATAATATGAACTACAATTTAAAGTTGATAGTTTTATTGTTGCCACATCCCAAGGGTGGAATCTTGTTTCAAGCAACTAATGCCAAACAGTTTTTGCTGCTTGCTGTCATTGCCAAACCTCTTTTAATATATATATATATATATGTATATAAGTGTGTGTGTGTACATATGTCCGAATCAAGTGTAAATAGCCAGAAAACCTTTCAACTTTCTTTGGTTTGGGCAAAAGCCATTTGAAGTCATTTCAGAGTCGCAGTCACCCGAAAAAGCCGCAGACAGTCAAGCAAAGCGAAACTGTTGCCAAAAAAAAATAAAAAGAAAAAAGTATCAAGGAGGAAGGAGGAAAATTCTGAGCAGAAGTTTTGCTTTAGTTTCTACCTAGTGGCATAGAAAAAAATATTTGAATATATGTTAAACTCATTTGCATATTGTTTGGCTTTCGTGTTAGAAGAAGAAACCAGCTTCCAACCACTCTTAAAGTTCAAAGCAAGTTTCGGCCATGGGCTCTAAAACTGTAACCGAAACTGAGGCTCGGAGTTGCGGCTGGGGGTTGCGGCTGGGGGTTGGGGGTTGGGGGTTGGTGCTGGCTTCATCGCATTCAGCATGATTGCAGCTAAAAAGCTCTTAAAGTAATTAGTGGCATAAATTAAATCCCCTGGCTAAATAACAATGGCCAATTGTTTCAATGACCCTTGTGCCACTTTTAATTGTTGCAATGCTGTGAAAGTTTTAGACCTAGCTGCCCCCATCCCCCAACCCCAACCCCCATCCCCCATTCAGCACTCGCCATTTGAGTGCCTCTACCCGTTCTGGATTAAAGCAACTGTCAGGGCAAAAGAGTTTGAAAAAAGGCCGCTAGGATTTTTATTTTCTTCTCTCATTTTTTTTTCATTTTTTTTCGGTAGTGATACCGCTTTGGAATGAGAATGAGGGGGAGGGGGTATTTGGGCTGTGGTCACTAAGCACCAACGCCCCAAATGGCGTTGCAACAAAAGCTGCCCCGGGGCATAAATAACTTTTTATACATTTCATATGGTTTTTATGGAAAGGTCGCAGCGCAAAAAGTTGACACATTTTAAATTGTATATGAAATAAAATAAATTGTGCATAATTTTGTACATTTTTTGCAAGCCAGCAAAACGAGAGGAAAAAAAAAACAAAAAACCAAAAGGAAAAATAAAACCGCGACCAAACGAAACTTAAACTAATTATTTTATATTTGAGAAATTCTTGGCATACATTTAAAACATTTGCAACATTGATTTTCAATTGATTTCGGCTTCTGTCGCCTTCGTCATAAAAATACTCATCGAAAATTACAGGGGAAAATAAAACAAGCTGTTGACTTGCCAAATAGCCGTGAATTATTCCCCCAGGGCGTAGGTGAGCAGGTAACGGCAATCGCTTAGTTTGCTGAGAATTCGCTGAGACAACAACTGTTGTTGTTGTTGTCAGAGTTGTTGTTGTTGCTGTTGCTGTTGTTGTGCAGCAGTCCAAACAGTATACCAGCTCCTCCAATCGCCGCCCCTCCCCCGCAGCGCTCCGCACTTTCCCTGAAGGCATCCCGGACACCATCGCCATCGCCATCGTCATCGCCATCGCCATCGCATCCTGTGCTTGTCTCTTGGCCGACAATAACGAGCCGAATGTCGAGGCCGAGAGCAGCGGCAGGATATCGTAAAGCGACATACAATCACACATAAAATTTTACAACACGAGGATGTTTTTTATTGCAACGACTGGTGCTCGTTCTCGCCCTCGTCCGCCAGCCCCCCCTGCATCGGCCAGCTCCAGGACGGGCACCAATCGAGAACTTAAGTAGCCAATTACTGGAAAGTTCGAATTCCTTGCCATGGATATCACTCCTTCGATGTCATGATGGCCCTTTGGCGAGTTTGTTAGCGTACGGCGGGTAAACAGCAAAACATTTTTTCTATTTAATTAAAATGAATTTACCTTTTCGGTTGCCCCACGCGACGCGGCAGCCTCCCAAGCGCCTGATTTATGGAAGGCCAACAATAAATTTCGCCGACGCCTCAGCTTCAGCCTCAGCCTCAGCCTCAGTCTCTGTCTCAGTCGTCGGCAGTTTAAATCACGAGCTGCGGTTTTAATTAAAAGGAATTTATTTTGCACTCAACTGCAGATAAAATGCACATCATTGCCCATAGTTCACTTTCCACACACACACATACACACACACCTGTACAGGTGTCAAAGACAGTCTCTCTATGTGTGACACTATCGATAAAGTTCTGCAAATACAAACGGGCAGCAGTAAACCCTTTGCAAACATGTCTATTTTAGGCGAAAGGCTACTTTGGCCATTTCCTAATTGTGACCACACCCATTTAAGCAAACCATTTAGCTGGCTGTCATAATTACGGGCCTACGCATGTTCTTTGGGCCAGTCTGGCAGTCTGCCAGTCTGCCAGTCTGTGGGCAAGCTCAGGTTGCCCGCTGGAACAGCAGCCGTCAAACGTCTTCGGTTCGCTTGATTAGTTATTACGCATCAGTCTGAATAAGCCCCTCGAGCCGGCCAGCGATCGGGTTTCCTTATTAGCCAGTAATTAATCATGCACCACGCTTTAACGGACGTTCTGTTATTATGCTGTCATATATCTGAAATGAAATGCATTTCATCTAAGTGTAAATGCATATCGGGTGGGTCCGCAGTGAAAATTGATAGCCAATAAACGTAGATTAATCATGCAAGTGGCCATGAATAGTTTACGCTTTTGGCTAACGCTATGTTAGCAGAAGGAAAACCGAGCTGGCAAACTCCAGCCAACATCTCGGGGGCCCACTAAAAGCTCGATATAAATATGAACCAACAGCTAAGAAGGCAAAAAACACCATACATGTACACATCCCCACACGTACACACACATGTGCACACGTACACACGTACACACACACGAACATACGGAAATTGTCGGCGATAAATCTCCCATTTACCTTTAAACTCGAAATACTGCGACCAATGGGGGTTGTGTGTGGGTGCGGGTGTGTGTGTGTGTGTGTGTGTGTTGGTTGACTGCGTCGCTTACAGTTACAGCTCCAGCCCTAAATCCACTAACAAATAAAGGAATAAATTGCCCATAAAAAGGATTTTGCAAATGCCGGCTGCAACTAGGAAACCCCCATTTGCTCCGTATTTACAGCTGTGGTGGGACTGTTCTAACTGTAAGTTAACTGATAGTTTTCTTTTGGTTCAAACAAAACATACTTATTTGAATCATAAAATTTTGTAAGTTTGTGTCTATTTTATAACATTGTAAGCTTCCAGCATTGTTTCTTAATAGTTTAGCTGCTTGACTTGGTCCATTTGAACTTGATATACGAGTAGCACTAAATGACAAAGTGCTTCTCTAAGTGCTGTTATTATTTGGATTTGATTTTTCATGTTCCGCGCTACTTTTTGAAACTGATAGCAATTGTCGATTAATCAGCTATCGAGCCAACAGTGTTGGAGAACACTATTCAAAATTGGCGGGCGCACACTAAGTGACTGTCACATATATATTTAAAAATATATAATGAATTATATAAGACTACTGTTACAATATTTTAACCTACAGAAGTTTTATTTTGAAGATTGTTCAATTATTCAAATAAAAGTGTGACCAACTATTGGATTGTGTGGCGATGAGTATCGATACACAAAAAGCCAGCAACATTTTTACACTTTCGTAATTCAGTCACACCGTTCATTTTACCATCATCGCATTAAACTTTGCTTCGAAGTACAGCAAATGTACAATTACTACACCATAAACAAATATATTTATACAATTACATTTTATAACTCACGCCTACCTATGTTATAAAACTACGCGGTAAAAATTCCAATTTCACAACTAAAGAAAGTCATAGGCATATCTCCGCGATCGTTGTGTTCTCTCTCTGACTGGAACGAAAGGAACGGAACGTGTTTGGGGCGGACTTGTTTTTTTAATGCCATTGCGGAAAAGAGGACGCCGCTGCAACTTACTGTGTTTTGGGGAAAAATAGGCGCGCGGTTACAGGAGCGCCAAGCCAGCCCCAGCTCAACCCGATTCGTGTTAGACCAAGGAAACGGGGGGCGTGCGCGTGTCCGTGTATATCTGTTCCATACAAGAACAAGTTGCAGCGCACTTGTATGCGCTTGTTCGTGTATTGGTGTTTTCGGCTTGCTAGTGCTCTGCAGGTGTGCGTGCGAGTGTATGTGTGTGAGTGTATGCGAACGCTGCGGTCTTGATGTCTGCGCTTTTTCCCAGACGACGAAGTCGCGAGCACACAGGTGAATTATTGGTGCAATACGCTGTGTTGGCAACAAAGCCAAAGCTACCAACAGAAGACAATCCGACAATTCAGTAGAACGACGGACTGGAAAAAATGCTGCGTTTTCTAAGTCGTCGCAAGGTGCGCAACAACTATGCGGATAATGCGAGCGGTGTCCGGGGTGGCGGAGGCGGTGGCGTCGGCGTCGGCGGCGGTGGTGCCGTCATTGCAAGCAGCAGCGGGTCACAGATTAAGCCCCAACGCATCGTGGTAAACAAAAATAAAATCGACTGCCGTGTTATACTGCTGGACAATACTGACCTCTCCATCGAATTGTCGGTAAGTATAGAATTACATTTCGCTTATCGTACATTCAATACACACATGGACACGGTGTGAGGTAAAGGGTGTCTTGTTTGGTTTGTTTAAGGTGGAGTGCAAACATTCCGTGATTCCCTGCTTCTGTGGGTGTGTTTGTGTGTGTATGTGTACGTGTGATAAACACAAAATTTAATGCTGATCGGGCACATTATTTAAGAACCCCGAAAAAAATGTCAAGCCAAAACAAACGTGATTAGTTCAGGGCCGCACTTGATGCATTGCGTTAGAGATGAGCGCGTGACACTCTTTTTTTATGAACTCGATTCAAATATGCCGATTTTGAGTCCTTTGCCCTAAATCAAGGGACTGAAGTGTAGACAACCGTCGAATGAGATTCTTATTAATTTCCTTCAGATATACATGTCAGAAATTCTTATTAGCTTACGATACGTATATATATCTATCTATTGATTACGCTGTTTCGGGACATCTCTAATTTGCGAGACATTATTGTACGTTCATTAATTTTAATTTGTTTCCATTTATTGCAGAAAAAAGCGCTTGGAAGCTTCCTATACGAACAGGTCTTCTACGCTTTGGACATTATTGAGAAGGATTACTTTGGTCTGCAGTTTATGGATGCTAATCATGTGAAGCATTGGCTCGATCCCACCAAGCCCATCAAGAAGCAAGTTAAAAGTGAGTTTGCAACAATAACAACTGTTATAAAGTTTTTATTAATATGTGACTTTAATTATAGTCGGACCACCGTATACATTCCGTTTAAAGGTTAAATTCTACTCTTCGGAACCGAATACGCTACGCGAAGAGCTGACGCGTTATTTGTTCTTCTTGCAACTGAAACAAGATTTACTGGAGGGGCGTCTAGACTGTCCGGATGACAAATCAACAGAGCTCTGCGCATTGGCCTTGCAGTGTACGTGATTCCCACATAGTTGGCAATTGTTAAAGAATATAAAGTTATATACAATGCATACTTGAAAAGTTGAATGGCCACCTTTGCTCTGACCTTCACAACCGCAAAGGTTGAGCTAGACGAGTAATAGGTTAATGGGTTGCATATAACAATGTTCTCTTCGGATTTGAATTTAAAATAATATTGTTTCTTGCATCCACAGCGGAGTTGGGCGACTACGATGATCTTGTGCATTCGGCTGCTACCGTCTCCGAGTTTCGTTTTGTGCCGGAGCAAACGGAGGATCTGGAAATTGCCATATTGGAAGAATATAAGACATGTCGTGGTCTAACGCCGGCCCAGGCGGAAACTGCTTTTTTGAACAAGGCCAAGTGGTTGGATATGTACGGAGTGGATATGCACACGGTGCTGGGCAAAGATAGCTGCGAGTATCATCTTGGTCTGACACCTACAGGAATTCTGGTGTTTGAGCGCGATCAAAAGATTGGTCTCTTCTTCTGGCCGAAGATTAGCAAATTGGATTTCAAAAAGAAGAAACTAACGCTCATTGTTATTGAAGACGATGACGAGGGACGCGAACAGGAACACACCTTCGTGTTTCGACTATACAATGAGAAGGCGTGCAAGCATTTGTGGAAGTGTGCCGTGGAGCATCACACCTTCTTCCGTCTAAGAGCGCCTGTCAAGGGTCCATCGGCTCGCCAAAACTTCTTCCGCATGGGCTCCCGTTTTCGTTATTCCGGCCGCACTGAATTTCAGACCACCCAGCAGAGCCGCGCTCGTCGTACCGTGCAGTTTGAGCGTCGGCCTTCGCAGAGATTTGCTAGCCGTCAATCGCATTTGCTGCGCGAGCGGCAGAAGGCTTCGCAGGAATCCGCCGCATCGGCTGTTGCCACGGTCAACGCTCGTGCAGCAGCCGCTGCAGCAGCAGCAGCGGCAGCTCAACCGCAGTCAACATCATCTGCTGTTCCTCCAGTTTCCAGCAATGAGAACAACAATGAGACATTTGATTCGCTCATCTCGGCAGATCCGTTTATTACCGTTACCCCCTCTCCATCCGTTCTGACTGTAATACAAAATTCGGCGATTATTGAGCCGGATGCGGCGTGCAGTACATCCATAAGCTCGTCTACCCATGCATCTGCCACCTGCGCCTCGTTGGGTCGCAACTCACTCAAGTCGAACTTCAGCAACGATGATCCGGCATACAGCAAAATCGGCTCCATTGGCAAGGCGGCGGGTCTCTCGGTGAAGTAAGCAAATTAGACAACCTTTTAACACACAAAATATATTTAAATATATTTTACTTTCTTAGATTGGAGCCGGAGTATACACCGCCCTACTCACCGAACGCGACCAAGAACTTCGATGAGACGAATCCGTTCAGAAGTGCTGCCACTTCGCATCATGGTAGTTTTGGCAAAGCCTCAATTAGCTCGGGCCAGCTCAGGTGGGTGCCGAAATTATTTATTGCCGTGCTATGCTATTTGTATCGCTTCTCTTTTTGCCTTTGACTAATATACGCATTGTTTTGTATTTCTCACGCATTTTGTGCTATGTTCTGTATGTCTGTGTATATCATTGTGCAGTGTTAGGAGCGGCTTATCGGATAAAGATAGAGAGCTAGATTCATTACTTAAGTCCATTGTTAAAGATCCATCCCCATCTGTGCTTGCAAATGAAGCCATTAATGATGCTAACAGTATCAGGTAGCGTAAATAATATACATCAATTATCATAAGTTACAAGTTTATGATATATGAAATTAAATACGAAAATTCTTCTTGTACTAGGGTGACTATAAACAAGACCTTTGACATGGACCACAATACAGAGACACTGAAGAGACTCTCAAATAATAACGAGAAACCCAACAATCAAGTGAAGCTGGCGAATGTGGGCACCACCGCACTGCCACCCGGCAATATAAAGTGCAATATACTTAAGGGTAAGGTTAAGTGTAGCCTTTACATTTTTGTGGAAGCTAACTATGTATTATTGTTTGTTTTTGCAGCGCGTGTTGAGGAAGAGCTTGGCGCTAGTGGCGGTAATGCCAAGCTGACCAATCAAATGTTTGTTCCCGCCGCCCACTCCAGTAGCAGCGCCATCAGCAACATGCACGTGAACAATAACAACATAGGCAGCAGCAATCATGCACACAGCGATGGACCGGATTCCCTGAATGCCACCTACATTTCAGTGGTGAGTTGGATAGCAAACCAGTTAGCCCCATGCCTTGCACTTATTTCATGCTTTTTCTGTACATTTTTATTTTTTTTTGTTTATTCACATTCGTTGTGTGCACTCTGTGTTTTGTATGTGTGTGTCTGTGTCTGTGGGTTTTTGTGTGATTGTTTTTGATGTTTGCTTGGCTTTGTAAACGCTTAAAACACACAAAATAAAAACAGGGCGGCGATAAGCTGACACTCAGTATACCAGAACAGAAGCCGAGTAGCAGCAACGGTAACGGCACCATCAATAGCCACGCTAATGCTCGGGCCGGCAGCAACTCACCCTTTAGCAATGCAACCTTTGTGTCTGCCTTCAGCGGTCCTCCAACACCGCCGTCTTCGTTGCCAGCTAATATAAACAATGTGAACAGCACCAGCATGGCCACCAGTGTGACCAGCATTAACACCCAGCCCAGCAGTACAGCTGCTGCCAGCAGTAGCAACAGCAACATCAACACTGCCGCGGAGCAGCCCTGTGTTAGCAGTGCGCCTGGCAGCTCCTTGCTGAGCAATGCCTCAGCTGCTGAAATACTCATTAATGAAATATTCATTAACAACATTATAAACAATAATGCGACGGCGAACAGCAGCGGCGGTAAATCGGACACAAAAACAAAATCCTCAACGCCCAGCGCTGGTACGCTGCTCTTCTCTACGCTTAGCGAACAGGAGCGCTTGGAGGCGCAGAAGACGAACCAGCAGCCCAACCAGAGCGAAGTCGACGGGCCGCAAAGAGAAAAGGTTTGGCCTATAATACGGTTGAGAAGCAGCATCTGTTCTTTCACTAACCTTGCAAACTAACATTTTCATTTCAATTCGCACCTACCACTAACCGTGTCTTTGTAACAACTAATTATTTTAATCTGAGTTTATGTAAATATCTTAAACAATGTTGTTTACTATTCACAGAAGCACAGCAGCAATCAACTTGAGAACAATCGCATTCCATCCAATAGCAGCAGGGAATTGGTCTCACCCTGGCTGGTCTCCTCGGAAATAGTTTCAGCGCCCAAGGGACGGGAACCGACTATAATACGCAAATCCGTTATTACAACACAGTTGTAATTATTGTTTAAATTTAACAATTTTTCTATTTATAAGACTTAAGATCGTATTTATATATTTAAGAAGATAGCTATGACAACCTTAGACAACATTCTTATAAGCATTCCATGTAGCAGCAACATTAAAGACAATGAGAGAGCAGGTCCAATCAAAACGAAGCAACCGAAAGATGATATGTTAACTGTCCATTAAATGTGCCTTAAATTATAATAACTATATGTACAATATATGTCTACTCGTCAGCGAAAAAAAATGTGCTTCAAGAAACAGTGTACTTAAATTTTACCTTATGTATTCAATTAAATGATAAGTGTATAGACTGGATTTTTAACCAAGCAAAGTGATGTCTTTCTGCTTAATATACGACGCTCTATATTATAGCTAAGAAATTAAAAAAGAATATATATTTTTTAATATTGCAGTATTTGAATTAACAGAAAAAAAGAAACAATACAAAATGAACAACGAAATTGTCGCAGATTTTTGATTGAATATTTAATATTTGTATCCAATTGTATTCGATTTAAAGACTTGTGTAACCCCGGACTAAGTGAGAGCTAACTGAACACCTATATATATATATATATATATATATATATATATATATATATACATATATATCATACATATATCAATTGTTAAGTGCAAAGCGAGCATTTCATTTTTTGTATACAACTTTAAAAAAAAAACAAATGCATTTTTATAATTAAATGTATAATAAATGTGCATATACGGAAATAGTTTTTGGTCGTTTTTGGTTTTTTCAATTAGGCAGCCCATTCGAGGAAGCCACCAGCTGCCATATGACCTGCAATGTTCAAGTACACACGCACACACATGTGTGTACTTGAAATTCCGAGATATTTTTGCAGCAGCCGAGGGTCGCGCTGTGGCACTGCAATTAGAAGGCACCCGATGGAGATGGAAGCAGAAGGAACTGTTTAATGTTGTTTCCAAATGTCGACGCCCAATGTCTGCACGACCGTGTGGTCATGTATGAATTTTATATGCGAGACAAACATTTTGTTGTTGTGTTCTGTTATTTTCATCGGATGTTATTTTTAGCCTGCTCGACGAGGGGGGCGAAAAGTTGCATCTGCCGCGCGTCGCCTGAAATATGTGTACTTTGGAAAACCAACGCAAATAGGGATGGTTCGTATATATGTAGATATGCATATATGTACATGTCTGTATGTATACAGCTTGGAATTGTGCATCTATCATGATGTTGGAGGTGGATGTGCGAAATTGGCGTAATTTCCTGCGTATGCTAAATATAAATGGGAGAAAAGATCAAGAAAATCAACGAAGAAAATTGGTACATCATTTAAAATGGATGCTATTTATTTGTAAGACTGTAAAATTTCGATTGTTTTTCTCTCAATTTCTCCATTCGTCATCTGCGACACTTCCAATAAATATTAATATAAATATAATACATTCCATTGCTGTCTGATTGATCGATAAATGGTTTCTATGTCCGTTTGGTTTGGCAGGGCAGCAAGAGGTTTAAACTTAAGATTAATCATTATTAAGCTCTAGGCGCCAGGTAAGCGACGCCAATTATTTGTTTTGGTTGTGTTTGTGTGTGTGTTTGGTGTGTGAGTGTGTGCAAATTTGAGTTGCTTAGAAGCACTTGCGGTGCACAATTCCTGGGCCGGATTCATCGTATTCCTGCTTGGAGATCCACATCTGCTGGAAGGTAGACAGGGAGGCCAAGATGGAGCCACCGATCCAGACGGAGTATTTGCGCTCAGGTGGGGCAATGATCTTAATCTTGATGGTGGATGGCGCCAGGGCAGTGATTTCCTTTTGCATACGATCGGCAATACCTGGGTACATGGTGGTGCCACCGGACATGACAATGTTGGCATACAGATCCTTACGGATATCAACGTCGCACTTCATGATCGAGTTGTAGACGGTCTCGTGAATGCCGCACGATTCCATGCCCAGGAATGAGGGCTGGAAGAGGGACTCGGGGCAGCGGAAACGCTCGTTGCCAATGGTAATCACCTGACCATCGGGCAACTCGTAGGACTTCTCCAGGGAAGTGGATGCAGCAGCGGTGGCCATCTCCTGCTCAAAGTCGAGGGCAACATAGCACAGTTTCTCCTTAATATCGCGCACGATTTCACGCTCAGCGGTGGTGGTGAAGGAATAGCCACGCTCGGTGAGGATCTTCATCAGATAGTCGGTCAAATCGCGACCAGCCAAGTCCAGACGGAGGATGGCATGGGGCAGCGCATAACCTTCATAGATGGGCACGGTGTGGGAGACACCATCGCCGGAGTCCAGCACGATACCGGTGGTACGGCCGGAGGCGTACAGGGAGAGGACAGCCTGGATGGCCACATACATGGCGGGTGCGTTGAATGTTTCAAACATGATCTGAGTCATCTTCTCACGGTTGGCCTTGGGGTTGAGTGGGGCCTCAGTGAGCAGCACTGGGTGCTCCTCGGGGGCGACACGCAATTCATTGTAGAAAGTGTGATGCCAGATCTTCTCCATGTCATCCCAGTTGGTGATGATGCCGTGCTCAATGGGGTACTTGAGGGTAAGGATACCTCTCTTGGACTGCGCCTCATCGCCCACATAGGAATCCTTCTGGCCCATGCCCACCATAACGCCCTGGTGGCGTGGACGGCCTACAATCGAGGGGAAGACGGCGCGGGGCGCATCATCGCCGGCAAAGCCAGCCTTGCACATACCGGAGCCATTGTCCACGACCAATGCAGCAACTTCATCATCACACATCCTGGCGGCTGATCTGTTTACTGCAAGAGACAGCAATCACAAACAATTAGGTGTTGACTTGGAAAGGATTCCAGAGTTCGGAAGGAGAATTATTGAGAGTTGAGTGTAAAACAAACTACGAATACATTTTTCTAAACTGCACGATTTTAGAAACTGACGGCCGAATCATAAAATTTATTTCAAATTGAATTTTTCTTCTCTTCTTCTTCATCAGTTTTCCTGATATCAGATAGTTTTACTAACCGTTTTGTTAAGAGGGAAAAACAATAAATTGTATAGCAACACTTTCGCTGTAGAACTGCGAGTGGCTGCTGGACTGTAATGAGCTAATATTTATACCATTCGAGCGACCCTCAGTCGAGCAGATTTTCCACACACATACAAGCAGAGGAGACACACACACGCATTCAGATCGAAACAGACATATGCAGCACATGGATGCACATTTTGCTAAAGGGGAAATTTTGAATATCTTTTAAAAATAATTTTGTTCTTTCATATTTGTTTTAGAGAGGCCAAAGCAGCCGTTGCTGAGCAAACGGTAAACAAAAATTGTGCACACGCACACACATGTGCACACACGCATGTGCGATATACAATTTGTGTTGTTGTATTTCGTCGATCCTCCGTGGAGGCGTCGTAGGCGTTTGTCTGTGTATATATAATTTTTTGTTTTGTCTAATTTTTAATCAACATTTGCACGTTGGTCCAATCCATACATGGGGATGCTTGGAACTCTCTCTCTCTCTCACTCTCTCTCTATCTGTTGCTCTCTCTGGGCACTCGTAATTAGAAAAAAAGAATTTCAAAACAAAACAAAATTTTTAAGTATCGAAATGATTCTGTGCTACAATTCATTCGCCGTGAATGTGGGTGTGTATGCCGAATGGAAGATCAGGGGCTGGTGGAGAAGGAGATGGGGGTGGAGGTGGAGGTGGAGGATTCGGCACCATAAACACACAAGTCGAAAATTGTTAATAGATCCCACATAGCATATATGTGGAAAACTTACAAGTTGAAAATGATTGCATATATAGATCAAAACAGATGAATATAATCAATTATGTAAAAAGAATTCCTGAAAATTGAGTAAATAACTATGAGAGACTTTTACGACCAGTTGTTGTTTTTGTTGCCCATTATTAACTCGAAAAGTTTGTTGTTTACACAAAGTCTTTTACGCTTTTTTGTTGATGTTATTTTTAAATAAAAGAAACAATTTAAATATCGTGCGCTCTCACGTTTTTGCATAAGATTCTTTGACGCTGACGCGCAGATACGAATGGAAATCTATATTCGGAACAGATTTTTGTATTTTATATATATTTGTTAGTTAGGTATATGTTTGGCGAGATAATACAGGTGCAAACAATAGGCGGTGTGCTACCGACTGGCTAATACCCTATTTATAATTAACATAGTTTGCTTTTATGCAAGACTTACTGAAGTTGAAATGTGTTTTATTGATAAATTGATTTTTAAGTATAATAATATAAATAAAATCTGTTGTGTGTTAAATACATTTGTGAAATCATTTATTATGATATTATTAAGGTTGAATCGATGTCAGTTTGAATAATTGTATTAACTTTTTTGAAGCAACAAACACCGTTAATAATCTATGCATATTCAATAAGCTGAAATAATTTAATTGTCTGGGTCAAAAGAGAATACAATACGGTATTTTTAATTAATTGCCAACTAGTTCTTTCAAGGTTGCGTTAATATTTTGGCACATAGTATATATAAACTTTTATATGTACATATTGAATTCATTCTAAATCGGAAATAATAGTATTCAATGAACATAACGAAATACTCATTCAGTCAAGCAGATCGCTCGATCGCTCGACCGCTCGACCGCTCGACCGTTTGGCTATATACACAAGCAGCTGATTGAATTGTGTTGGCCAGCAACAACAAAAAAATGCCAATTTGATGATACCACAACAAATGTGTAAGTCTAAAAATATGTTTCTTATAAAAAATTATGAATACAAGTATATCTATCTATCTGGTTATATATGTATATATATATATATGTGTGTGTGTGTGTGTGTGTGTGTGTGTGTGTGTGTGTGCACGTACGTACTTATATACATATAATATTTTTGTGTACGGGGCAGCCGGCGCAGTAGGCCAACACCTTTTAAGGATGCATCAGCAAAGGAGGTGACGACGGCAAAGCACAGTGGAACAAATTGCAGGGTTAATTGAATAGAAAATATATATTTATTATATGGAGTAACATGTTGTATTTTTCGCCTTAATTTGGTATTAAGAAATTGAAATTCTAATTTTTAATATCTTATATTTTGAGAAACTTTTAAAAAATGTCTTAAAGTTCCAATATAAATAAATAAATTGATTGTTGGATATATAGAAAACAGTTATAAAGAAGTGTTATGAGTATTTATACATATGTATGTATATAATGAATGGTAGATAGTAGAAAAGCTTTCAAGGAATTTCTCAAATAGCCTGGAATGCGAACCCAGGTACTCGTTGCCCCCCATTTAGACAACTTATCAATCTAGGACTGAGAGTATTCCTTGATTATACATGATTTCGTTTTTGATTTTTGTTAAAGTTCCCCTTTCTTCCTGTTTTGGAGACACTGTTGCACGTCGACAACTGCGTGGATTATGACAAGCAGCCGCAACGGCTACGCTGCTGTGCATTCCACGGCAGAATGCAATTTTATATTTTTAAATTGAATAATGTGCCAAGAAAATATGAAATATATGTATGTAAATATGTGATTTATATGTATATTTATTTATATATATTTATATGAGTAGGAATTTTGTTGCAATTTGTATAATTTAATATGCGGCGTTTCCCTTGTCAACGGCTCAACAGGGCGTATGCGTAATACGCCGCTTTAACCACGCCAGTTGCCCAGCCGTCGATGCATAATGCGTAGGAGCCTAAGACGGGTCCGCCAGCGAACCACCGTCCAATAGACCAGACACTCCATGGCAAAGACGACGCTGGCCAGCATCAAAAGGAGGCTGGCGAAGGCAAAGGCGCCTTGGAATGCGGTCAGTGTGAGAGGCTTGAAGGCATCCTCCTGCACACGTGCGATCCTTTCCTGTATCATGCGCACCATGTCCAGGTCGCGGGCCCACTTCTGCATGTGACCCGATTCAATAACGTGGGCAATCACAGCATTGATGTGATGCAGCAAATGGAATTTCTTGGGCAGCAACATGGCCACCGGATAGACGTACAAGGATTCGCGACGATCGAAGCAGAAGAGCTTATTCCGCTGTATGTACGGATTGTACAACGCATGTTGCCGGGATACGACCACGGCCAGGTGTTCGTTGTCGACGGCATAGTTGAGACACTCGACAATGTTATAGCAGATCTCGAACTTCTCGCGTATGTACTTAAAGATCTGAAAAGCGGCAAGAAATGGGAAATAGAGAGAAATAAATGGGATGAAAGAGAAGAATGTGGGGAGAATAAAGGGAGCTAGAATTCAGTTAAACAATGAGAGTCAAGAAATGGGAAATAGAGTGAGAGAGAAATGGGAAATGGGATGAAAAAGAGAAATGGGGCGAGAGTAAGGGAAGCTAGAGTTGAGTTAAACAATGAGAGTCAAGAAATGAGAAAGAGAGTGAGAGCGAAATGGGGTAAAGGGAGCAGTATATTATATATATATATATATGTGTGTGTGTGTGTGTGTGTGTGTCACGTACCTCGCCCTCCTTGTTCAGGTGACGCATATGCTCGGAGCTGATCATAATAGTCATGCGCTTGGCATAGATCTCCTCCAGCTGGCTGATTTGTGCCTCTGTCGTGGGCCTGGTTAGAGTGCTAATCAAGAAACTCTGATAGGTATTGCTGAAGAAGAAGGCGAAGAAAAAGGCCGTAACGAAGAGGAATCGCAGCGCCATTGGAAGAGTTCGACTATGCACGTTCATCGACTGGGTTAGCAGTATGCCCATCATTCGCAGGCAGATGGAAAGATAGTTGTCCTGTCTGTTCAGTTGAAACGACGAGAACTGCTGCACAATCAGCACAGTTAACGAGCTGATTATAATGAACAGCAATATCAAGAGCCAAGTATTGGTATCGAAGCTGGCCAAGAAGTTAAACAGACTGTGTCTGCCCTTGGCCTTGGCCACGCACCAGGTGAGCTCGTCCTGATGATACGACGTGGAGCTCGAGACAAACTGACTTGTGCTGGGATCCTCATCGATGCCTCCCACAATCATTTCCACCCGACTGGCAATAGCAAGATGTATATATACAATAATTTATATTTAAATGAGAAACTTACCCCTCGATCAGCAGGTTGAACAAATGGAACACATTGGTGCTCTTCTTTGTGAAGTCGATCTTCATGTGCAGTCTGTCGGCGATGGTCTGGACCAGCTGATATTCTATGCCATTTAGATTAGTGTTATCCATCGTCTCATCGACTTGATGATCGTTGAGACTCTCGTCCTCAATGTAGTCTTCGCCACCGAAGCCTTCTTCGTATGTGGCCTCATTTCCGTTAGTTACGGCCCCTTCGCCGTAATAGTCGGTATCCGGATTATTGCTGTCTGCAATGGTGAATATATAGGGTTCCCAAGGACCACGATAGGCAGCCCTAATGGGACAGCCGCTTAGATCCCTTGGGAATTTATCCTCAAATCTGGCACGGACATACTCCTCGATTGCGACTTGGGGCTGCTTTTCATTAGCGTTGGACGATTCGTTGGCGTCTCTTGCAGCGCTGTCTGTCACAGCTAAAGCCTCCATACGTGCCTCGCCAGCAGCCTCGGCACTCAAAGATTCAGCTTCATTTTCCGTACTTTGATTTTCATTTGGAATATCTTTATTTTCCTCTTCAGAGTTTGTTCTCTCTTCATCTTCGTAGTCGTCGCTGTCATTGTCAGCCACCTCCATGCCTTCATAGCTACAGGCGTCCAAGAGATCTATGGCTATCACGCGGTTGCCGCAATTATTGTCCGGATGATATGGAAACACGGTCTTGCCGTAGTAAAAGCTATTCTCTTCGCTCTGTCCGATCACATTCACATTGTAGAGCTTGTTGCTCATGAAGGTCAAGAGTATCTCGACCATCAAGTCTGTCATCTCCTCATCCGATTCCTCTACGGCTGCCAAATAGACCACAAACTGTGCCAAGGGATTCCAGTTCAGCATCCGCCGCCAATAGCCGAATGTCTCCTCCAGGTCTTCACTATCCAAATCATCCACAATTATGAAATAACATTGCGGCTTCTCGAATATCGCCTGTATTTCCACCTTTGACTTCTGCCCCTCCCCTGAACTGCCCACAAGAAGACTCCACGTATAGCTCTGGTCCTGGTTGAAGGCAGCTATCAGCTGCTCCAGCACGTCGGGAGTATTCGAAGTGACGGTAACGCAGAGCACGGCTCCGGAGAGTGCATCGCCGGAGTGAAAATATTTCTGTAGCAGGGCCAAAGTGCATGCTGCTGCAGACTTGTCCACGCCAGGCACCTCCATTAGATTGACCCCAAAGCCGTGTGCGCCAGTTATGGAGAGAAGTAGCACCATAGTCGCGCAAATGGCGCCACTTTTAGAAATATGTAATTGTAGCTTTGACATGTGGACAGCGACTAAACGTGCGGCACGCCCCAAGTGCGGCACACTCCAAATCACAAGGGAGTCTCGTACGCCCAGCTATTATTATCCACTTACGATTACTAATTTTCAATCGATGATTTGCCGCCGGCTATAATCTGTCCGGCCACATCATTATAGTCATTTTGATGTTTGCTCTGTTACGATCCCTGCCGTTCCGCAGAGATTAAAGCCTGCCGCGCAAATAAACACTACGTTAGGTAATGCTTTTTTGATAGTCGTCCTGCCACTCCCAAACATTTTGGTTAACCTGCCGAAACGAGATGCAATTGAAACTGCGGAATTATGAAACTGGAAATTGTAGAGCAGCAAAATGAAAAATGAAAAATTAAAAATGAAAAATGAAAATGAGAGAAACTGGAGTAAAAAATAAATAAAATTGCGTGTGCCAAAAAAAAGACGCGAAATCTGTCAAGTTGGTATTCAGCAGTCATATGAATAAAATTTATGTGTTTCTTGCAACATCACGCATAAGAAATTGTTTTTTAAAAGTGCGTGGAAAAGCGTGAAGAAGAAGAACGAATGCAGTGGCTAAAAGTGCCGACTAGCAGTTACCCTATATGTAGCTAAAAACAAAACTGATCTAAGTTGTGAGTTAAAAAGTATCTATTATACCTTAAAATATCTGTAGTACTATAATACAAATCGAATTATGGTACGACTTACTTATACATATATATATAATAATATTAGAGTATATTCATATGCTCTTAAAAAACCTAGCATCCCAGTATCTGAGAGTTGTAGATGAGTAAGAGACTCGAATTGGTAGACAGAAACAGAGAGAAGATTTAGTATTTTCCTTACTTTATCCAATGATACCACTTAAAAATTTGACGGGGTATAACATAAGTCACAACAAGTTTGCGATTGTATTCAATAAACCAGTCAGGATATACTGTAATTAATGGGTCATATGTAAACTCGTTGCTCAAACCGACGTGTCGATATTTTGATATTTTGATATTTTGAAGCAAATGATGGTTAACTGCATAATAAAATAGACATAAAGTGCGGCAAGGTCCATTAGTTTGCAAATAGTATTTTTTGTTGTGCAACATACAACGATCAACGCATAAGTTGATTAGCATTAATTGTCACCAAATTCAAAATCTATGCTGTATGTATTTATCGGCTTTTCGATTATCGATGATGGTAAAAGTTCAGCCGGTTTGCAATGAGTTTGCAATGAGCTACAAAGTATGTTAACGACTGGGGTATACACATTTTGACATTCTCTTTGCGCATGCTGAGATGTAGAGCTATTGAATTCCGGGTATATAATGCTGTCATTAAGGCTTTTCATGCTATGGCAAATTTAGCATAATAAAAAAATGACTTTCATTTTGTGTGGATCGATGCGCTAACTAATTTCTTTCGATGATATATGAAATATGTTGAACAGTAGTCGGAGTGCAAACACTTCTACAGATCTCTCGTGCAACACTGTAGTGCAACTGACCGTGCACCAGCTCCTTGTGTGGGCCTGCGGCTTCAATGGTGCAGTGGCGCAGTGGCGCAGTGGCTTTGACATGGTGCTGGCCTTCATGCAAGAGAATAGAAATACAAATACAAATATATATGCATGTAGACTGCTCTGATTTATGGCAGTTAAAGGAGTGCAAGCGCACACACACACATGCAACAGACCGCAGATAATAAAAAAATAGAAAAATAGAAAAATAAAACCCGAATAATGATCGTATTGTGTTTGGACTCAACACTCGCACCTAGCTTGATACTCGAGGAATGCCCATACGGAGTACTATCGATAATGTGGCTTGGTCTGGTACGGGAAATGGGCAGAAACTGAAAGTACGTTGGAAAACCGGCTGGCGGCGCACCTCAACTGCTGCGGAGGTGGAGTCTTTCAAAGCCACAGACAGCTCTAATTGGTTAAATGGGTTAAATGGGTTACTTTTATAAAGATCTTAAGGCGAGCACTCTCAAGGCGCACATTAGGGGCGTTCAACACCACGTTTGTACCACGTTTGTACCACGTTTTCATTGCATATTAGTTAATTGAGTTTTTGGCCGAATTTGGCATTTAGAATTCTCAAATAGCGAGACTGACAAAAGCCAAAATTAAATCACAAATGCTTGAAATGCTTGAAATGCTTTGCCGATTCAAGACCTTGTCAACACGCTGAGATCATTAATGAAACTGACCGCAAATGGGCGGCCGTAGCACAGTGCTTATTGGCCATTAAGATTCAGTTTGTGGCTCGCAGAATGCACAAAATGAAGCAATAACAATGATGATGATGAAGTGATAATGATGACACGGCGCGGGTGGAGAGTGAGCAGATGGCCAGACAGAAAGTCCGACAGACCAACAAATCGTATGAACGTATGACATGGGTGCAAACCACTTACTCTTTGGAGGTAACTCGGGAATGACCGACTGGGCGATACACTATTCCAAATTTATCTTATTATCTCGAGCTTGCATCCGACTGAAACTTCTTTGTACAATTTCGAGTTTGCTACAAGCAAATATTTCAAAAGAGATCCATTACAAAAAACCTTCCAAAAGAGCAACTGACCATTCGAACTCTTATACTCTTACCCACATTTCTTCAAAGCTATTACCTAGCATTTTTTTTCTAGGTATTTCGAATGAGTGCATTATAAAAATCACTATTTCTTATTGGCGTATTTAATGTACATTTCGTAATATCAGAGCGGCTGATACGGTGGTCTTTAACGGCTCGACTCGCATGTCGCAGTCACATCTCGAGATCGGACTTGGGTGCAGGCCTAGAGCGTAATCGCTGGCATGGACTTGTTGTATTGGCTTCTTTTTGAATTGGATGACTTTCGAAATGAGCAACGGCTAATGAGCGACTTTTGAGGGCATTCGCAGCTGTCGTTGTGAAAGGAGAGCTAACAACAACAACAACAACGACGGCAAGTGGCAACAGGGCGATGCCACCTACAACGAAATGGTCTCAGCTCCGTCTCAGATGTCGTAACCATAAACGCAATCTTAGCCGAGTTATGGTCAAATGCAGAAAGCACACGTCGGATTTCATGCTGCTTGAGTTACGGTTATATCATATGGCCAATTACCATAGACAAATACCTCGCCCATCTGGCCAGCATAACCTTGACTTTGGCACAGGGTGTGTTGTGCTCAAAATCAGCAATGAGTAAGTTCTAAATGGCATATACTATATATATTTATAGTAATTAGTAAAATATATATATTGTAGATATTGAGATAAAGAGAATGTTTTTGGCAATATTATTTATTTGGTCAGTGAAATGTGGCTAGATGAACTTTTCGGGAATGCGTAGATGCTGCATGCCACAAACTGTGCTGTATGTGTGTGATTCATGCAACCAGAGCTTACATGCCACATGCATACTAGTCCCAAAAATCCACAAGAGCTGCTGCGACTTCAACAACTCGGCTAATTCTGGTGGCACAAACCAGTTTAAATGTCGTTGTCGTATTTGTATTTGTATTTGTTTTTTCTTATTGTTGTTATTTTGTTGTTGTTGTTGTTGTTGATGTTGTTGGTATTTTTGTGGCCGCAACAATTGCTTTCTATTGTGCATTTTTTGCATAACCCCTTTTTGCGAATTGCTTTCATCGAATCTGCCACAGAACCTAACAAAAGTCGCAATTAAAACCGATTTCGAGCTATATGTATGCGAACATATATTGAGTGGTTTTGTTTCCCATTTCGTTAACATTTCTTTTTTCGGCTGCCAATTTAGGTAAACAAGTTGCGGGTTGCAGCTTGCCCCAGCGGCAGGCTTTCTGACTGGGCTTTCACCATTCCCCATGCGGCCGACCACATGGGCCAGGTAGGTGCACATGGCCTCCAGGTATTATGAAATCCAATTGCAGCTCTGCACCTGTTTTGTATTTGTATCGAAATCTCTTGAAGGTAGTTAAAGGGAACCACAATCATGTTAAGCGATAGCTGGACATAAATTTATTTGCATTTTAAGCGGATTTATTTATTATAAATGCAAATCATATGCAAAGTTGTTTACATTTCTGTTCTATAGCCTTGACGAGGGCCTAAAAAATATGCATCATGTTTTTTTTTGAACTCTAATTTTAATTAGAACAAGGCGTTAATTGGATCGTGCCTAAACATTTTGCATAAAATGTCAAATATATATTATATATATCGTGAATCTGTTTGCATATAAATGTCAGCTAAGATATGTACATTATAAAATTTAAGGTAATTTTTAATAGTTTACAGTCCACATAAAAAGCATTCAAAATAGAACAATTTTGTTTATATAGATCAACAATTTATTCGGCTTTCCCAACTCTTTCTAATAAATAAGTGGAAAGTTTTCTCTTTTAGCACAGTTAAGAGGCATAAAATAGAACTAGTTTAGAAGCTGTGTACTATATAAAACTTATTAAATGTTTATACCTTGCCCAAGCTGATTTGTTGACAAAGGCCAACAAACTCCCGAGTTTCTAGACAGATTCGAGTCAGAATTCGAAACCGAAAAGAAACTGGTTTAATTACTTATGTCTCCTCTCGTGGACGAGATGCGACGCATTCCAGTGCAAAAAGGCGAATATATTAGATTAAAGTACAGCAAATTATACAATAAAAAATGCACGGTATAATTTGGTTAATCTTGTTTGTCTTCGCTATCGCAAAAACACAATTTATTTGATTGCGCATAATTTAAAGGCCAATCAGCTAATCGAAGTGCACGCTATTGCGAAGATGAATTAATATAAACAATCTTTCACTTACCCAATATAAAGACTTGGGCTTAGACAGCATTGATTTCCTAATTGCGATAATGAACTTGTATAGGCCAATTACGTGCCACTAAACAATCAGCTACCGGCCGACAAACTTGTCGCACAGAGACCCGCAAACACTTCAAATGCAAAACCTGGGGAAGATGTGCGGCACACAAAAGTTTAGCTGAGGTAAATGTCGCTGCAGTTTTCAGTCTCAGCTCTGGCCAACAGAGCGTATTAATAATAGTCGTGTCAACGAATATAAGAGTGCCGGCAGTTGCAGAGCCGAGGCTGTTTTCATGGCGCCAGACAGTTTCTCGTCGTATATCATTATATACCCTAACCCGAGGCTATGGAGTGGGATATATGGAACAAGTAAGGCTCTGGGAAATCGGATGCAACGGATTATAACGATTGATTGTAACGGCTATACAAACAAAAATAAAATGCGATACTGAATTAAATTACATTTTAAAAATAAGTAGTTAAATATGCTGAAAATTGAACATTTTTGATTTATTTTATTTATTTCCTAGTCTCGTTTGAATATTCCCTGAACATTGAATTTGCAAACAATTATATAAATAATATTTGAGAATAAAATAAATTTACATAAATACAAATCAATATAATTGAACCATAAACATTATATTTATTTCCCATTAACAAAATAAATTCATTCCGCAAAATAAAAATATTCAAATATGCAGCTGCATGCTAATTAGAAAATTGTTTACTTTATGCAAGCATGAGGCACAGCCCTGTATATAGGGTATACTTGAACTGTAACGCCTCAGTATGCAGCTTTGCTATTTGATATTTGTTAAAAAAAAAAGCTCTTATAAAATTCGGTGCGCCTGTGATACGAGCGCAGTCGCAAAACGGCAACCGCAACGCTTGGACGTGTCGCGAACAGCAGATAAAATACGAGTGCGAGTACGAATACGAATACGAATACGAATAAGATTCGAAAAGTGCGCTGAATGTGCCTCAAAGTAAGCTAATGCCAGATGAAAACCTCTAAACAGTAACCGCAAACCGCTAACAGCTAACCGCTAACAAATTGGCCAGTTTGATTCGCGCAGACAAACAGCGAGCAAAACAAAAGACTTAGGCAACGAACGCGAATGCATTTGTCTGCTTAGCACGGGACACGTCGTCCCCGCTGTAATTTTGAACGGTTAAAGTGGCAATCGCCATGCATCATGTTAAAGTGCGGTGCAGTATTGGATTTCAATTTGGTTTGGTTGCTCGGCGGTTTGGTCTTTGAGCCACAACCAAGAGCTCTGCCGAAAGGCGACTCCGTATCCGCATGCATTCTAAGCGCAAATATCGATTGCAGCAAATATTTATATATGTATGTATATACATGCAACATATCCATAGCCAAGGGTATGCAATTGGCCAATAGCCTTGCCTGCAATTGGCCCAAAAGTTTGCACCGGCCACCGTGTTTGTTGACTTGTTGCACTTCTTGCGTGCCCAAAAACGAAGAACTGTGTTAATTAAGTTGGCTCGAAACGCGTGTGGTTTGTATTAAACAGCCAAAATCGATCGCCACAAACAAGTGCGAAAAAAGACATTTCGTGCAGGCATCCAAACTTGGACTTATAAAAAACATGTGTGTGTGTGTGTCAATTTTTATTGCTGGCAGAAATTGTCATCAAGCTCTCGCGATTTGTGCAACACCTTTAAGGAGACTTTCAGATTTTTAAAGCATATATGTATATTCTCAATCAGGGAATCTACTGAGCTGGATAAAGTCTATTTTTAATCCGTTACACGTACACACGTACACATTAGAGTGTGTCATTGTTTTAATATTTGATTATATATATTTTAATATTGATAAACTGGTTTGAGCGATTATATCGTATAAATTCTTAAGTAATTATAAATTGATAATAATAGTCGATAATTAAAAAATTGAAATAGTAGATTTGATATCAGTGTGGCAAACAAGTTAGAAACAGAACCAGCTAATGCCTGTAATTCCAATATAATTTGTATAAATCTTGTGAGGAAAATTAACAGTGCATAAATAGTTAAGCCGCAATTCTTGATAGACTCAAACTTTGAATAGGAATATATAATCAACTTTTCAGAGATTTTATCATATACAAGGAATGTAAAATAAAATCCCTTAATATATGGTAAAAATATATTAGATAGGATCATCATGCAGATCTGATAAAATACTACAATCTATAATGAAGATTTGTGACTTACTGTAAAATCTTTCATAAATTTGCACAACAAATTTCCACTGTGTTTCTCTTGTTCGTGAGCATTGCCGCTTCTTCAATTATAAGGAAGCAGCACAGGTGAGGATGAGCACGTTTTGCCCGTGCGCTCAACTTTGTGGCTTGCAACTTTTGTAATTTTGTTGGCCATTGGCAACAATTTGCAATCATGTGTTAATTTGGCAATGAGAGCTCTTCCGCGCAACCCTAAATTAGATCAAACACTGAGTTCAATTAAACAAAAAAGAAGTGCATTATATTTAAATTCTCACAGATGCCAAACACTTACACGCTCACACTCTCGCACACTCATATATGCAAAGAATGCTGCAATTATACCTTTGCCACATTGTCTGCCACATCTGTCTGCATGTCTCTGCATTGTGTAACGCGTGAGAACATATACGGGAGTTGCAGATAAGACTTCAATTTATAGAGAGGGAGCGAGATGGATAGAGGGAGAGAGAGGGTGAGGCAGAATCTAGTTACCAGCTTTGGCGCCTGCCTCTTAGCTGTCTTATTGCAAGCGCTAAAAAAAATGTTTGAACTCATTTAGTGAGTGGCCAACAAGTATTTCAATTCGGCGGGGAATAAGCTTAAGATTTCTGGCCGCTGGCCATTAAATAACTGCACACATAGCTGATTTATCATTTGGGCTTACGGCCGTAGAGAGTTCCGGCATTAGACTAATAAGTATAAGTATTTGTATGCACTATTGAAAGTAAATGCAACATTTGAATGCTCTGCTGGCCTTTGTTGGCTTATACAAGATTATAGCCATAACGATTGCCGGTTACGAGTTCAAGAAACAAGTTTGTAATATTTTATTTTTAGCTGTCAGGCAATTTACGTATAAAACCATTTGAAAAAAGTTCAACATGCAACATGAAGTAAGGCGTTTATTGTATTAGAAAATAGTCCGGAGCAGAAGAAGAAGAGGAGGTTAAGCCCTTTCGCTTTTGTGTCACTGTCTCTGACCGAACAGCTGTCAGCAAAAATGCCATTGAAGGCCACACCTCATAAAACACTTGATGGCAGGCCTAATTCGCAGCCCAATGACAGTCGCGAGCTATTATTATGAATTTTATTTCATTTTATTTTATTTCTTTTTTTATTTGTATTTTTTTGGGAGCTACAGTCAAAAAACACAAATTGTTCACATTTTCGCTTTGGCATTGCATAATTCTTAATTATAGCAAATGTGTAGAAATTTTATCTTTTTTACGAGCCTCTTGACATTTATGTAATTTATCAAATTCGTACGGGACAAATTTAACTTGCATTGCGGCTTATCTTGAGATCAAGCTACGCGCCATTACCAAAAGAAAGTGAAACAGAAAAATTACCGAGTTATCTAAGTGTTGTGTGTGTGTGTGTGTGTGTGTGTGTGTGTGTCGACTTGTGTACAGCAACCAACTATAAATCATATGCAATTGATTAAGCTAAACAAAGAAATATCATTCAGTGTGTCAGCTTGATATAGTTTCACAGTTATTTAGCTGCCAAGTCAAACAGTGTCTACCAAAACGAACTGTCAGCTCAATTTAAAGGCTGTGCACGTTATGCGAGGGTTGACTGTAATATTTTGATTGCCGCTAAGTGCTTTGTTACGTTGTTAATTTGTGCCGTTCGGTTATATAATTGATAAACAGGCGGCACTTATGTGGTTAAGTTGCACAAAGAATTAAGGGATTTTATTATTATCTATGAGTCTAGTTCGGCTTTTAGTTTAACGAAAAGCAGATAAATATACCGGATAGTCAGCTAACAAAGAAATCAAAAATGTAAATGGGTAGTTTTTTTTTTTTTGGACTGACTCGAATCATCAAGTCAAAAGTGTATCAATCAATATGCCATGCGACATCCCGCAGCTGTTGCCAACCTTGGCTTTTGCGAATAAAAGCTATTAAAATGATTGCCAACGTTGTTGTTGTAGCCGCAGGATTTTGAAAAGGTCTTCCAAAAATGGTTAACGGAGCAAAAGCCATCGATGCGAGAGCGTCATGTGGCTTGTCGTGGGAATGGGAGATTCTTGGGCAATACTCGCAGTCCAGCAGACACACAATCAATACTAATGAACAGATCAAGTCATTTATAATGTTAATTGGTTGCATAACACTCGCATTTAGTAAGCGTTACAATGTAAATGACGGCCCTCGCAGTAAACTTCATTTCAATATGAAATGGAGCACAGTGTGTGCGAAAACTAACCACACACTCACTGAAACTGTTCGCTCAATCTTAATCATAGAGCCCGACTTAGCCCCACACACCTGCTGTCAATTGGCTCGACCAGGTGCGACCAGATATCAACAAGGCTAAGCATTAGTTAACTTCATTTGAATACAATGTCTTAACAATTTCAATTGTAATCTGCAAGCCGCGGTATTGGCTCAATAATATTTATTGTTTATTTATGTATGCACATCTTATCTTAACAAAGGTCTTGAAGGGATACAGAAATCTATAATCTATATACTTAATTACTTTGGCTATACTATGTTTGCATTTGATTAGCATTGAACAACAAATATTGGACTGATTAAGTCAGTGAAGCGTGGGATTAATGTAAATGCTTGCAATAGAGTTAGCAAATACCATAGAGAATGTCAAATCAAATATATAATAAATACTAAAACTGAATACAGTAGAATCCAGTTATAACGTTTTACGTCGTTATACACGGAGAGACTTAAACCAAAAGGAATAAAATTTATATAAGCTTGTACGGACGGACGCTATAAGCAGAGATTATATTCATAGAAAAAGGTTTTTTTTTATAGAAAATATATTTTATCTAAACGAAATTTCTTACAAACCCTTTGAATATTAACATAAATTATAAAAATATATATTTAATAATATTTCATGGAAATGAGCTTCTGATTGGAAATTCCGCCTCATCTCTATTTATTTGATGGGTATATTAAACGATCTTCACTGAAATTCCCATTGTGAATCATTAAAGTGTTTGTTGTATATTTTATAACATATATAAAATGAAATGATATGAATTTTTATTGCTAATAATTGAATGCATTACACAACTATTCAGACAACTCTCGCCATGCACCGCCTCCTCCTCGGTACTGCCCTCTGTGCGCTGCTTTGGGCGGGTGGACAGGTGTCGGCTGTCGGTCCATCGGGAGACCTGCAGGTGGCGAAGCAGTGGAAGCTGCTCAACTACAACTTTGAGTCGCCGGCACAGGCCAGGAATACGGACTTTTATAATGCGCAGAATGTGCTCATCACGGGGATTGCCGTTACGGCGGACCGCATATTTGTGGCCACGCCCAAGCTGTTCTCGGGCGTCTCCTCCACAGTAAGTTGGGTGCCAAAGGCTCAGCTGGGCGACTCACCCACGCTGCAGGCCTATCCCGACTGGTCCTTCTCCAACACGGCGCGCTCGAACTTCAACTGCAGCGACTTGATCCTGACGTCGGTTTACCGACTGCGCATTGACTCCTGCAATCGGATCTGGCTGCTGGACGCGGGCATCTCGCGCTCCCTGGAGGACTACGAGTCCACCTGCCCGCCCAAGATACTGGTCGTCGATCTCAGCACGGATCGTGTGGTGCGTCGCATCGACTTCCCACCCGAGGTGCTGCGCGGCGAATCGCTCTTCACCAACATGGTCATCGATGAGACCACGGCCAAGAGCTGCGACGATGTGTTTGTGTATATTACGGACACCGTCGAGCCGGGCATCATTGTCTACGACAGCGGCAAGGATGTCACCTGGCGGCACTCGCATCCAGGTATACATTAAAGGGAGACAATACTGTAACTTATAAATGCAAATTGTGTGTATATATTGATTATAGCTATGTATCCCGATCCGGACTTTGCCCAGTCTGAGATCCACAACGATCGCTTTGTGCTAATGGATGGCGTTGTGGGCTTGACGTTTGACGAGAAAAACGGCGTAGTCTACTTCCAGCCACTGGCCACGGATCGGTAAGTATTGCCACGTGGTCTAAAGCAACTAATCCCACGGGCTAATCTCTGCCAGCGTATTCTCCGTGCACAAGAACGTGCTTAGAAGCGGGCCGCTGCCTAGTGGACAGCTGCTGGATGTCAAGCTGGTGGGCAAGAAGAGTTCGCAGGGCATTGGCTTAACGGTGTCTCCGTTCGACAGCAGCCTCATCTTCAGTCCGCTCAGCGAGACGGCCATTGCCTCCTGGAATCCAGCCAACAACCAGCAGTCCGTGCTGGCCCAGGATCGGGATAGGCTGCAGTTCGTGGCGGACATGACCACCACCCGGTCAGAGCCGGGCGTCATATATGCCATATCCTCCAAGTTCCATCGCTTCTTCTTGAAGAATCTCAATCCCAATGAGTACAACAATCGCATCATGCGCCTCGAGCTGCCGCAGGCCAAGAAACAAGGCGTCAAGAGCACCTTGCTGGGTCACCCGCTGACGCTGACCACGGTTCCGGCTCACAAAAGCTTGCTCCACTACAGCATCTACAGCACACACCCACAGCCACACCCACAGCCACACCCACAGGCACAGGCACAGCCACACTCGCACACACAGGTGAACGCACAGAGCACGACGAATGCGCTGCAAACGTACTTCACGGGTCCGGCGCTAACCACGCCCCTGGTTCCGAAGACGCCGTACAAGTACGCGAATCCGGGCTTTGTCAACTACGGGCCGCGCAATCCGTTTACGGCGCTCAACTCCGGCGAGGCCTTTCCGCCCAGCAAGGCCACGCGGGACAACTATCAGCGCTCCTTCCTGGACAGCCTGGCGGGCAACCCAGTGACCATGTCTGCAGCGGTGCCGACGCCCTATCCCGTCCAACAACGGCACAGTGGTTTTTACTATCATTAAAAATGTATTTATAATTAAATAATCAGTTTCTTATTTTATTTCTTTTCCCTTATTCTTGTGTAAATATTGTTTTTATTTATTTTTTCGCTAACAAATTTGTATTATTTTGTAAATATTTACTTTTCTCTATATTTGGTTTGCATTCCAAACACGAACTTTGCACGTATGAGAAGAAATATACACACATAACTGATTAATCTGGCTGATTATCTTTGGAATTTTGATTTTCTTGAACTATTAAGTATTATGCAAATACACTTTAATGCCGCAATTGGAGGCCTTTCGAATTTGTTGCTAACTGAAGTTTGATTCGGTTTGATTTGGTTTGATTTGGTCTAAGGATTGGTTATCTGTATCTGCAGCTGCAGCTGGGCTGGCAGCCGAAGCCATAATAAATTGATTAAACAAATTAAACTACATAATTAAACAACAGTTTCTGACAAGTTGAACTCTGCCGCACTCAAAACAGACATTAATGAGCCATAAAATGACGGCTTAACCAGTTCTCAAATAAAATTGTTTTTCTTACTGACTTGGCCAACAGCTCTTGCAGCGATTTGCAGTGGTTGCGTTCTGCTTGGTTAATCTGAACCCAAGTTTCATTTGGTCTAAGCTTAGCTTCTTAATTGATAAAGTGAGCGTGAAAAAATTCACCACATTCGGAAATGATTGAAAGAGTGGGCCACATTTTTAATGGTTTCTTCAATTCTGGCAATTCTGGCAATTCTGGTCGCAATCATAATGACAATAAATTCTTAAACGTGGCTGCAAGACTAAGCTTCGACAGACAAACGGTTTAAGAAACTTCCGGTCTTGCCAACAGACTTACCAAACACACATAAACGGTTGGCAAACAATTCGCGGCGCACTTCTCAAGCCTTAACTGGTTGAGAATTGTAAGCCTCCAGCGAAATCCACTTTATGTGCGCAACTGAAAGTCCGTTAAAACATAGATTTCTTTTTACAGCGCATGTAAACGTCGACTAAAACAATTACAAAAAGTTCAGCCCAGACTGACCGACTTGTACACACCCTATACCCAATCCAAAGAGTCGAATATGCCAAATACTGTCTATAATCTCGCATTGCTCATAGAGTCGAACCCATCTTCATCTGCAAATGCAATTACAGGGTATACAAAATATGAAGCTGCATGCTAGCGGAATGTAAGTGCCATAAGACATGACATTAAGTACGCCGAGCACAAGCGCAAGCGTAAATACATGCATTTAAACGCTGTTTCGACGACAAATTCCGGCGGCTGGAGCTGGAAAGCAAGTTCAGTGACGATCCGAAAACTCGGCGACTAACTGCAACTGGTTGCCGGTTTGGCCACGAGGCTTAAGTGTTGGCCAGAAACTGTGAGCGGGTGTGTCCGCTCTTGAATTGCCGGCCGTTAGCATTTTCCGGCAGACTCGACCACAGAGCGATCAATTAACGCGTTCGCCGTTGACATGCTGTGAGGCAAGCGGCATGAGGCATGAGGCATGAGGCACGAAGCATGCGGCAGGTGGCATGGAGTGTGCGTGTTCTATGGTCTATGCTCTATGTAAATAAACTTGAATCAAGCGTAGAAAAGGTGCCCATAAATCTCACAAGTATTAAACGGCACTAAACTCTGTCCGCTTACCTGTTCCGTCTAGGCCCTTGTTTGGCCGTTCGACAGCTCGACATCTCGACATCTCGACGGTCGGCCCGTTGGCCGGTCAATTAGGGTTTGTTAGCACCGGCCAGGCAAACACCTTCATATGGAAGTCTACCTGCAGCCGCACATCAGTGTTAAAGCATCGCCTGAACGGTCAAGACGAGGTTTTCTTCTTTTCTCTATTTGTCGTGCGGACATGTTTCGGTCGCAGTTCATCCTCTTAGCCATTGGGCTGCTGTGTGGCTACTCGGAGGCGCAGCAGCTGCGCATTAAGCAGTTGCACACGCTCCACAAGTGGAGCAATCTCAGCTTGGGAGTCATGGCCAAGGGTCAGGCGAGCAACAGGCACTTTCTGCCCGTGGACATTGACATTGAGTACGGCGATGAGGGACGCCATCGCACCTTTCTGACCATCCCTCGTCTGAGCACTGGAACCCCCTTCACACTGGCCACCGTGGCAGCGTCTGACAATGAGCTGCTGGAGAATCCGCGCCTTGAAGCGTATCCCAGCATGGCCTGGCACCAGCCGCCCAACAACTGCTCCGGCATAACCTCCGCCATTAGAACCTATGTGAGTGCATCCTTGAAGCTAAGCTGAGCTAAGCTGAGCTGAGCTGCGGCCAATTTCAACTCTTCCTTTGCCTTCAGATTGACGAGTGCTGGCGCCTGTGGGTTATGGATTCGGGCCAAGTTAACTCGCTGCAGTTGTGTGCGCCTCAAATTCTAATATTCGACCTGGTCAAGGACGAGCTGGTGCAGCGTTCTCCGCTCCCTTCGCATATGTACACGGCGGGCATTTCGATTTTTACGGCCATGGTCGTGGATCTCGCCGAGAGCAGTGCATCCAGCAAATGTTTGGGAGGCAGGGCCTACATAGCGGATGCCTGGGGCTATGGATTGATTGTGTTTGATGCGCTCACCGGCAAATCCTGGCGGATCGAACACGACTCAATGCAGCCAGACCTGGGCGTGCGTCGCTTTGGCAGCGCCCATGCCGGAATATTCAGTGTCAGCCTGAGTCCCAGTCAAGCAGCAGGTGAGTCTATTCAAATAGCCATGCAAGCGCATCGCTAAGATTCCTCTGAATTGCAGATCGCTTTTTGTACTTCCACACACTGAATAGTTTCTTTGAGATGGCCATTCCGCTGCAGCTGGTCAACAATGCAAGCGTGTGGCAGCTGCCCTCGACCGAGACGGTCAGCAAACATTTTCGGATTCTGGGCACGCGTGGCACCCAGTGCGAGTCGGAGGTCATGGACAACGGCGGCAACCTATACTGCAGTCTCATCAGCCTGGGCGCTTTGATCAGCTGGAACGAGCTGTCCAATTACACCGCAGACTCTATACGGGCCGTGGCCTACAATCCGCACCAGCTGAAGTTCGTAACTGGCCTCAAGATCAACCGAAACTCCAAGGGAGAGAACGAGCTGTGGGCGCTGAGTAGTGAACCGAATCTTTTTGTGGGCGGCTCATTGAAAGAGAACGAGATTAAGTTTCAAATAGTTGGCTGTCGTACGGCTGATCTGCTGGCCAATACTCCATGCACAGTGGGTGCTGCCGATGTCGTATCCACACAATAAGTAATAAATTTCAAAAACAATAGTTAACAAATAACTTCCTGAGTAAACGAGTAACAATGATTCAAAGTGTAACAGCATTTTATTGCGCGCATAAGCTGATTGCTATGTCACGCAGTCAGCTGTTTTTGCATATCGAATAACGAGTAGTCTGCTATCGGCTTATTGGTCATCTCTAGGCCGGCAGCTTGTTTACGTGTTGCATTAAAAATCTGTAGTATTTTAAATATTGTGTATTTGAATAAGTTGTATACATTAAACATGACAAATCTGCAACGCTGGTTATTCTATGCAACGCTCTTCGCAGTGCCTTACTTGGCCATCGTATTGGGCACAGTGCAAACGCAGTTAACAACAAAATATTTCGTACATATTCAACTGCTGCCATTGTTGCTGTTAATTCTGTTTGGTGTAAGTAGCTCGTGTGTTTCGACCTATGCTTAACTTTTAACAACAATTGTGTGTTCCATGGCTCTAGATTTATTCCGTGTGGACGGTTCTGTACCGCACATTTACTTTTAATGATTGTCCCGAGGCTGCGAAGGAATTGCAGGCGGAGATATTGGATGCTCGCAAGGATCTGATTGCTAAGGGATTTAAGTTTCGCGACTGATGCCACAGACAATGCTTTTAATTAGACGAACTTATTCTTGTACATATTCTTAAACATTTATTTTAATCCGCAATTCCATTTAACATAAAGGCAAAGTAAATGTAAATCAAACTTTTTTCCCTTGGGATGTTCCCATTAGAATTTACATGACTCCAAGGTTCCAGCTCTCGAGCGCTACACGATCCAATAAGCGCTGTTGCTAATTAGCATACAGAAAAGAGACGAATTAGAACAAGCGCTGTTAAATATGTAGGTGCTTTAACAGAAGACTCAAAGCTTGTCTCTCAATTTCTGTATATTAGGGTTCCAATGCTGCGAGCTGTGGATTATTCATTAGACGCAGACGATCTTTCCACTGTTATATGCATACATATGCATGTTACTTTATGAGCAAGCCCAACTCTAATTACGTATGCATGTGAGCGCTCGCTCTCGCGCTCTGACTGGAAAACTATCCACTACAGTGGAGCCGCTGCTGCCCAAGCCAAGAGCCAATGCGATGAGCAAACAGTTCACGCTAAGACGTCAGCACGTTCGCAACAACTAGCGCTTAACGGAGTCCGTGTTAGCATAACATAAAAAACCGAAAACAAAACAAAAAAAATCAAAGCATGAGTCACAAATTAGTGTTGTTGGCTTGTCTGGCCGTCTCTGTGTGCAGTGCCGCAAAGGTAAGTTTTATATAAGCTCAGCAAAGCTTAAGTAATTTTAATTGAGTATGCAAGAAGTAAGTTTCGTGTTGATTCAATTTGGATAATTTACTAACGCAAGCAGTTTAGCCAAATGCAGTGGGTCAGGGACGGCAGAGTTACATAAAAAAGAAGTACGATGGGCCACGCGCCCTTTTCAAGTGGAGTGCAGCAACAAGTGGCACACCCTATTAAATGGGTAATGGGTTGAATGAACTATTGTTGGAAAATGCTGCTGGTGGAAAATGTTTTATTTACATGCGTATGTAGATACATACATATTTCATTTATAAATTCAGTTTTCTCTGCTGTGCCGCTCAGTGTTTTTGTTTTGAGACCCAAACCGGTTTTTAAAGCCGACCAGTTTCCATTTCATTGTATTTGGGTGTGTAATGTGTGATGCATGCGGGAACCGGTGCTGCCCGCCGGCCACTCTTGGAAGCCCCTTTCCAGTCCAACCTGTTGTTGTTCCACAAGAGTGGAACTCTTAACAGTTCTGCTGACTTCTGACTTCTGACTTGCTTCCAGTATACAAAAAGCGCTGACTATTCTATTTGCAAGGCCTTCAACCTAACACGAAATTAAAAACAAAGAACGTTTGATAAAAAAGACGGTTATTATTTACGTATATACATATGTGTGTGTGTGTGTATGCATGTATATTAGCAATGGCGTCTGGCTGTGCTCACAATTTTAAATAAATATTTTGTCTAATGCGCATCATTTGTCAGCTTTGTCACGAGCATTTACAAACTGTATTACAAAAAGAACAACAATTTGTAGTTAACATTAGTTATTAGGCTCACGTAAATGACAACGGAAAAACGTTTAAGCCGTATTCAAATAGAAACTAAGTGCATGCAGATGTATTGCAAGATATAGATGTATATGTAGAATACATATGTTTAGGTTATATTATTAACTTAATAGGTATAGCTTTAGTTGTAATAGGCAACACGTATATAAGTACATATATAAATATATATATGTAAGAATATTTAAGACTTCAGTTAGATAAAAAAGCATCTGTTGAAAATATATTGAAACACGAAACCTAACGGTAATGTGCGATATGCGAATACATTCGTTTATATAATATATTTGCGAATGCCAAAAGAAATTGATATAAGAGAAGTCGATGTGAGATATGCTAATAGTCTTTGTAGTACAGTTAAGATATATATTTATATTTGTTGTGAATTGATGAATTGATAAAAAGGGGTATCAGATCTTTCAGCGATCTGGCAGCACTTAAATGTTCTATTCATCTATTTTATCTGACTTTAAAGCTAACTCAATTTTAAAACAAAGCCACAAACTATGCTAAAAGCTTAAAAGTTTCTGTTCAGTCTTTATTGAGTCTTCCATCAAGATTGTTTGTTTTTATGGGTACAGTCGATGCACTCGACAGATGTTTAAAAAGTGCTGCCAAGTATGCCACAGAATTGAATTTTTGCCATTGTGCACTCGCTCGGCACATAATTGCATTTGCATTCAAAATGCAAATGAGCACTGGAAACACATTGTGAAGAATGCATTATACCAAAATAGACAGACCCCCCACCCCCTCCATTCCATTGCCCACCTGACAACCTGATAATCAAGAGGCCTAAACGTTTTGTTTTGTTTTGTTTTGTTGTTTGCCAGGTGCCCATTGCCGTGTACTACGAATCCCTGTGCCCGGACAGCGCCAAGTTTATAACGGAGCAGCTGTATCCGGCATTGAAGACCGAGCTGCGTGAATCAGTGGAGGTCACTCTTGTGCCGTTTGGCAAATCCCAGGTGAGTGAGCGCAACGCTTGAGGCCCAACAATGCCTCATTTGTGGCACATTCTCAATTAACACACACACACACACACACCAACCAACACACCCACTCCGTTGCATGCAGTTCTTCACACAAGGCTCCGAGGTGACCTTCACCTGCCACCACGGCCCGAATGAGTGCTACGGCAACAAGGTGCATGCCTGCGCTATCGAGCACATTCAGGCCAACTCCTACCAAACGGAGCACACCCGCGAGTCGCTCACCCTGGACTTTGTCAACTGCCTGATGAAGGCCGGCAAGAACTTCCCGGATAATGTGTACCCGGGCCAGCGTTGCGCCAGCGAGAACCACGTCAACAACTGGGAGAACATCAAGACATGTGCCAATACCACCGATGGCAGCATCCTGCTCCGCAAGGCCGGCGAAGCCACCATGAGTCTGAAGGAGCCACTGACCAGTGTGCCCACCATTCTGTTCAATGAGGTATGCAGGAGCTGGCTAATACCCTTTAATTTAGCCTAAGCAACTTAACTCACCTTTCGCCCCTCCTCACAGCAATTCGACAAGCAGGTCAACGAGCGCGCCCAGACGAACTTTGTTGGCACCCTCTGCAAGTACGTCTCGGCTCCCCAGCCCCGGATCTGTGCCCAGCACAACGGCGCAACGGGTCTGGCCGGAGCCAGCGCCCTTTTGAGCTGCCTCCTGGGCATCTGGTTTATCCGTCAACTCTACTAAGTGCCTGCCAGAGCCTGCCCAGCTGCATATCTAATTGCTACACTCTGCAATCGCTTTGAATCTCTACAATTTGTATATTACTTTATTGTTTTACCTCCATCTATTATTTCGAGTCCGTCCAAAATCAAATTTGAATAGTAAGCAGAAAGTTGCATAAATAATAAAATTAGAGCTTTAACAAGTCGAAGATTTACTTTGTTTCACAAATATTTAATACATACATATTTTGTAAGTATTTTGGGTTTCTATAAGTAAATGCATCTTAAGCATGAAAATATCTGTCCAATAGTTGAGTGTTAATCAATATTTTCTATTATTATTCTCTTATGTTATTACAAGTATTTTGATCTGTTTCAATTAAAAGAAAGAAATTTGAGAGTATTTTTTGTTACTCGAATAAGAAGAAAATTAAAATTATGATTTCCTGTCAAGCAATGTCCAAGCTTGTCTCTAGGGTAAAAACTTAATCAATGATGATGTTGCGATGTCCCGAAATTTAAATATAGAATTAATGGGAAGTGATTTTTTGTACTCGAAAATGAATGTCCTGGCTTTTCACTAGGTTTATCTCTAGAATGACGTCCTGGCTTTTCACCAGGTTTATCTCTACAATTATCTCTAGAAGTTAATCTCATCAATTAAAAAATCGAATTTATTTGCTTGCACGGATGTAATTTATAAATGCACTGTAAGCTATAGAGTACATAGATTGTTAAAAAAAAAAAAAAGTTGATAGAGCTTTGTGCAGGGGCGTACCTATTAGCTACTGTTTGATGTCAAATATTTTGATCTGCGTGTGTTTGGGGCAGCAACAGCTGCTTATCGACGTAATATTTCTATATGCGATAAGCTGCTAGGGTTTAGCAGCAATTGAAAATAATTGTTGTAAACAAGTCATTGGCAAATCAATTTGCAATCCGCCATTTCGTACTAACTGTATACATATGTATGTACGTGTATAAGTATATAAGAGATTGTGGCTGTAAAAACTGCAGTGCGAATCAAAGGAAATTATTCAGGGGAACAAACAACCGCCCACACACACACACACCCACACAGCGGAGTGTGTTGAACGAAAGATGGCCACGGGTTGGACGTCAGCAGCTGCCCCGGTGGAGTCCATTCATATCTATCATATATCAGTTGAATATATAAATAAATCTGGGCACGTCGCTAATTTGACATCCCCGAAGCAAGTGGAGCAAGTGGAGCAAGTGAAGCCCCAATCACGGGGCAAGGTTGTGGGTGCGTGGATGGCGCCTCAGCCTCAGATTTTGGGCACATTTGAGTGGCCGAAATGCTGCAGCACCTACGCAAAATAGGGACCTCAGATGCCATTGCATACGGCGAGGCGGCGGTTGGCAACGCTTCGTGTGGCACTCGGCTTGCTGCGCGCCTCTGATTGGCTGCGGCACGGCCACAACTACACCCACAGCACTCACACCAATGCACGAGCCGTAGGAGTCCTGCAGTATAAAGCAGAGCCGTGTGCTGTTAACGGCATCAAACGAATTTTGGCTTTCAGTCGAGCGACATCAACAAGAAACGCGCTAAAAAAAAGACTCCAAATATTAGGTAACAACAATTAATAAAATTAATATACAAAAATAGTTGCAAATTTTGTGTGAACAATAAAAATTTGTGTGGGAGAAAAACAAAAATTGGTAAGTAATATTTAGTTACCCATCTTTGCTCTTAATTTATAATTTATAGTCAAATTAATTTCTCTTACTTAAGTTTAAAGCCCAAATTCGTAGAAATTCTCGTCCAAATTCTCAGAGAGTTTATTCAATTGGCCCTTTGGTTATATTTTGTGGCCATGTTTATTTGTTCAATTTAATTGAATCAAATTAGATTACTGGCTATTTGAAGTTTCTTGGCCCTCTCTGTGGGTTGGAGTTCGGTTTCAGCGTGGCGCCTAACTTTCCAATCCCGTTTGCTTTGATTAATATTTCATAAGCTGCCACAGGCTGCATTTGTAGCAAAAGTTGAAGGTTGCAAATGCGGCCAAAAATTTAACTAAAAGGCAGACAGGAGCAGCTCCCGTTCACCAGCTGCATAAATCTGCCAGCCGAGTCCTAAAAGCAAACACTATAATTCAATCCAGTTCCTGCTTTTAGCTTGGCTTAATGTGTGTACGCAACTGGTTGCTAACCTTGCATCTTAACTCGATTTAATTAATGGAAATGTTACTTTAGTTACATTAGTGTGCGTAAAGAAGTTCGCTTAGCGCATAATTGGCTAAAAACTAACTTTTCGCATCATCAAAATTTAGCTTCATTTTTAATGCGTTCTACATTATTTCTGCTTAATTGTAAATTTATTATATATATATATATATATATATATATATAAAGCTACGTATCTTAAAAAGTATTTTGCAGCTATTTAAAATAAAGCTTCCTTTCACAGTTTAACATGCGTGCCGCATCTCCCACATAAATTAAATTTTAAACGCGGCTTCCCTTTCTATCTTTTGGTAATTGACAATCATCAGCATTCTTAAAGGAAAACATTTTAAGGAAATTGGATGACTTTTGTTCTTCTTCTATTGCATTGAGTGTCAAAGTAATTCTTATAAATATGATAGCTATTTAAAACATCGGTCTCCAATTCAAATCTCAGTCAAGAAGAAAGTCGCACCTTAACATAAAAGAAAGTACTTAAGCAGACACTTTTAAATTTCCTCAAGTTACAGTCTAAGAAAAATAGTCGCAGAAATTAAAAACTTGTTCAACAGCTGAGTTTACAAAAGTTTGAGGCTCATTAAGAGGGCAAATAGTTGAAAAGTGTACAAAAAATCATCTTTAGTGGGGTTTTCTTTCCCGGTTGCGCACAAAGTGTTGCTGGCGAATCAGTGCCTGGCTTGGAGCTCCTAATGCGACTATCTGATCGACCTGAACTATATATACGGAACACGATTTGACAGGCCTTTAAGCTGCAGCCGTAACGACATGCCTTAGGCACGCTTTTACAAACTGCGCGGGCCTTATTAAAAGTACATACTATACGAATTTATAATATAGCATTAATATATATATTAACATACATTATCAGCTAGCTGCTGATTAGAAAAATTTCACACGGAACACATAAGGGTGCATGCACCTGAACTTTGCCTCGGCCAGAAGTGTTGATCGCGTCTGTTCGTTGCGATGCGGCGGAGATTGGGGAATGGGGATTGGGAAATGGGGAATGGGTTGAACAGCGGCAGCACCTGTGTGGAAAGTTTTCGAAATTGATTTATGTTTGGCAGAGAAACGGATATTATATATACTTTGGCAGCAGCAGCTCATTAAATCGTTATTAGCTGGGAAAATTGATAAGCCAGAGGCGGCAGGCGGCAGGCGGCAGGCGCCGAGCTCCATTCCTGCGACCCGTTGAGGTTGACACATGGCAGATTGATAAACAATGTAATAACAATAATATTATTGTTTTTCCACCGAGTGGGTGGGCACTGTTGATTTTTACTGCACTCGCACACTCGCACACACACTCACACACGCACACATATGCAAGCTGCACTTATCTGCTGTCTGTGGAGATGTGTATATTTAGTATAGCTTGGGTCCAAAAATAAGCCCTCATCCAGAGAGCTTGAGAGCTGCAATATATATTTTTAGTCAGTCTGCAAAGTGTGTGCGGCCAGCCAGTATGACACGGTTTCGATTCAGATTAAATCGTCGCGAATAATGCCTTATCAATAGCCCCGACTCGAGTTTCACATTTCGATTATAAAGCTAACCGACTCGAGCGATCTTCGACAGTCGCTCAGTCGCTCATTCGCTCATTCGCCGGGCAGCGCTTGAAAATGTGAAAACGTGGACTCAATTTCCCAAGCAACTATTGACATAGTTTAATGCTGGCTAAAACCCATAATAACAATTATTAAAACAAAGTTCAACTCAATAGAAAATACTAAAAAGAACAATTTAACTGTATCTGTGATTATTGAAAACAAAAAAAAGTTGTATATATTTAGTATAATATATAGCAATTAAAATACAATATTAATTAGTGCGCTGCGCTGATAAACAGAGCATCTATTTATTTCGAATTTTCTATATATAAGCCAACATTAATATCAGCTAATCAGTGCGAGCTAAGGTGAGTTTTCCACTGGCCATTGCGATGCTGTTCATTTTAACGGTCCACACGTCGTATGATTGATAGCAAATACTTGAAAATTCATTTAATGCAACAGCCTGGCTAAAAGCTTTTCCATATATAATTCGTGCGAAAAGCAAACAGTTTAGTTTTCTCCTTTGTAAAATATGCTCAATCCTTAAGATATTCAAATCACGTAATAAACGCACATTTGCTTACACACACACGCGCACACTAATTGCCTGAATGAGGGTAAAACATAAATCAAAGTTCAAAAGTTTTGCGACCAGGATTAACTACTTAAATGCATACGACTTTTGTTTGGGTTGTGTGCCCTGCGTTTCTAATTAGTGTATCATATCCGCAGGCCCATTGTCAGCAGCTCAACAGGTGGGCAGGCAGGCAGCCACGCCCATACACCCATACACCCATACACCCACACCTACAGAACTGTGCTTTAATTGGAGTCTCTGAATTGTTCTCTTTGCAGTTAATATGAAATCCACAATTTCGCTGCTGCTGCTTGTCCTCTGCACCGTCGTCCTGGCTGCCAAACAGAGCCAGGCCAAAAGTGAGTATTAAATGTGCATTCAAGACACTCGATAAGGTATTCAAATATAGAATATGGTATATTGATATTGCTATTGCCTGCCACATGCCACTTACGTGAAACATAGATATTGCTCGCCACATGCCATCTCGATGTTATTGCAGATGCAATTTACGCGCACGAAAACAAACCTATAAATGGCTGACAGCCGGAAGTCACACACACACACACAGCCACACTCGCACACTCGCACACAGTTATGGCAATTGTTACAGGTTAACTTTAACGGAAAACAAACCGACGCTTCGACCTCACGTTGAAGTCGTTGTCGCCATTGACATTGCTCCTTTGTGGCATTGTTTATGCAGCTGCCGCCTCATCTAACGTGGAGTGTGTGAATGTGTGTGTGTGGGTGTGGAATTGCCGTTACATTGCATGCCAGTTGCAGCGAGTCCTGGCCCCACTTCATTATGCACAATCGTTGCACTTTATTCGTAACTTAGCCAAGAGCACAATTCTCTAAAGCAACAATTTAAACCTAAAGTATTAAATATATAAACTAAATACGCAAATAGTTCAAAAATAAACAATCTGCTTCTCATTTAAGGCACGATTACGGCACAAGTTTAATGTGCGTGATGCGAACAAATTTTAAATAATCAGTACAAATTTAGCTCTAGATTTGACCTACTCAACAAAAATCTTGATTATTTTGAAACTCTTTACTGTTAGTTTTTTTAGTTAATACAAAATGTTGTGCCCTTTTATACCCTCAACCCCCTATGAAGTATATGTTCTTGAACAGCAGCAACAGGAAGTTTATTCCTGTCGAAGCGTCGATCTCAGCTAGCATAAAAGCTAGAGACTTGCAACATTTCATTTGGGTTCTCCAATAGCACGCGCATATTGTGTTTGTTTTGGATAATCGATAATTATCTAATTTTTTATCGATAACACTTTTGTATGTGTGAGCGGTGTTCATAGTATCTAGTTTTGACTTCATTTTCTAGATGCTTGGTTCTTAAGAGTTACTAAACTCCTTTTAACTTGAACTAAATTAAAAACAATTTTTTATCAAATAATACCCGAATGTTTTAACAATAAGTTGTTAATGCTCCCACAGCGACTTGCAACGCGCGCATTAAACAAACAAAAAACATAAGAAACATAAAAAAATCAAAAAAAAAAAAAAAAAAGAGCAGATGCAAACTCCCATGTGGAGCAACCGTAATACATTGTGCTGTGAGAACGGAACTCAAAGAGAAGCAGCAAAACGCAAATAAGCAAAAATAAGAACAACAACAACAACAATAACAACAAATACACACTAAAACATACTCCCAATAAAATATCTCATACGCTGTGGCACGAAGGTCAAATGCTTATCAAACGATGTCTCTCCAGAGCATTGGCAAGCGATTAAAGATTTCCAGTCGCATAGACATAGACCAAGTCACAGTTAATGTCCACATTACAATTTTCACAAAATGGCACAAAGTTTGCCTCCCCACTGGGGGATTGCAGACACGCATCCGGCTTAAATTTGCGAAGCCAGTTAATATCGTGTTTTTGTGTCTGCTGTGCGTGCGTGTGGGTGTCTGTTTGTGTGTGTGTGCGTTATTTCGATTACAGTTTTAGCTTGAAGCATTTGCAATCTCTTGGCCAAGTAGATGACGGCTAATTCATTTTGCGATTTTGCATTTTGCATTTTTCATTTTGCATTTTGCATTTTACAGAGGGCTGTCAGGCCTATGGGCACGTCTGTTACGGCGGACATGGGAAGCGCTCCTTGAGTGGAACGGCTACTGGGTCTGGCAATGCTGCGGCTGTCAATATTGCCGGTCTCGAGCAGGAGTTTGTGCGTCCGAATGGTCTTCTGCCGGTGCTGGCACAGAGTGAGCAGGTCCCCGTTATACCCGAAGCGGAGTTCGAAGATTATCCGTCGCGGCAAGTGCTCTACAAAATAATGAAGTCATGGGTAGGTTAAAAACGAACTTAATCTCCGACTGTGCTTAACTCTATTTACTTGCAGTTTAACCGCCCTCACCGGCCATCTCCTCGTCTTGGTAGTCTAGAGCTGGATTACCCGCTCTCAAGTTCCGGCGAAAGTTTTAACCGTGAAGTCGCGATGAACACGCTTAACTAAGTTTCAAACCCAACTCGGCACCCACTGCAGCAACCATTTAACCAAATGAATCACTTTCCACAAATGCTACAACAACAACACTATCAGTTACTAATGAATGTTAATTAAAATTGTTTCATAGATGTCTACACATAGAGCAACAAATTTTTGCTATTTGCTTCAACTGTGAAAGTTAAAAATTAACTGAAGTTTTTAAGGGCTGGTAAAAATTTCGGTGTATATAAAAATATGACAAAAAAAATGTTTTAAATAAAATAAAAAATGAATGGCAAATAGATAAGTGTTTTAATTGTATATTGTTATTTAATTAATGTTATTAATTTTGTGTGCAACAATCAAAAGACTATATATGTAGATTGTAATTTTACTAATTAACTATTTTATTCAACATATGTAAAATGCAATACACAAAAAAAAAAAAACAAAAATGATCGGAAGAGCTTTTATTGTATATATGTTTATGAGTTTATAGTTATTTAATAAAATGAAATTCAAAATGAAAAAGACGTGTTTAATTTTATTTTGAATAAAATTGCCGATTGTTCGATTAAGTGGCGCGATTCCTTATCGATAAGTGCAACAGCTGGTGGAAATTGAGCAGCTGTTAAAAAGTATCAATTGTGAGTAGCTGTTAAAAAGTATCAATAATGAGCAGCTGGTTAAAAGTAGAAATAGCTAAATGTATGGAATATAAGAATATTTATTACAAATCTTTAATTATGTGAAATACAAATAGAACGTCTTTCTGAGATTTCCTTAAGTATATTTCATTATGATAAGTAGACACTTTAAAATAAACGGAATTACAGTTTGAGAGCAATGCTCTGTTATGTTAACAGCGAGTAACAGTTTTAGTGGTATTGCTTTCAGATTTGGAAACAGTGGAATTAATACACGTGCTTCGTCTGTGCGAGTAAACAATATAGCTTGAATACAAATAAAAATGACACATTTGAATACGGAGGATAACTCGGGAGCAGAGGAGAAAGAATCACGAGGAGTTGTAAGGGAGAGCAGTCAGATATTCCGGCGGAATCGAGCTCTCGGCTATGTCAGCAACGAGGTGCCGGCCGTGACGCGCTACGTCCAGCGCCGTCGGGACACGCTGCTGATCACATGCATCGGGCGCTCATTTCAGGTGTACACGGCGAATCATCTTCGTCTGTTGCACGTGAGCGGTCTGCATCCCGATGATATTACAGCCTTGGCCACAGACAGAGTGCACACATATACAGCGAGTAACAAGTGCATCTACGCCTGGCGCGCGGGAAAGCATATAAGGCACGTATATCGTGGCCATGAGCGGGATGTGCATCTGCTGCTGCCCTTTGGCAGTAATCTGATTGCTGTAGACCGTAGCAACGTGCTTAAAGTATGGAACATACCCACCGATGATGTCTATCTGGATGTGCCCTTTAATGAAGATGAGTTCCTGATCACAGCTCTGGCCCATCCGCCCACCTACATAAACAAAATTGTGTTGGGCTCACAGCAGGGACAGCTGAAAATCCTGAACATCAAGAAAAACAGCATTGTGTGCACCCTTAGCCCCTATTGCAATCGGGTGACATGTATTGAGCCGGCGCCAGCAGTCGATGTGGTGGGCGTTGGATATGCCGATGGGAGCATCATTATCTTGAATCTGAAATTCGATAAAGTGCTGATGACCTTCAAGCAGGAATGGGGGTTCGTCACCCAGCTGGCTTTCCGTACTGATGGTCCGCCCATATTGGTCTCCGCCAGCAACAACGGATTTATGGCATTCTGGAACTTGGAGGAACACAAATTGGCTGGACAATTGCAGGCACACGAAGAGCGAGTGACAACTGTCATTTGCTTACCCACCGAACCCATCGTTTTCACCACGTCCCCGGACAATTCCATGAAGCTCTTCGTATTCGATATGTCCGACGGTGGGGCACGGCAATTGCGCATACGCGAGGGCCACACGAAACCGCCGTTATGCATACGCTATCATGGTGGCAGTGGGGTATCCATACTATCCGCCGGTGAGGATAGCACGCTGCGCGTATTCTCCACTATTTCTGAGTCACTGAACAAGAGCATGGGTAGAGCCACCTACAATCCAAAGGCAACTAAAAAGAAGAGTAAGACCTATATGTTCCTCTATATTATATGTACCAGCTATAATCCTTTACAATTCGCAGATCGTTTCCACTTCGACAAGTACAGTATGCCCCCAATTCTGGAGTTCACTTCGGATGTGGCACGCGAAAAGGAATGGGACAACATTGCTGCAATCCATGCCGGCATTATTCAGACCACGACTTGGTCTTTCCACAAGAGCCGCTTGGGCGAGCATCGCTTGGTGCCAAGTCAGTTCCAAAATAAAAATCGCATCAACTTCGTAAGCGAGACAACATCTATCATATCAACCCATTGTGGAAATTTTGTCATCATTGGTTACAACACTGGCGACGTGGAGCGCTTCAACATGCAGTCGGGCTTGCACAGATTGAGCTATGGTGGATTCAAACCGGCGCATGAGGCGCCAGTCCGTGGCTTGGCCTCCGACAATTTAAATCAGTACGTTGTTTCGGGCTGCTCGAAAGGCCTGGTCAAATTCTGGGCCTTCAAAGGAGATGGTGAGTGTGCTCTTATTGAAACATTGAAAAATCGCTCATCGTTTGGTTTATTCTGCAGCTCAAAAGCCGACAGCCGTGCTACGCTTGACGGACGGCGTTGCTCTAATGCGGCACCATCGTGAAAGCTCAATGGTGGCCATTGGTCTCGAAACTTTCAAGATTTATGTGGTGGACATGGACACGCGTGTAGTCATCCGCAAATTTATTGGGCATACAGCAAAGTTGAACGACATGACTTTTAGTCCAGACAGTCGTTGGCTAATTACAGCCGCCATGGACTCGACAATAAAAGTGTGGGACATACCCTCATCCTATATGATTGATCACTTCAGCGTCGAGCGTCCTTGCATTTCGCTGAGCATGTCGCCCTGTGGTGACTTTCTGGCCACGGCACATGTCAATCTACTTGGTATTTATCTCTGGGCAAACAAAACACTTTTCAATCAGATTTCGCTGCGTTCCATCAATCCGCAAGATCCTGCACCGTATATTGGCTTGCCCACAAATGTTTGCGATGCCATGGAGCTGGAGGACGCCATGCAGGAGATGGGCATTGATGACGATGATGTAGAGCTGGGTGAGGAGATTGACGCGAAGTACGAAACACCCAAGCAGCTAACGCCTGAGCTAATCACACTATCGGGTTTGCCTGCCTCACGTTGGCAGAATTTGCTCGACCTGGAACTGATCAAACAGCGAAACAAGCCGAAGGCACCACCCAAAGCACCTACACAAACGCCATTCTTCCTGCCAACGGTGGCGGGTCCGGAATTACTCTTTGATGTGGGCAACTTACAAACGAATCAAGATGAGTCCCGTGCCTTGGTGTTCAATAATCTGACCAAATTTGGCAAGATGCTAGAGCAAACTACCAAAAGCAACGACTTTAAGCCTGCTGTTGAGCACTTAACAAATCTGGGTCCATCGCTTGTGGACTTTGAAATCAAATCGCTGCATCCTGACGCTGGCGGCACTAAACTTGCAATGCTGCAGTTCCTGAAACTCATCGAGTTCATGTTTAGCACCAATCAAGACTTTGAACTAGCGCAATCCTATCTGAGCGTTTATCTGCGCTCCCATGGACTTAGCCTTAGTGAATCCCAAGAGCTCGTCAAGTCCCTGCAAAGCGTCTCGCAGGCGCAGAATGTAGCCTGGGACCGCCTTGAAAGTAAACTAATCTACGGCACGGGCGTAGTCGCAGCACTACGTAACTTTGCGCGCTAGCTTTGGTTTATAATTTTAATTCATAACTTTTTACCACATGTTTGTAAATAAATTGGTAAACTATAAAATTATTGAACAATTTTTCAATGATGTGGGATACATATGAGGTATAATAAACAAGCCATAGGGTTGTCAAGTAGCATTGGTACATACGACCAATTCGTACGCAGCATTATATTTAATTATTATAAATTATACAATCTGGAATCTTAGAAATTGGGAAAATTTGACATTTATTGTTATCGATAAACTTTAGAATACTTCGACAAGTGCAGTCAATTATATCCATTTCAATTTTCTTTTATTTCGAACCACTACTGTTATCAAATATTATCTAAAGCGAAATTTTACCAAAATTCTGTAGGACTTAATTACATCCAAAACTTCGCACCTAATTATCTAATCGGTAATTTTATTTATAAAAACCTCCCCTGTAATTAAAATCAGCGAATGCGTAAACAGTTAAAGTTGAAATTGTGTATTAATTATTTTATTTATTATATCCGTTTAATCTAACGCTTTTTATTTATGCTGGAATTAAATAACTTAAACTTGTTCCTAGACGCGATCCTTCGCGGTCTTTAAATATGCGGTTCTAGTGGCGACTGATTTGAAAGTTGTTTCATTTACTTCGTGTTTTGGGGCTCCTATTGTCAACTCATATATTCAACTCAACATAAACGGAATAAAACAATGTTTATATATAGTTTTCGAACCACGCGTTAAAAATGTAGTGCATAATATTTTGATAAGTATTTTTTGTATTGTTTTTATACCTAAATATCGTAATTAGCATATCTCGTAGTCTGAAGAGCATCTCTCTGATCCTAAGCCATATAACTTGAAATTTGTTTCTTCAATTTGGGTACGTTTTGTGTGTGAGCTTTAGTTAATTGTTGCGAGTGTTTTAGTTTGTTTTTGTTTGGGATATTACAATGAATGCGAATGCCACTCGATTTAGGGGTTGCCAAGTGCTGGAACGGTTAGATGTGCCTGTGTTCTTGCGGCAGCAACTAAATTGGATCGAGGGTGGTTGGTTTAGGTTACAGTAGAACGCAGTGCGAGCGGACACACTTCAGATCCACCATGGATTGGATGTAGACATATGTTTTTTTGTTTCTTTTTATGTTGTGGATTTTGTTTACTTTTGTTTTGTGGTAGTTTTAAGTGTAGACCGCTTAACTGGATGTGCACTGTTGGACGCGTGGTCCATATTGATAGCCACCCTCGTCTTCATCGTAAGCCATGCGTTGATGATCCTGGCGACGTTGCTTGGGGTCAAAGTCCTCCTGTAAAGTCATTGAAATACAATAAGAGTGGTGCCGTGTGGTGCAACTCTGTTGAACTTACCAAAACTGTATGCTCTGCATCAACTGGAATGTCAATCTCTGGCGCCGGTGGCAAGCACTGCTTGAGCGTCGGTATAACTGATGGATTGATCACATCGGGGAAAATAACCTCAAATTGTATAATTAGTGTTCCCTTCTCCATGGGATTCTTGAATATGGGCATGCCTTCTTCTGCAATGCATTTGGTCATCTCGTGTCTTATGACTTCACCAGGTTGCGTGGCTACCAACAAATCGCGATCATCCAGCGTCTTGATAATGCGCTGGAAACCACACAGTGCTTCGACCAGCTGCAGCGGCATTTTCATCATCAGATCCGTGTTCGCGTGCACAAATGTTGAATGCTCCTTTTCGTCCAGCAATATTATGATATCACCCGGTTGAGATTCGGGCTCGTGATCGCCCTCGCCAGTAAATACTATCTTTTGACCATCCCGCATTCCCTTTTCAATGTGCACCTCGAGAACCTTGCGCTCCCGCACCGTTTTGCGTCCGTTGCAGTTTTTGCAACGATCCTTCTCCTGTATGGTCTCGCCGCTGCCGGAACACTTTCGGCACACCTGCTCGTTGTGCTGCACAATGCCGGGCGCAATCTGTTGGACGCGGATCTCAACACCATTTCCGCGGCACTGTACACATTTTTCAATGCTGCCCTTCTTGCCACCACGGCCCTCGCACTTGTCACAAATTACATTCTTCTGCAATTGCAATTTGCGCGTTGCCCCATTGTACAGCTCTTCCAACTGCACTGACATCTGATGAACAACATCCTTGCCGCGTCGCTCACGACGACGGCCGCCGCCGCCACCACCACCGAAGCCGGCACCGAAGAATTTCTCAAAGAAGTCCATGGGATTGCGGAAGTCTCCGGAATCGGCGCCACCCTTCTTGATGGCCGCTTCACCGCCCTCATCGTAAATCTGACGCTTGTCCGCATCGGAGAGCACTTCGTACGCCTGAGAGATGGCCTTGAACTTCTCACCCTCATTTGGATTCTTATCTGGATGGTATTTAAGCGCCAATTTTCTGTAGGCCTTCTTCAGTTCCTCAGGTGTTGCGTTGGGCTTCGAGCCCAGCAGATCGTAATAGCCCGTTTCTTTGACCATTTTAGCTGTTGCTTTTTAAATTTTACTGCAAACAGACAATTACATTTCGATTACTCAGGTTGAATTCAAATATTTTTAAATTTGTTGCTTTTCCCCATTAAAATGGCACTTCCGGCATGCAAAAAGGCAAAAACGCAAAATCAAGGTCAATAGATAATGTGCCGACAGGGCACCACGTTTTCTAGAAATTTTCTATTTCAATTTGCTTTTATGTTCGGTTTTGGATACCAAATCGACGCCTCACAGCTGACGCTGCTTTGCTCTCACTCACTCACTCACTCACTCACACGCTCGCACCAGCACTACTCACTCATTGGCTCACAATTAAATTGACGCAGATACACTAACACAAACGTCCACTCACACATATATACATAAACTTCTAGAAAATTTCGTCAGCAGTGCGCAGCCCTGGTCGCCGTAACCGTTGCCCCTGCGCGAACATTAGTACAAAGCAAACGGCATGATAATGTGAAAAAACCACACCAACACAATGACGAGGTGAAAAGCAACGTGCAAAAACGAAATGAAATAAAAGAAACGTAGAATTTTCTATTGATTTGTGTGATTTTCGTAGGCCCTCGTCAATTGTGCAAGCTGCAATGCCCAGACAAACGCACACACATATGTATAAACGATTGTGTATGTGTGCTCATGCTAAAACATGTGCCGCGCAGGACGCTGCGTCAGAGGAATATTAATTGGGGTAGAGACAAAGAAAATTCAGCTAACGTTCCCAACTTCAATCGATTTTGCAAGTGCTGCAGCAGCGCACCATAAGGAAATTCAATCTGCGTTGCAAATAAAAAAAATTTAAATACCTACTAGTATGATTACTTAACAAAGAGTGGGCAAAAACTGAGTATCAAATACACACACAATGCAAATGTCTACCGAAATAATTAGTCGATTTCTTTATGGTTCTCACCTTTTATAGCAGTAGTTAGCGGAGTATTCGAGTATTTGTTCTAATAGTTATATATATATATATGTATACCGTTTTTCAGTACGCTTTAAGAATTACACTTTTACTATAATTTTAAATCTATTTCGAATACTTTTTCAGCAGCCTGCTATCGCTTTACGAATCCGCCACGCTTGTTGTATGAAAGATCGAGAATATATTAGGGATGGTAGATGTTACAATACCCTAATGTAATAAGTTGCTATGGTAACGAGTATTTTAGCTCCAAAATGCAGACCTGCAATAAGAAAGCAGTCTGGCAGCACTCGTAAAGTGAAACAGTACGGTCACACTTTAAACAGCTGACTGTTTCAACCTAGTTACTTAACTCAGCCGCGATTGGCAAAGTAAATAAAAATAAATGCTATATCTGAATTAGAATTAAACATGAGACACGCTCAGTTTTTAGCACGCACAGTATTTGTGCATAACAATAACGTGGAAGAGGCTTGCCGTCTTCTAAACCGCATTCTCGGCAAAGAGGAAATCTTTGATCAGTTCCGCCGCACGCGTTTTTACGAGAAGCCGTACCAAGTAAGAGCTCTGCATTTAGATCGAATTCGAGCTCTGACTACATTGATTGCAGTTAAATCTATAAATAATATCTCTCTTTTTATAGGTGAGACGTCGTATTAACTTTGAAAAGTGTAAAGCCATCTACAATGAGGACATGAATCGAAAAATTCAGTTTGTGCTGAGGAAGAATCGCGTGGATCCTTTCCCTGGCTGCAGTTAAATGTAAATGCTTAATTTGTGCTGTTACTTTTACATAAATACAAAACATATTTAAGAAAGAGTATTAAAATATTGTTTGAATGTATGTTTTTATCAGGCGCAAGCTCTCTAAAAAGCTTTTATCCTTGCTGCGCACCTTTTATTGGCCACTTGGCTTTGTAGGGTTAAAATGCTTTAGCGGTAAGAGCGAGCTTTAATTTTTGTCGGCCAAGCTACTTGCAAACTGCGCTCGTCTCAGAGTCTTCTCAGCTTTCGTGCGGTTAGGACGCAGTTTATTTAATAATTCGGTTCAAAGGTAAAAGTGAAAAATTAAGTTTGTTAAATGTGGATTGAAATATTATGTTTACCACATATTTGTAGCGTTTAAAAAATGTAGCATGCTTTTAAGCGTTAAAATAAATCTTTTATAGCATTTTGTGCATGTAGCTAATGTGTGTGGGCGTACATGTGTGTATATATGGATATTTGTGCTGCATTTTCAGCATACTCTTGGCTATGATTTCTGGTCTGCTGCCCCACTCAACCACGCAATAATCACCCGAAGGGCTTTGTAAGGCTCGAACGTGCCTAAGTGCTCCCAAATGCATCGATAATTCGCTTCTGTGGCCCATCTACTCGATGTACATTATAAGAGTGTTTGTGTGTGTGGATGGCTTAGTTAGGGACTACAGCATAAAGTTTACTTTACATCAAAGTTTTCGATTTTTTTTGCGACCTTTCCCATCCCATTGACAAGCCCCAAGCTCGTTGTTTTGGGCCATTATTGTTATACTCTCGGTACACTAAGCGATTTATATCACGAAACGTGAAAAGCCGAAAAGAAGACACTATAACGTACATAAAACACATTTATAACTATATCACATGGGTGCCAATAAAACCAACTGTGTTCTATAACCACATTTCATATACCCTAATTTAACCAAGATATTCTATAAATATTTGTAACTAACGTGTTTTAGTTTTCAATATAAAGTAAATTAATATTCAGTATATAAATTTTACGAAGTGAAATTTATATTAATCATATATTTATATATTATTTATTAATATGTTTATTAATATGATTTTGCCTGCAAGCGTATTTAATATTCGGCATTGCGAAATTTATTTCTCTCTACAGTTATTTTTGTTGGTGTTTCTTGTGCTTTGGTTTCACCGCTTTTGCTGCTACTGTTTTATTGATTTCTTGTGTTATTTTTAGCATTATTTATTTGCATTTATGTGCCTGTATGTGTGTTAAGCTCTCACAGACTCACAAACAGAAGCACTTTGTAGATATATATGTGTGTGTAATCACATTTTTTTGGCAGCTAATCAAATTGATTACGTCTAATGTCCTTCCCAGCTCGCGAGATTACGTTATGCTTGGCAATCGATTCGTGGCCATCTTCCTGGTTGCCAGCTGCGGTCTGGCTCAGGCCTATCCAGCTCTTCTGCCCTATATCTATAGTAAGTAGTCCTTAGACTATGCAAATGTATTTTGGTATATATGCTGTACGCATGAATATGTATATGTATATGTGTTCAGGCCATTCAAAGCGAAGCCCTGCGGTCTTTCCACAAATCGAGGACGATGTGGTCGAGCTGGATGAGCTGCGGCAGGGGCAGCCCGGCGTGGGAAAGCGGCAGCACGATGGCAGCACTGCTCGCACCACAACCACCACAAGGGAGAGCGTTGAGAAGGTAATTGCCCCACCGGAGGCTGGCAGTAAGGAACACGGCCTACATCTGATGCCCGACTTGGAGCGTCAGCTGGAGGTAGCCACGCCGTTGATGTCTCTGTCCACCACAACCACCACCAGCACATCCGCAACCACGACTACGGCGGCCTTCAAGGACGAAGGGGAACGCTCACAGCTGGAGGAGCCGAAAGCAGCCGGCAAGCCGGTGAATGAGCCTGGCGCACATACCAAGGTAAAGGCCGTATCCATGCTTTTAGCCAGTACTGTAGCTAAATATATGTATATGTATGTATGCCCCTTGTAAATGCCAATATGTGTCTTTTGAAAATCCAAGTGTATATCCACGAAACCACCCAAAAATCAACAGGCTTTCTACGGTGCAGCGCGTCTAGCATTTGGCCAAAATCCCGAAGTGTTACCAACATCTCCTCCATCTACAACGACTACGAGCATGCCGACAAGCACAACAACAACTACAACCACAACCACAACTACAACAACTGAAACGCCAGTTGTGGCCACAGAAGCTGCTCCGGCCGAGATCGCATCCCAGCCTGGTGAGGATTTGGCCGGCGAGCCAACAGACGATGTTGAGCAGACAGAAGCTGGCGCTGAGGTTGAACCTCTTCCAGAGAAAGTGCCTCCGGCTCGTCATGATCACGACATCAACAAGGAGACCATTGGTGATATACTGACCGATCAGCTGGAGATGGTAGCCAAGACCACAGAACGGCGCTCCGGCTTGCCACATATGACGGCCAAGGTTCTTATCACTACTCAGTAAACATTTCACCGATCGGCAACGAATTGGCTAACCCAAATAAATTGATGTATTTTTCACATTCCCACGCTTGTGTTTGCACCTCCTTAAATGGTTTATCGTTAAACACATTTACTCTTATTCTTCTCTCTCTCTCTCTCTCTCTCTTTCTTGTAGACCGCTCAGAGTCTGTTGCGCAATCCGAGCGGTCAATATTCATCCTTCGATATGGCTCAATATGTGTTCTGGACAGGCGATGAGACGGGCGTTGCCAGGGCAGTGGAGGAACTCATTGATGAGGATCTGGTGGGTAATCGATTTATCTATAATTGTTATCGAACTATCGATTTTTATTTATGTCGGTTAAACTTTCGACCTTAGTTAGTAAACAAGTTTGTGTTCGAGGCTAACTACTTTAAACTTTAAAAATTAGTCCAGGAGTTGATTTTATGTACATCTTAACATTTTGATATTGAGCTTTATTTTGATTTACCAATATCTTATTTTCAGATTACGCGAGAAAACGCACTCAAGTTTTTGAGGGATATCCGTCTAGGAATTGAGTTCCTGCAACGGTCCTATGCCAATCGCATATTTCCCGAGGAGTTGCGACACAGCCACTTGAAGCGGAATAGTGTGCCCAGCACAACAACCACATCGACTACAACAACCACAACCAGCACCACCACGGAGAAACCATTTATCCATTTGGAAAGCGATGCGGAGGCGGTTACACCCGAAATAGGTCGGGTCAAGTCATTGGATAGCTTCAACTTCTGGAACAAGCTAAAAGCGCTTGAAAACGAGAGTCCTCAAGGTAGGTAGAAATACGAAAATTACAATCTATAAATTAAACCAATATATATATATATATTTATTTTAGACCTAACAGATTATGACGATTCCATGGGTAGGGCCAAAATCGTTGAGTATTTGTATAACGAGTACAGCTTAGAGGAAATACTGTACAAGTTGGCAAAGGTAGGTTTAATGTGAGAATTGGATTCGATAAATACAAACTATATGGTAAATTGTGTCCTCAAGGTAATGTTCGCTCAATCCCTGGCACATGGCTCGAACGACGCACAGCAGGAGTTGCAGAAACTAACCGAATTCCTGGAGCACGAAGGCAACTTAGGTGTCATACCTGTTGACTTGCAGAAGAAAGTTCTACGTAAGTGAAGTAAAAGTACTATCAACTAAGCTACTTTTACTTACAATTCAATTATTATTTAGGAGTTCTGCTTACCGCACTGTCCGATACTCTAACAGAACATCCTGAGCTATTGCCGGCTGCGCGAGTCAACTTGGCTAACCCATTTTTCAGACTTCCAATGCACACTCCAAGTAAATAAGGCATTGCGAAATTTGTTACCGTTATCAGAAAGAATAATAATATATATACACTTATAAACGTATAACATTAATGTACTAAGTTAGCATATACACAAAACAGATCATATAACTATTCTGTTCCAAGTTGTTTATCATAGACAGAAGTGCGCTCTCTCGGAATTGGAATCGGTCCAACAGTTTTCTTTCTATATTATGAAAACAGTAACTATCGATAGGCTTATAATTTAGTTTTATTGATTATAACATAGCAAGACTCTCGTGATATTTTTGGCAGGCTAGAAAGCGCGAGATAAAAAAACGTTTTTATATTCATCATATATGACAAATTTTAGAGGAGGTACAAAAAAACAAAAACAAAAAGAAAAATAACAATGAAAAAAGTGAAAATCAACCAAACAAAAGAGAGACTTGCGCTATTTGGAGCTTTTTTAAAAATCAAATATATATATACATAAATATAAATTTAAACATTTATTAGTAGAATATTGGTATGCTTGCTTATATTTGATATGAGTTGGCAACACTTAAGAGGTTGAGCTCGAATATAATATCCTATGTTATTTCATCGTGTTTCGCTTTCCCTTAAATACTTAAAATGAAGCAGGATAGGGCTTTAAGTCCGCATATATCAGTAGCAAATGTAACTGCTTATTCCCATAATTAATATATATATATATATTTATACATGTACACATGTTATTGTAAGCCCCCATATATATATGTATATATGTATATATATATATGCATACATATACTTAATAAATACATAGCTAACAAATCGCTTATTGATTGATTGAGAGTTATTTGTTTATATGTTTCCTTTGCTAATTAAGTTGATTGTTCAATCCTAAGATATTTTATGTGAAAAACAATACAAAAACAAAATACTGTACTAAGAATTATTGTTTCATAATTTATAATATATATAATATATATGCTATATATTGTTTAAAAACAAATCAATGTTATGTTAATATATACTTAAATGTTATGTGTGCTCTATAGCTAGTGACTACTGTTCCTTTTTGGGCTCCTCGGCTTCTGGTTTCGTTCCCGCCAGCAGCCGACTTATTTGCTCCTCTGTTAAAGGCTCCTTGCTGTTAAAGATCTTCTCGACTTCGGCCCGTTCCTCAGGGTCCATCTCGTCGGTATATTGTTTGGCCAAAAGATCTAAACGTTCCTGATTCAGCTTGAAGCGTTTGGGCAGCCAAAAAATCGTTTGAACCATTCTGAATTGATGTTATTGAATTAGGTTTATAGCCATATATCTATAAATGAAGTTTTACCTAAGAAATATGAACCCTGTTACGGCCAAAAGGAGACAGAGACCCGAGGTCTTCAGCATGGCCCAGTAGTCCACTACAACTTGCTGATGCTTCATTATTATTATTTATTTCAAGAAGGTCTGTTTAAAACTGAATCCTTTCACGACAACGCAACAGTATCTATTAAAGTGACATATGGGTAATTTTCGGATTACTTAAGGAAACGTTTTCAATGTTGTGGTCATCGATGGTCGTCATGGATAAAATAATTACATATGTGTACTTTACATATGTGTATCTCCAACAAATCAATACTCTGATTGCATACGTGTCTCGAAGATATACATATATATATATATATACATATATGAATCATTTAACGAAAATCCTATTGAACTTAGCACCCAATAAACCAACCAATTCTTGCCCTGTCGTCATTAAAATATTCTCTTTAAGTGTTCTTTAAGAAAAGGACAATATACAATAAAAATCAAGATTTTTATTTAACAAAGGTTCTTGCGATCTTATGATTGCACTTATCAATCCATTTATTTATAGTTCAGACTAGGAGTACGATAGTAATTATTCTGCAAAAAAAAAAATGCAATAAATAAACCAAAAATATAATAATATTAATGATAAAGCTAGACATGTGCCAAGTTATCAGGAAGATTGGAGAATTGTAAATTAGACAGAAAAGTGTCTCAATCGAATAAAAAGTGATTAGTTTGAAAGAATTTGCTTCGTTGGGGAGGTAAACAAAGTAGAGAAGTTTTGACATGTGAGAGAGAATACTATCAATAGATAATACTGCAATACTATCTTAGATGTTATACTTGCGATAACAGATACCATATATAAGGCCATGGATTTCACAGGCCATCACAATACAGTTAAGAGAAACCATGAGAAAGGAATTCATCTGCGCGACGATTCTACTGGGAGTGCTGGGTTTGGCCCATGCCGGAAAAAGACCCATCTCCGATTGCGTAAGGCTCTTGATCAATTGGTTAAAGTAAAGGCTTTATATTCCAAGAATTGAAACCTATACAGGGCGAACGCATCGAGGACGATGGCTATCCCATGGAGAGGCACACAGTAGTCACTGAGGACAGCTACATTTTGACCATGCACCGCATTCCGTACTCCCCCAAGACTGGCTTCACTGGCCAGCGACCAGTGGCGTTCCTCATGCACGGCATGTTGAGCTCCAGTTCCGATTGGGTGCTGATGGGTCCCGGCAAGGCCTTGGCCTACATTCTGTCCGATGCCGGCTACGACGTCTGGATGGGCAATGCCCGCGGCAACACGTATTCCAAGGCGCACAAATTTTGGCCGACATTCTGGCAACTGTTCTGGAACTTCAGCTGGAACGAGATCGGCATCTACGATGTGCCAGCCATGATTGATTATGTTCTGGGTGTGACCGGCGAGAAGCAGGTGCAGTATGTGGGACACTCTCAAGGCACAACCGTCTACCTGGTCATGATGTCCGAGAAGCCCGCGTATAATGCAAAGATTAAGTCCGCCCATCTGCTGGGACCTGCTGCCTACATGGGCAACATGAAGAGTCCGTTGACACGCGCGTTTGCTCCGATCTTGGGCCAGCCCAATGCCATGGTCGAGCTCTGCGGCTCAATGGAGTTCATGCCCAGTAACAAGTTCAAGCAGGATATGGGCATTGAGATGTGCAAGGCCACCTCACCCTATGCTGAGATGTGCGCCAACGAGATCTTCCTGATTGGCGGCTACGATTCCGAGCAGCTGGACTTTGTAAGTGGCTGAAAGCTAGAAGATGTTTTTAATGAATATATCTATGTATGGGCTCTAATTTTTTATTTCAGGAGCTGCTGGAGCATATTAAGGCTACCTCGCCAGCCGGCGCTTCGGTCAATCAGAATCTTCACTTCTGTCAGGAGCACAACTCTGGCAAATTCCGCAAGTTTGACTATTCGGCGATTCGTAACCCCTACGAGTACGGCAGCTTATATCCACCGGAGTACAATCTAAAGAATGCCAAGGCTCCAGTCCTGCTCTACTATGGCGCCAACGACTGGATGTGCGACCTGAGCGATGTCCGTAAACTGCGCGACAACCTTCCTAATATGGCGCTCGACTATTTGGTGCCGTTCAAGAAATGGGCCCATTTGGACTTCATTTGGGGCACTGAGGCCAAAAAATACGTTTACAACGAGATTCTTAGCCAGATGTCTAAATACAAATAGTTCCTTTATTTAATGCGATTCACACAATAAACCAAATCAGAAACCGTGCAAATGTTATTCCACGTCGAATTCCATCAGATACTCCAACTTGACCTTGTTATCCTTTAGAATCTGTCCAATTACGCGATAGTATCCAGGTGTCAGCATTTTCTTTAGTTTCGATGAGCTCAGCGGGTAATCCTTCAGATTGTACTGTTGCGGATCTAAAGGACAGTTATCTGGATGGGGGGCATTGGAATACTCCTTCAGCTTCTCGTAGAAGAAGTTCTTGTAATATGAATGCATCATATCACAAAAGCCTATGATAGGTATATTCTTATAGGTGACATATTTTTCGTCGGGGTTTTCCGTGCGATATACCGTAATGTTCACCTGTGTAGATGTAAATAGTTAATTGTCTACTATGCACAAAACGTATAAAACTACGGTGTCTACAACACACATCTTCATGAAATTGAGACTTGAAGGCGGAAATTAAGTGAGTGAAAGCAGATTTATACCTTCTATTAAGGTCCTACCTTCCAATCGTTGTCCAGGACGACGTCGTGCTTTAGCTCACCACTGACTTTGATGTGACCTTCAGCATCTCGCTCCCCGAGCTGCACGCTGCTTTGGAACTCTTCGTTCTCATGAATCTTCTCGAGTTTGCGTAGTTTAACACTTCGTTCGGTTTCAGGTTGGACTAGGCCACAACTGCAGAGCAGCAGAAGACCGAGCACCAAGTGCACGGACATCTCTACTGGAATTAGTTTAGCGCAAGTCTATCGCATGGGTTTTATAATAGTTAAAGCGACCGCATGTGAGCAATGTGCATACGCCACGTTGACCGATGGTATCTAGACCAACAGCGGAAGTTGGAACATGTTTTTGGAACATAATACAAGCAAAGGGAGATATGGTCTATTGCATTGTTTGTATTTGGATCAAAACTCGGATAACACAAAAACACTTTATACATGAACCTTACAGTTTGTGAATTAGCCGGAAATTGTGAATTATGCAGGTTCAAATTTGGCAGTTAACATTGGGTGGAATGCTAGCTTTTCTTTTTCTCGTACCCAAAATTCAATCTCAGCTGCTCTAGGAATACGAACGTGAGTATCGTTTGTGGACCAAGGCGGACAAATGCTGGCACATAGCCCTTAAAGAAGCCGAGGGGACCCAGCTTTGCAGTATGTAGAATAATGTCCGGCAGACCGTTGTACTCGCCCGGCTTGGCATTCATCGAACGTGTTTTTATGACATCCATAGGCTGGGTTAGAGTTGTTGCAATTGCGCCGGCCATTAGTGACGCAGTAAAGTGGGTTACTAGATCGTCATCGAAATAGGATGTGCCCAGCAAAGCTGACTTGATCTGATCGTAAAATGCAATCTGTCCGATGGTCATGATAACTCCACGAGCCGTAGCCGTAGTGCAGCCTGAAAAGAGTTTTGTGAATCCTTCTGTTTGGTAAACCTTGATTAAGCCATCAATTCCGGAGCTATAGCTGTGAGCAAAAAGTATTAAAACGGATTGATCTTTGTGTTGAGCTATTCAACGTACTTTCTGCGCATTTCGGGTGGCAGCTTGACGTCGTTTTGCATGCGTACGTTTATCATGTCGGCGGGGGTGCCAAAGATCCCGCCAATTAAACCCGATAGTCCGGCCAATCCAATTTTGCCCGAAAATGTGTTCGTGTTTATAAAATCTTTGCCCACCTCGTAGGCCCCAAATCTTGTCATGGAATACGTTACTTGGCGCAGCATCGAGGCGGACAAACCATTATAAAAGGCCAACACGCCCTGTTCCTTCACGATTCTTGGCACCAGTTTCACGATAGACAGTTTGCTCTGTTGTGTTTGTAGGGTCACCTTCAACAGGTCCAGAGGATGCGTAATGCATGCGGCTCCCATGCTGGCAAGACCACCAAAGTACCAACGTGCTTGTCTTTCGCTGGCCATTTCGAAAAGCTTAACAAACCACCACTGTTAGTCGAAAGAAATATGTATTTAAATGAATGAAACCATATTGCCAATTTTGAAGAGATTCTTGGTTTTCCGGAGAATGCAACAATTTGAATATGAACAGTTTTATATTTCTATTGTAATATTGTGACCCATTGTAACATGATCCAGTAATTAAAGAGTTACATAATCGAAACTTTTCTGGAATTTGTATGTATGTGTAAGTATGTACTGGTGAATGGGATATACTTGAATGAATGGGTTCTACTTGAAACTATGAACCCATATCGGATATATCACTGACAACTAGGTCTTAGCTAGGTCAGCCAACAAAAATCAAAAATCAGAAATCTAACTTGGGATCCAAACTCAGGTGGTGTGTTAGCACTTCTTCTCATTAGTCATAAAATAACAAGTGACCCTGTTTAGACTTTGAGCTACTCGACTTTCGATTGGTTACCCACTTGCTTCGTGATAATAAGGATCTGGTTCATTTCACCACTGACTTTGATGTGACCTTCATCGACGCGTCCAGCAAGCTGCTAAGTGGTCATCTCTCCAGGAAATAAGCGCTTGGGCTTTACAAAAGCTGGAGCTAGTGCATGTGAGCAATGCGCATACGCCGCATTGACCGATGGTGTCTAGATTTATAACTGAAGTTCGAACATGCTATTGGAACGTAATACGAACAAAGCCAACAATTACGGTCTATTATATTGTTTGTATTTGGATCAAAACTTAGATAACACTTTATATATGGACCTTACAAACAGTTATTAAATAAGCCGGAAATTAACCTTGGATGGAATGTTAGCACTTCTTCTCATGTCCAAAATTTAATCTCAGTTGCTCTAGGAACATGAACGTCAGTATCGTTTGTGGACCAAGGCGTACAAATGCAGGTACATAGCCCTTAAAGAAGCCGAGCGGACCCAGCTTCGCGGTATGTAAAACAATGTCCCATAGACTCTTGTACTCGCCCGGTTTGGCATTCATCGAGCGCGTCTTTAGGACATCCATAGGCTGGGTTAGAGTTGTCGCAATTGCGCCAGCCATCAGTGAGGCAGTGAAATGCGTTACTAAATCGTCCTGGAAATAGGGTGTTTTTAACAGAACACCTTTGATCTGGTCGTAAAATGCAATCTGGCCGATGGTCATGAATACGCCTCGAGCCGTCGCGGTGGAGCCGCCTGAAAAGAGTTTCCTAAAGCCTTCTGTTTGGTACACCTTGACTAGGCCATCAATTCCTGACCGGTAGCTGTAAAATTAAAATATTAATAAGTCGGATTGAAATTAATTTTATGCTATTCAACTTACTTTCTGCGCAGCTCCGGTGGAAGCTTGACGTCATTTTGCATGCGTACGTTTATCATGTCGGCGGGGGTGCCAAAGATGCCTCCAATCATGCCTGATAGTCCGGCCAATGCAATTTTACCGGAAAATGTGTCCGTACTAACAAAATCTTTGCCCACCTCATAGGCACCAAATCGAGTTGTGGAATACGTCATTTGTCGAAGTATCGAGGCGGACAACCCATTGTAGAAGGCCAACACGCCCTGCTCCTTTAGGATTCTTGGCACCAGTTGCATGACAGACAGTTTGCTCTGTTGTGTTTGTAGGGTGACCTTCAGCAGGTCCAAAGGATGTGTTACGCATGCCGCTCCAACGCTGGCAATGCCACCAAAGTACCAACGCGCTTGTCTTTCGCTGGCCATTTCGAAATGCTAATCAACCACCGCTGTTAGATAATTAAAAGATAATTTAAAATAAATAAAAAGAGACATTTTGCCAATTTAAAGTGGTTCTTCATTTTCCGATTATAGCACTAATTTAAATATTAACAGTATTACATTTTTATTGAAATATTGTGGCCCATTGTAGCACGCGATCCAGTATCCAGTTATGAATGAGTTACATCATCGAATCTTTGCTGGAATTTGTAAAAAGCTAAGGATAATGAAATGCGGAAACAGCTGCGCCGCAACGCAAACTATAGCTGCGCATATCTAACAGTTATTCGCATTAAACAACACTGCTGCAAGTATTGCCACATCAGTAAAAACGAAAAATTCGCATCATTAGGTGGCAGCGCTGTGCGAACAGCTGTGTGACACAGATGTAGCCACACTACTAAAAGTTGTGTCTGGACGATTGTTGTTTTCATTTCGCGTGTAAAATTACTAAGTCTTTTCGCCTGGAAATCATCCATAACAGTGCGTTGCAGCATATGTACTTATAAACTTGTGTGAGTACATCATAAACATTTATTTATTGTTTACATGTCAGACACAAAGCCGTGCAATTACGACGCCGCAGTTAAAAACTTGTCGGGCAATTAGTTAATTTTGCGTGTGTCTCAGATTACGGCAGGCGGTCGCTGCGCTTGTTGCTGCACTATTTGTGCGGCTTTTTATTTTTGCATTGACATTGAAATCAGCACGTGGCCGATGGAGGGAGTGCGAATAAATATGTGTTATATTTACATACTTACATACATATGCATGTTATATGTATGCACACATTTCACTACGTATGTATGTTATATGTTGGGAATCGAATATAGCTGAAGAACTATCAAATCCATTGTTGAATCACCTCGGACATTTGTATTGCCTGGGCTCCGAACCCAGGACCTCGTTGTTCACTTGTCTAAATGACTCAACAAAGCCAATTAAGCAACTCGTCTACTGAGAACTGCATATGCGTATATCTATATATTTGTTGTTTCTATTTCATTTAGTGAGTTGGCTGATTTGATTTTTTTTAGATATGCAATAATATCCAGGTTCGCGATAATGTTTGTTTGTGTGTTTGAAAATTATCTGTACATATACATACATATATTCTTGTTTTTAATCTTTGCCATTTTCGAGCATACATACTGACTTGCCAATATAGAGAAGTACAGTGATTGCACGCAGAGAAGAACAGTTTGCTAGTAGTGATATTTCAGATATATGAACTAAAATCTTAATTATGTAGGATTACTGTTTCTAATATGCAAATTTTGTAAGACTATTAATTATACAGTGTGGCTGGAAAGGAAATCTTTAATTTTGTAGGTATATTATATAACCATCTTCAACTTGAAATAAAAATCGTATTAACATATTTTTATGACAGATCTAATTACCGAGGGATTAAAAATTAGTAGAACTCAAATGAACTAGCGAAATTTATTTTGCAATCAGAGAAATAAGTCACTAAAGTAATAAATCTCATTATTAGACTAGAACCTTGTGGCGGTAGATGTATAATCAGAAAACAGTTGGGATAGCTGATATTACTTCATTAGTCATAAACCAAAAAGTGACCCTGTTTGGGTTTTGAGCTAATCGACTTTCAATTTGTTGCTCACTCGCTTAGTGATAAGGAACATCATAATTTCAAATCGTAGCATATATATACATATATATATGTTGTGTTTTGTTGTTCTCGTTTATTAAATAACAAGAAATTTCGTGTGAACCATGCCACGTGCATTAATTGTCAATAAATCATACGATTCTGTGTTGTTTAGACAAAAAAAAAAAAAAACAAATTAACGAATTCTGTTTGAAAACATTTCTTTTTTATCATTTGTATTAAATATGCAAGGCGCGTTTCTTTGGTTGTTCACTTCTACCTTTAAATACTGTTTTGTAACATACACAATATGTAATCATGTTGTAAAATTACATTTTTCTACGCAGTTAGTATTTTTTGTTGTTGTTATTTAACAACTCTTCACAATCGACAAAGAATTTAAAGCAGGGTATTGAAAATTCGCTTGTTTTCGTTTTATTTCTTGCCTTCAGTTTTTTATCTGATCATAAAATTAAATTCTTCACGAGCAAAGGTTATTTAAAACGTATCAAAACAACAAATATCACATGATCCAATAAAAAAAACATGCTTATAGATTTATATAAAATGTTAAAACAGTCGCGCCCCCACCAGAAAATACACATAAGTGTGCACACACATACAAGCATGTACCCACTTCCATAAGAACAGCTGATTGTCACATTTTTCATAGACATAGATCACGAAACGTAGCGTGATAATGCCATGATTTCTCCCGCTGTTCCTATCAAAAATGATGTCTGTGTAAATATTGGCAACTCATGTTTGCGCGGCACACGAACGTTAATTGAATTACATGCATACATACATATATACAGGTGTAATAATTTGTGTGTTTAGCCTACAGTAAATTGTTGCAATTGCTGCATTTTTATATCAAAGTTGACTAGTCAGCTAATTGAAAGTTTACCTTGAAATTGAGAGACAAATGTTGTGGCGTGCTTTGTTTACCACCGTAAAATATTGAACGTCTATGTTTTTGGCAACACCGATAGACACACACGCGCGTATACCCGCTCACACACGAACAGATACCACACGAGAGAGAGGAAGAAGTTCAGCGCATCATTAAACAACTGACGGCAAAAACTGGTCTGAATGTTCGGAATCGTTCTTTACCCGGTTTTCCTACTCTCTTGATTGCTGCTGGAAGCACGCACCACACGACGTCGTCGCCGTTTGAGCACTATATACGTACTGATCGTCGCCGTCAGCTGCGTGTGGACTGAAAGTCAAATGAAGCTTCGTCCAGCGCTAGCCGGCTGCCCGTCTCTCTCTCTCTCTCTCTATATTTCTCTGGCTCTCCCTCAGTAGACAAATTGTGTGGCTTTGGATTTAGTTTTATCGCTGTTGAGGTGACAGCTCGGTCAAGGCGGGCACTTTGGAACTGTTTCCAGAAGTGTGGCGGGATTGGCTTAAGTTAGTCAGTTGTCAGACGCTCCAGCAGTCGCACTCAAAGTCGATTCAGCGACATTGAGAGAGCGTAAAAGTTGAGAGAGCCAGTAAGAGTGAATAAAATAAACATAAATTGGTGAGAGCTTTTTATTTATTTTGTTATCCGTCATAACCTTCGCCCGCTCACACTCTGTGTCAGTGTGTGTGTGCTGGCATGTATGTGTGCGTGTGCTTCCATTCTACAATTCAACATTGATAAAGTAAATGTTATTGTAAACTATTTGCCATGTAATCGATTTGAAACGGTACAACTTGCTGTTCACCCGGCAGTTTATAGAAACTTTGTATACTTTTATAAGTTCTATGTATATGTATTCCATTTCATATCGTCGAAATGGTTCATCCGCTGACCGTTCATTATTCTTGCTTAATTGTTTTTGTTTCTCATTATACCCTGTATCCATGTGTAATGCAATGGATATGATTATTTAAAGGGTTAAAAATGAATAATCGTATTAATTCACTATTTCTATATCTTTCCAAAACCATAAAATTCAAAAAACTAAAATGTAATTCAAGTTTATTTTACAATTTGTATTTTCATTTTTGTCAAACCAAGATCAATTAAAATGTTATTTAATTATTTAGTATGTATTAGCAGTATATTAGCTTGGGTTTTATTATTATTTATTTGAATTCAACTTAAAAGCAAAATTTTATTAGCACAATGCATGCAGCGTATATCATAGTTATGCTTTAGTAACTTGGGATAAATTTGTTTGCTGGGCGTATTGAAATTATGTATTTGAAATGCCCTTTATGTAATGAATAAATGAACTGCGTCGATGGGGCATTTGGCAAACGCAAATGTATATGCATACATACATATATGTATTCAAAACATTTATGATCAGGTGGTAGGCGCCAAGTTAGAAATATAGATAATTATGTGTGTGTATGCATGTAAATACAAACATATGCATGTATGTACATATGTACATGTATAGAATAATGAGTTCATTTTAATAAATTGCCTTCATAATTTGTAATTAGGCTCGTTATTTAAACAGCAAATTCTTATTAGGCAGCAATTCGCACTGCGAGTCAAGGTTCAATTAGAACATTTAACATGCAATTAAATTGCAGCACTAAATATACAACAAATTTGTTAAAGTTTCGATAAACAAACAAACAATTGTAATTGGGCACAAACTGTTGCTAAGGCAAAGGCTAGAAGTGGAAAATAGCAGTCTAGATAATTTAAAAAGTAAATGTTTTTTATTTTTGGATTCTGTTTTATTATTTGCATGCTGAAAAAAAAAAAATTGAAAACACGTATTAAACACCTCTTTGGCGGTTGTATTCCAATTAGACTTTATTTGCAGCATTCAACTTGATTTGAGATGTTTACATTTGCATTTGAAACAAAAAACTGCGCGTGCAAGCTTTTCGAAAGCTTTTATCCGTTGTGCTTACACAGTGCTTTTTAGTTCAAATGGACTTTAAGCGGCAAAACGTCCAATGGCCCATTAGCTCAGCTGGTTAGAGCGTCGTGCTAATAACGCGAAGGTCGCGGGTTCGATCCCCTCATGGGCCAAGAAAAAAATTTTTTTTGTATTTGTTTTTTTGTCTTATATTACGGTTTTATAAATTATTTTGAGTGCTTCATTTCATTGATTGGAGGGTTATTGGCCACGTGTGGCGCTGACAGCCATGATGAAGTGACAGAATGAAAATGTTCACCCAAGTAAATAAATTAAAAGGAATGTCTGAAAGTCGACGCCAAAGCCGGTCAACTTGAGTGTGGTCTGCGAAATGGTGCATGCCCCAGCACGTGACCCGTCGCCGAAAATGACGCTACTAGTTAATTGAGTACATATTGTATGGCATTAATAAATTGACTTAACATTTTCCATTCAGTTATTTCTTTGTTGTTTTGCATTTGCAGCTCCCAATACACAAAAACTCGCGATTTATCTAAATTATGGCCACCTCAGTGCTGCTCGCATGTGGTCTGAATGAACAAAAGTTGCCCGGTTTCGTGCACATCAGCGAGGAGTCCAATGTGGATGGCAGCTTTCTAATTAGCTGCATTCTGGGCCAACGTTTGCGCATATCCAATGCGGGCACGCTGCTCGTCTGTCTGCAGAACCATTATCAGCATTACTTCAATGCGGGCATGCGACTCGGCTACAACTCGAACATCTTTCTGGGCAAGACGCTCAACGTGATCGACGTGCTCAGTGATATGGCACGACATGGACTCAGCTCCAAGTGGCTGTGCTCACCGGATGGCCTTACCCTAACCGAGCAGCTGATCAAGGACATTCGCTTGCAATTGGACCAAAACTATGCCAATCGCAGCAGCTACACAATTCTGATTGATAATCTATCTATACTCATCAATTTGGGCGCCACCAAGCAGCAGGTTCAGCAGTTCTGCATGGATCTCGCTGACCTGGCCAAGGAGCACGATAACCTGACGGTCATCACCAAGCTGAGCAACAGCGACATTCATCCGCTCACGGACAACAATGTGGCCAAATTGGGTAACGTGCGCATCCAGGTGTTGCGGCTGAAGAGCGGCTTCTTCCGCGAGGTCGATGGCAAGCTACTCATTGAGCGCGTTCTCGACGAGGGCAGCTATGCGTGCGAGCAGTCCCGCAAGGAGGTGCTCTACAAGGTGAACGATCGCAACGTCAAGATATTTAATCCTGGGGAAATCGGCGTCAAGGCTTAGCTTTAAACACGCATTGCATCACTTTTGTATGGAATTTATTAAAGCCCATTTTGATACAACTACCAAAACCCTTTTTTAATCTGCACTTGCACGAATCTTTAGCTGCTTGCGCACAATCCTTGGCCAGGCCGACAAACAACTTGTCAACGTCTCCCAATGGTCATGTGCCAATAGCATCTGCTGTTCGTTAGTTTCACGTTCGTTCTAATTGCGTTGGCATCTGCTGACGTCACGCCAGTTGGACATCGGCCATCACAAATGACGCACACAATATGATGAATTCCTGTCTGGTCATGACTTTACGGAGGGTCCGACTAAGTAAACCAAAGCCGAGTTCAAATGTCCTGTGAGCGCAGCTGTCATAAAAGATAAGGGATAATATTGAATATACCAGCCCAAAATGGAGACAAACAAGACAACCGACTGGCCAATACTCTGTTCACTGGCCAAGAACAGCCCAAATACAAATTTCCAAAAAGAGACTTGACTATCTTAACTAATTTGGAACTTTAAAATCTTAATACAACTATCACAGAGATAAGTGAAAGGTAACCCATAAGTGTCAATTAAGAAGAGAAAGGGTCTATACATTTGTATAGCAGCTTAACCAATATTCTCTCTTTAATTTTGTAAGAAGTGTATAGAAAGTTAACGGCATATCGAATTTTAGCAAAAACGCCCCCACAAGTTAATCAATTTTTGTCTGGTCAGAAAAAACTAGACAATTTTCAAAGAATTTGTTTGTAACGCAATCTTTTATCGACATCTTGAGTTTTCCATTAATAATTTTTAATTGTTTAATATTTGTTGATCTCCGATGCCGACAATGGCCGCGTGCAACACTGGCTCGCATAGCCAAACTCTGGCGCCGTCTTAATTAATTGCATGGCGTTGTTTTCGCTATCCGTTTTAAACCGAAAGCTTAAGGACACGTAAGCCGCAAACTATTTTTGGTTAATCAAAAAATATGGTTATCCCAAATGGAAACGTGGGCGGAACGTATCGGAAATTGACGTTGTGTCTGGAGTAATACATATTTATGTACATAATAAACGACCCGCAGCCTGTTTGCAGATAAAGCACTAGGAAATATTGCTTTGATTAAGCTTAAAACTGGGCTCAGTCCAGTAACCAATAGGCCCATCCATAGGCCAAGTTAATGACAGCATTGTGAACAATTTAATGTTCCAGCGGGAAATTTCGTTGCATACGTTCGGGCTGGAGAATATTTACGCTCGATTCGCTTGTACCACTTACACACACAATCACGCACACACACAAATTGTGACAATGGCATCATCACGAAGCCAACAAAAAAAGAAAAGCCATAATTTATTTTCAGCTGTAGGCCTCATAAGCCCAACTCGCCTCGCATACCCTTTCATCACTGATAATAACGGCATATTAGTATGGTCCAGGGTTGAATATATTCTTGAAAGCCAGCCCCACACAACATCAATTTTTTAAAGATTTTGTTGTGTTGGCAGCCAGCTGATAGTCGATTTATATCGTCATTGTGTCGCGCACACATACTCATAATTTGTGTTTTGCTCGACAAGCACAACGTGGCGTATGCGCAATATTTATTTAACTGCCGCAATTTTCGCTTTAAACTCTGCTGTTCAGCTAAAAGGTTTTTCTTATAGCTGTTTATTTATTTGAAGTGCTTGAGCCTAAAAGGGTTTCAAATTATGTTAACGTAATGAAAGCACAAAAAGCCAAAACTGTTTCTCAAATTATAAAATACAAGGCTGAAGCACATGTTGTAGTCGAGCTGCTGGCCACTCAATGTGGCTTTAAAACCATCTGAGTACTTATGTAAGTGTACACGTCCTTGCAACTGTCTTATGTGCAGAGGCTTTTAAAGTGGTTGCCTCTTTAATACCCATCAAATGCTAATAAAGAAACGGGGATGGGAAGGAAGTCTGCCATATAACTGTACACATATATCATCAATCAGCATCAATCGTATAGCAAAGCTAACTATTTTTACTTTGCTTATGGCATATGTTAAGGCATTTCGTAACTGGGTACGACGTATATTAATTGGTTAGAGAAAAACAGATCAAATAACGGAATAAATAAATTGTACCAGACAAAGGAAATACACTTACGAGATGATATTTTTATTTAATAAAACTTTTATGTCTGCATAATTTTCTCTGCAGCTTTTATCTTAAGTCATTGGGTCATAAAGAAAGTAAATCCATTTTGACATATTTGAATACGAGCGCCTTATAATATTTAGATAAGACAAATCGTAAAGTCCAGTAAAAAGGCATTGACTGCGAAATACGCTGTTTAACTTATAACTTGGTATTAATACATGAACTTAATGAAAAGAACGTATGAGCATCCTATTTGTATATTACAATCGACTATTTGAAAAACTAAGATTTGTTGTCTTTATGTTTACCAATGAAAGAACTGGTTTAGGGTATTAAAAGGACGATTAAATACGTGAAGCAGCCAAATTATAATTCTTATCTATAGTCATTTATTCATAAGGGTGATAAAAATAAAATATCTCCAGCTCGTGAGCGGTAACCCATTCCAGATTTTACTCGGGGCCAGCGGCTTTTTAGGATTGCTGTTTGCATAGACAGCTCTGAATAGTAAAAAATATTATATTATAGATGCTCGCATGGAGTGTGGGTCTACATATTAGGAATACCTTCCGTTACCTTCAGATTATTTTGTCACACGCTCTGCAGCAGACGAGTGATGTAGACGTTGTGGACAGTTCAAATTCTTAAAATATTTATCTGCAATGGACTTCGAGAGTGTGTTAGAGAAATGTGGAAGTTTTGGACGGTACCAGTTTGTATTGCTGGTGCTCTATGGCTATACGAATATACTCTCGTCCTTTCATTACTTCTCACAGACCATCATCAGCTTTACACCTACGCATAGGTAATACTTCGAAAATTGTTTAGTTCAATTTAAAAAATATATCCGCCTTTAGATGCCTGCCTCCAGAAACTTCAGATGTCTTGGACCTTACAAATATCACATCCGTCGGCCGCTGCAGTTACAGCAAATGGAATCCTGATCTGTTAGAGAACCAAGAATTCAAATGTGATGCCTGGGAATTCGATCGTGAAAGCAATTATGAGAGCATTACAACAGAAGTATGTTATCAATATTCATCAAATCCATTTAGTTACTTACACTGGCATCCCCAAATATTGCGCACAGCTCGAGTGGGTCTGCGATGATGCCTACAAATTGGCCGTGGGCCAGTCGTTTTTCTTTATTGGCTCCGTCCTGGGCACCATATTCTTCGGCTATCTGGCGGATCGAATTGGCAGACTGAAGGCCTGTATGCTGACCACCCTGACTGGCGCCTTAGGCGACTTTCTCACCTCCTTTGTGCAGTCGCTGCCGTTCTTCTCGGCAGGCCGCTTCATATCGGGCCTTTCGACCGACACGCAGTATATACTGATGTACATATTGGGTAAGTCTCACCTGCAGCTTATTGTTTTCACTGTTATTGGAATAGTCTGTTCGTATATTTACAGTGTTCGAGTATCTTAGTCCCAAACGACGCACCTTAGGTCTAAACATTGTCCTCGCTGTCTTCTATGCCATCGGTCTGATGGTCTCGCCTTGGCTGGCCATGTGGGTGGGCACCTGGCGGAACTATCTCTGGGTCGCCTCGCTGCCGGCATTGGGCGTGTTCTGCTATCCGTGCCTGCTCTTCGAGAGCGCCGAGTGGCTGTTGACCAAGCGCCAATTCGAGAGGGCGGCGGAATGCCTGCGCCGCATTGCAAAGTTCAATGGACGCCAAGTGGAAGAGTCTGTGTTCGATGAGTTCATTAAATACTATCACGATAAACTGAAAGAGGAGCAGAAAACCACAGCCGATACCTTCATGGGCATGCTTAGGACCCCTCGATTGCGCAAATTTACCATCATTCTGTTCATCAAATCGTAAGCTAATCAACATTGAAGATAACGGTAGAAAATACTATATTAATTTCCTTGCAGCATGATCATCACGGTGGCCTTTGACATACTCAGCCGTAATATGGAGGGCATGGGCACGTCGCCGTTCAAGCTCTTCTCGTACACCGGAATTACGTACTTGCCTGCGGGCCTGACTATAATACTCTTCCAGAACTACATTGGCCGCAAGGGCATGGCCTGCGTCTCCCTGTTTGTGGGAGCTGTTATTACGGCCGTGACGGGCTTCTTGATAGCCAGCTTGGATCCCGTAGAGAACTCAGTCCTACTGGCCTTGATGGTGGGCCTGGGCAGGTATGGCGGCGTGGTCGCCTACGATGCGGAGGCTCAGTATGCCGCAGAAATAATACCCACTAGTGTCCGTGGTCGAGGCATGTCCAATATACATGTTATAGGCTATGCGTTTGGCTTCTTCAGCTCGTACATCATCTTCCTGGGCACTTTTTACAGGCCCCTTCCGTCGCTTTTCATTAGCTTTCTAATGTTTATTGGCTCCGCCTTGTGCCTCACCCTGCCGGAAACAGTAAAGAAGTAAGTGGTCTACCTCGTGTTCCATTCAAATATTTACCCATTGATTTATAGGAAGCTACCCCAAACCCTGGCGGATGGAGAAACGTTTGGCTTGGGCGAAAAATGGTATTACTTTCCCTGCTTTAGTCAAAAGGGGAAATTGACCGATATTGAAAATACTCAAAATACGATTGTAGTGAATCAGCTTTCAAAATAAAGTTTTTTATTATTGTATATTTGTACTAAACATTGTCTCTTATTACGTAGTACTACTTTGAATTGGCTAAAGCTTACCGAATCTGATAAGAAATGTTAGAGCATCAAATGCCAGAGATCAGTTGTAATGTATATAACTATAATTTCGGAGATTCCGGATATTGTTCCTTATCAGTTGGCAAATATTTGAAAGTACGGACGGACTTGGCACTAAGCAGTGAGTATCGCAATGTCAATAAACTTGTAATCTATATTATATACCTGTTAAACGCACGAGTTCAGTTATAAAGCTGTCAGATGTCGTATAACGTCCCTTCTATTGTTTACCCAACAGGCGTGACTTCCAGTATCCGACACCCCTAATTCTATTATAAATCTTGGACTTATGGGTTTTACGATTGCCTAAAAACCTAATTACCCGCTCGGTTTGTGGCCGGGTTAACTACCTGATAACAGAAATCAAGAGAAATATATATGTCGTAAAAGCCCCTTTAGAAACTTCTTAGTCACCCCTCGTCAGCATTGGGCATTATGTCAGGTCTACTGCAACTGCGCTTCAGCTGAAAACATTTCATCAGAAGTCTGGAAGGGGCCTCTCATACTATATAATACGTTATGTCGGCAATTACTAAGCAGACAGTTGTTGAATCCGGCAGCTTTTCTAAATCTACAGTTATTGTGTTTGTTCTGGTCTCGGGGTGTCATTAAAGATAACAGAAGCCAATTCACACGTTAATCTCAGCTGGCTCACAAAGCCAGTAACTTGGCACTTAAAGACGACGCACTTATCCAGCTGTAAAGGAATTGGCCAACTGTTAATGGGCAACTCTTTGATTTACTATAAAAAGTGTGTGTGATTGTCAGAGTTTATGAATTAAGACAACTACGTATGATGTTGTGTATGATGTTTAGCTCTTTAAATATTATAAAAATCAAAGCAATTAATCGGTATTCAGAAGTGTGTGAGATGTATGACATCTTAAAGTCCGGTTGACCTGACTTAAACGACTGACTTTAACGCGCAAAACTCACAATTTATCCAAATAGAAAAGTCTTAAAGCTACTTTTTTGAGTTCGTCAGAAATTCACGCCTAAAGCATGAAAGCCAGGAAATGAACTTTTGGCAAATGCGAGAAAGATAAACATAATATGAATAAAAGAAGAAATTTATGGAAAGGCACGCAAATACTTGGTGATAAAAAAAGAAATTCTCAAATACAAGCTGAGCTAAAATTAAATCAAATAACATTTTGTTTGGAATTTTTGAGTTGTTAGCATTTGAGTAGTCAAATCTTAACCACATGGCCAAATGTCTACATGAAAATCCATTTCCGCTGAGTTGAGCATTTGATCCAGCTACATTTTGAATTGTTTAATTGTTTAATTGAATTCGACACAGAAGTGAGCAGCAGCAAAGTTGAGAAATTAAGCACGTACTTTTTGGGTTAGAAAGGAGAACCCAAATGACCGTGAGGAACAGAGAGTTAGATAAAAGTTTCGCAAAGCGAATGAAAATTTGTGCAATTTTCATATCAGCGTTGGCTTCGTCACATTTGAGTGCAGCCAATGAACATTTGGCTGTGTCGTCCTTCTATCTCCACATTTCTATTTTTTTTCTGTTTTTTTCTGTTTTTTTTTTTTTCTGCGGTTCCGGCCAATTAAGGAAACTGTTTTGTCAACCAATTTACCATTTAACAACAAATTTCTGTGCAGCATTGCGCAAATATTTCCTGCACACAATTTGATATTAAATTTAGTGGCTTTGATAATTTTCGTTTTTTGCTAATTTATTTCTATGAAAATGTTTATAATTGAATTAGACTTTAACATGCTTGACAACTTGGTAATCGAGAGAACAGCGGCTGATAAAACTCTCTCACAAACCAAAAATAAATAACATTTAAAATGATTACGTTGCGTATACGCAACATTTGACGCCCGAACGCTTCACTCTTTATGTCTTTCCAATTCAGATGCGACAACCTTGAATGGCACTTGTCTATCATTTTCATTTTCATTTTCATATTCATTTTTCTCCTTTCCTATCTTGGGTATTAGGTTTTGAGCTGAAAGTGTTTTACCGTTTCGTGGCTTCGTCCTGGTTTGTGGTCCTTGGCTCTCAGGTTATGTTTCGCACAGGAAGGCAAAGGAGCTTGCGTTAAGTGCTGTTGATGTTGCTTTTGCTGATGCTTTTTCACACCTACGCAGGTTAGTGTAATGAAATTTCAACATAATGTCGCACAATCTTCCAGGATAATGTACACGCACGTTCAGAAATGTGGCGGGGCAGATCAATCCCATAACGCATGTCCAGGTCTGTGGCACCATTCGAATTTCAATATCCATGGATATAAGTGGCTCGTAACTCAAAGAACAAATTGCTGCGTATGACACGCGATAGTTAAAATACCCTCAACTTTATAAATTGTGCAATCAGTCTGTGCGCTAAGTTAAGATATTATTGAAACCAAACATGAACTTGTGTTTGAATCCATTCCAAGTGTGTTTCTTGCTCTATTATCTGAATGATTTTTGGTTCATTGATTTAAATAATGTTTTGCCTATTGGGACAGTTGGGAGGCATAGAAATATATTATACGTCCGTTGCTGTACATCCAAAACTCTTATCTCTGTAAATTCTTGATAAATATTATTCCGAAACGATTTTAAGCCATATCTCTTGAACAATCGCCTTTAAGGATTCAAGTGCGTGGCACATGATGTGATAAAATCGTCATACCCCTTTGCAGGTTTGCGAGGGCATAAAAAGACAATATGGATGCGTTTATGTTGTTGTCGCTCGTTTGCAGGGAATTGCATTAAAATGCTGTTTGTCCCGCTTTGTTTTATTTGTCAGAACACTTTTTACTGCCGGCCCCGACGTTCACGTTACGTATACGTATACGTATACGCATACGTATGCGAGTCTATCGATGCTCTTTTCCACTTCTGATTGCTGTAACAGGGGGCACAATCGATGGCAGCACCACGTGCCGAGTGTGTTTGGAATGTTATGAATAGGATTTACTGTCGCTGATACTCGTCCCACCAATCTATGGGCAACCGTATCTACTCATTGAAATGGATGACCACACTGGCTCGTGGAGGACCTGTTGGTGTCCAGCTTTGTTTCGACCGCGCGTGGCACCCATCGTAGCCAAGTGGCAAGCAGCTGCCTTAGTGTGAGTGTGCTTCTCGTAAAATGCTAGACCAGCAAATAAAATTGGTTTCAGTTACGGAAAAACCAATACAATCGACTGAAGTAAATCATTTCCCAATAAGAATAAGAAAGTTAATAAAATGCATCTCACATTTCCTTTAAAAAAAACTTCTATATTTCCATCTTGTACTCAAGTAAAACGGCAATCTCTATTCGGAATGAAAGAAATATTTAAAATCTGGAATAGCTGTATTCGAGCCTTAATTGCTATTGCGTGCACTTAAGCAGCAATAAGTTTGCCTGCAGAATGCCGAATGCCGAATGCCGAATGGTAAATAACTTGAAAGTCTGGTTAAGTTTTTGGCTTCTCGTAGGCGTTTGCTTGAGTTCTCGGAATGGTTATGGCCAACCCGCAGATTTTCATTCGGGCCAGGGCAAAAGCGTTTAATTACAGGGAGATATGCTCCCACTAGTGTTCCTCCTTTCGAAGGATCTTATAACTTAGCGAGCCGCTAATTTGGCTACTGCTGACACCGCTAGCCAAGTTTATGACTGTAATTTGGCTAAAAACTTTGGCATTTCAGTAAATTCTGCTCACAGCTCGAGGCGCTGAAATGTGGGCACTTGAGTTGAAAGTTCTGCGAAGAGCCAGCGCTCAGGCTTGGTTCGATGAAGTGCAAAGGGCAACTGTGTGGGAGGATAACGGAACGTCAACATCAACTTCAATATCAACATATGTGGCCAGAGGTAAACAATGTCTGACAGACAAAAAGGCACCTACCCACACGCTCACACGCTCACACACTCACACACTCACACATTCACACAGCCATATCAATAAACTCAACCTGGATTTACTGTCAGCAGTCATGTACTGTATACCCTGTTAAGCAGAGTGGTGATTAGGTCGGGTATGTCGTTTCTTAAGTTACAGATATTTTGCTGGTATTTATTTATATACATATAAAAGGTTCGTCTGACTTCCTTTCTTGCCAGCCGTAAGTTTTCATACTTCCTCTTTTAATACATTAGCTTTTCATTTGACATTATTACTCGGCTGGCTTGAATAATTTAAATGTGTTCTTCCTATACAAATGCTTATTACGTGGTATCTTTAAGTTCGATGCCCACAGACAGAGCTTGTTTTTGTTTTGCCAACGGAAGTAAAACGTTTTGGCTGTGGCCCAGTTCTCAGGCCTGCAGCCATTGTTAATAGAATGCATTAAAGCAGATTAAAGGCAACGCGGTAGCAGGTGGATCTGGCAAAAAAGAAATAAAACCGTTTCTAGCGCTCTTATCACACACACCATTGCAATAATTCGTAAGCTAGTCACGAGCGCGTCGCCGGCTCGGCTCGTATTGAGGAAGGTCGTCAGCTTGTTTTGGCCACAAGTTGTGCACTTGCTTGGACTAATTTTAATTATTTCTTTCAGCATTTTTCATTAGGCCAATGTCACACCCACACACACACACACATACACACACAGCAGAGGAAACGAATGTCTCCCCTGGCAATTTATTTAATGAAATCATCAAATTATACAAAATGTGCCGCCGAAATGTAACTGCAAAGCAAATTGTACATTGTTATTGTTATTGTTGATGTTGTTCTTGTTGTTGTTGTTGTTGTTGTGATTGTCCTTGTTGAAGTTTGTGTTATTATTGTCAGACCACAGAAAAAACGAAACCACAGCCACGACATGCTCCATCTAGCGTCTCCTCCCAAGCACACGCAAACAAGTACGGTGAAGACAGTAACATAACGAACTTATATAAAAGGACATGAAAGTCACACAAAATAGACCATTGGCATTAAGCAGAAGAAGAGCAGAAGTAAATTGAAAAATAAAAGGTAGGACATCCCTTAGTCGAGCATGCCGTACTCGATCATCCTAGTTATTTATACAAATATATTTGAATGTCTTTCCCCTTCGCTTTGAGCAGTTGATTGGTGCTCGTGTCACGCTTGACACGCGCCCATCTCTATTTGAAATTTGCCCATTCACAGACATAACTTGAATGTCCTGCCAAGCGGCTTAGACCAGTGCCTCATCTCAGCGAAAGGTCAACCACGTGGCCCGGAATCACATTTCGTGGCTCAATTACACAATTAATCAGAGCATTTGCAGTCGTATATAAAGCAGCTTGAGTCTGACTTTGTTGTCCCTTTGCCCGCGTCCAAGGATTTGTGGCCAAGCCAACTTTTTCAATTAACACAAAATTATGCAAATTGTAAGTGTGTGAGTGTATGTGGGTGCCAAAGACCCTTTGCTGGTCGCACGGCCTCGAGCAGACGCCGAAGGATCTGAAGGAGCTGAAGGAGCTTTTGGAGTTGCTCGGAGACCGAAATCGGTGAAGTATCAAAGTTTACTTACTGCTGCCATAAAAACTAAACTTTGCAAGTTGTGAGGTGTGTCTTTTAAAACATCACAAGAAGAAGAAGAAGAAGAGGAAGAAGAGGAAGAGGAAGGGGGAATTGCCACATAATAGCTGCGCTAATGGCTTGCAATGTTAACGCAGTAAAGAACACTGCTATAAATTAAATGAAATTATACAAGGGTTGATCGCTAAGTTCTATATTTATACTCAAATTCAGTTGTAAGAATTGAGAATTGATAATTGAGTTATTTTAATAATCCAAAAAATAGGTTTATAATACAAATTTCTTCATTTAAGTTTTGTTACGATTAAAAAACTTAAAATACACATTTAGATCACATAGAATTGAATATTTTAGAATATAATGCATAGCTGTTATAATATAAAATCAATGGTGGATCAAAAATAAGTCTTTCTTCTTATCAATGTACATATTATCTACTGTATCGCCTAACTTCTTTAATAAATAATTTAAAAATATAAAACGAACCTCGCAGCCTTGGCATAACTGCCAACAGTGGAGCTAACGTAGTTATACTGTTCGTATCGTGGATGCCACAACTGGCAGCAGTTGCAATATATTTACTTCAATATATGTACGTAACGGAACGCTATGCCGTATTCCAATTTCCCGTAGTAGTCGAGGCTGACTGTGGCTGCACAGAAGTTAGCGTTGCCGCCGGGGAAGTCAACTTGCACCATTCATCAGACTGCGGTTGCAGCATTCCCTCCCTTTCCCTTACTCCATAGCTCTTTGTTTAACTTCCCATCTTCCATTCCCGGTATCCCATCTCTCTGAGTCAATTGGCACTCGAATTTCTTTGATGGTTGTGGCCCACTTTTCGTCTCGTTGCGCTTACTTAGGCGCCTAATTTACGAACTTTGCATAACACACACAAATGATGAACTGCCTTGCCGAGAGTGTGTGTGTGTGTGTAAGTGTGGGGAATGTCTAATGTCTGGGTGTCAACAATTTTTTTGTTGTCTTAAAAATAGGTGACACAACTCACAGACACAGTCGTGTGTACCTGCAAATGATTTTAAACTATGGTTTGGGCTAAAGCTCTTCTTACATTTTTAATACAAAATAATTAATGGGGTAGAATGTCAAATAAGGGGTATATATGGGGTATATATGGTGAAATTCCAAATCAAAGCAAAGTTTGTAAAAGTTACTTCTGAAATTTATTAGGGATTTATCGACAGTTCTGCTTTAGCCTATTAATAACAGCCCTATTGCTAGATCAAGCGATTAAGTTAAACTGTAATATATTATATGTAGCATACAGGGCGAAACTGAAGCGAAAGCGTTAAACAGAACTGGAATTTCCAAAACATAAAATTAAACAAAATGAAATAATTTGATACAATCTTTTAAGTGGATGATATGCTTAATGTAATTGGTACAAATCGATTTTAAATGCAACAACAATTTCGACTACGGTTGATTTGATGTCGCGCCGACTTTTGCGCCGCATAAATCAACATTGACCCAAAAGCATTTTTTGGATATTCGATTGATTTAATGTTAATGTTATTTTTTTGTATTTTTTTGTTGTTGTTCTTGTAGTCGTCTGTATATTGTTTACATCGTTTTATACAATTTATGTTCTCTACCTTCATATTATTAAAATTTATGTATGGAAAATAATAATAAAAAATCGTAGCATACTTTGAGGCGGTCGCTTTTTGTGACCGTTTGGCTAAGTTGTATTTGGCCTGTTTAGCATTGATTTATGCCGGACAGTGTTTGTGTTTTGAAATGTGGGCGTGTTCACTTTTTGCCTGCACTTGATTTGTGGCCGCCTGCCTCTGAAAAAAGGTCACATTGTGAACTTGTGAACTCCCAACTCAGGTTTTGATATATGAGGAAAGACAGCGAAAATCACTTTGAATGTTGTCAGCGAGTGGGCTAAAATGAAATAGCATTTGTTGCTCACGTGTGTGGGATGAGTGTCGACGCGTTTCTGTTTTCCCGCTTTGCCGTTTATTGCGTTTCATTTCACTTGACTGCTGATTTTGGCAACAGCCAACAGCCAACAGCGTCCGCTCCGTTGGCCACATCAACGCGCAGACGATGAGCAGCCGAGCTGTAGCATCCATTGAAGCGCACCCAAATTATTTCAATTAGTGTCGACTGTTTCAGCCATGCAAATGTGTCCTATCAAGGCTATCCAAATGTGGCTACAATACAACTAAAATAGAGACCACACTGGTGCTGCTCCAGTAGACTATAAGATCCGTCTATTGGGTAATGGACGGCGGCACCATTGGAAGTCAGTTGAGAATTCCCTTTGCGTGTATCGCAGCTTGTACGCGATTTGTAAAACGGATGTGGCCACCCTCAACCACACACACACACACATACACGCACACACACACACACACACACACACACACACACACACACATACACGCACACACATGGTTAGAGACATGTCCTGAGACACATGTCGCTTTTAACGAGCGGTCCTGGCCCGGCATCCGCCTCAACATTATTAACCTTTTTTCCTCTGCTGGTGCTATCGGAATAACTCAAATGCTTTGCTGCAATTGTTGTTCCGTTTCATTCCGCGGCAATTTGTGTGAAAATTTATTCCCACAAACACACAACCTTATACTCACATACACACACAGCTGGTAGTTGTGGTCAATAGTTAAAATGTTTGCGAATACAAGTAAATTGTTTGCTGCATAAGGTTCTTATTTAGAAAATTGATTTAGGATATGTGAATTTCGTTACTCTTTATTTAGGTCTTTCTACTGGCTATTTTTATAAAAAAGTTCATTTGATTTCAATTAATCATTATATTTCAAGTCACTTAAGTTTGAACTTTCACATAAGCAGCTCAATCATAAAATATTAAAATATATCCTCGTAGATAATTCATAGAGTTAAAGATATCTAACTGTTTATCTTTACCTTTTCTATAAAATTAAAAATGTGTAAACAGAAATTACAATTGATATATCGAATTGAAAATATTTTTTTTTTATTATATTATCTAAGAATCATGCATGCAAATATATTCAATATATTTCATTAATGACAAGCTGTTAAATTCAGAAAAAAATAATTCAATTAAAAGGCTTAATTGCTTATATTAATTGACAGTTTTAATTATGCAAGTATATAAATAAGTAAAGCGCATAAATTATAATATAAAGAACTCTTTAAGAATTTCAATCTGAATTATTTTACTAACGTTTAATTGAGTTATAGCCACAAAGTTTTGTCATATTTTTTTATACACTTCACATATTTATTATTTTATCCGCATTTATAAATTGTGGCACTTTCTATTTAATCTGGTATTTCGAATTGGTTTCCCAGTTGGCGCACACTTTGTTACAATTAGTGCATACAAAAAGTTTTTAGCACAGCCCAAAACTAACGGTAATTAATAAACTTTTAATACGGCAATAAACAATTGGTATTGTTGTCAAACCTCTAATTAATCCAACAGCACAATTGCAAAAGTTGTGCTCAACAGGAATTGTTAGAAGGTGAACTGTAAACAGGGCGACAAGTAGATACCCATTGAATATAGAAAATCGGGTTAGGATACTTTTTATATAACAGACAGATAAGAGAGGCTAAAAAAAGAGGATTAAGAATGTTGGATGTTATAGAAAGGAGATCACTAAACTGTAGTCAGGCTAACCTATAGTCGACACAACGCATTTATTTTTTCTTGTTTTATATGCATTTGATAATAATGCAAAATCCTTTTGCTGCTGGGTAAAATATCGTTCGGACAGGATATCCCGCACGAGAATCGGCCGAAAGAGTTGGCGTTCATTTGGTTAATGAATTTCAATCGATGTCCGCTGCGGATTTAAATAAAGCCCGAGCGGATTACAAAAGACACGCTTCTGCGGAGACTCTCGAACAGTTGGCATTTACTTCGCATGGATTAAAGAATGGGAAATGGTCGATAATGGACGTCATGGGGATCAGAAGTGCGTTAAATGTTGTTTAAAGGCAATCTTTAAGTTTCAGCCGGTACCCGAGCAATAATTATGAGAAGTTGTGGCGAGGAATACAACAGAGCAAAAAGAAGAAAACATAAAGAGACATCAAGTCGACAGGCTTGATGGGCAGTAATTGGGAGGTTTGGGTGGTTCTTGGATACCAGTTCATGGGTCCTTGGTCAAGGCTAAGAGTCTTTATTGTACGGCTGCAATTGTACAAGCCATTCGAGTTATTTTTGGTCCTTCACTCGATTGTGTGCGTGCGTGTGTGTGTGTGTGTGTGTGTGTAACAAGCTGCAGCTAATCTTTGGCTGTCTGCTCGGCGATTTGGCCTTTTTGTTTTGCCCTTCTCAGTTGCCACTTCTTCTTCTTCTGTTACCTCCTCGACCCGATTCGCTATCTGCGATTGCGTGTTGGGAGTACATGAAGGCCATAAAACAAACACTTTTAGTTTGTTGAACTGTGACCGGGAGCTGCGTTTAATTCGTTGTCAAAAATTGGGGGCGAAATTTGATGCGGCTGCCAGCTGTCACTTGCGACAATGTTTTGCTTTAATTTTTTTTAAATTTATCAAATATTCGCTTAAAAATGTATGTTCCATTTTGAATAAGTTTATTACAAATAATAGAGGGAGAACGGAAATTTTCTTTAGTATGTGTGCTTGCATTACGCGAATCTTGTTTACGTAAGATTTACCTGTTATTCATTATACTTGTAGCGAAACGGTAGCTGAAAAAGATATTGCTTTTAAAACTTGGAAAGATGTTGCCCAATAAAATCAACCATACAGCGAAAATATTTTATTTAAAGCGATTTCAATTAATAGTAAGGAAATGAAAGAATCTATTTAAAAATAACGATTTGTCTGCTCTACGCCTGATATTAAAGAATAAGTGTTCAAAATTTCTGGTCTGAAGATCTATATCCACTTTAAATTGGTTTAACTCGGTTAATTTTAATCCATTTTTGAAAAATGATATTATTTCTGACTGAGCGTAGCCGGTAGAATGAAAGGGAATCATCAGATATTGATTTTAGAATCAAGCCCATTTTGACCAAAATGTGAAGGGGTACCCCATGAAATTTTTTCAAAAATCGTAAAAAAATGTATTTTGATATTTTGAATGACAATCGATTCTGCTGACTTATACGAGCTCAAAAAGCCATAACTTTTAAAAATCACACAAAATTTGCCCAATTTACACTTGAAAAAAGCAAAAATTAGAGAAAAAATTGTTTTTACTCGTATATATTTGATATGAATACAAAATACATTTAAAATGTGTATATTATATTGACTCAAATTTAATTTTGACAATTAATTAAAATGCACATAGAAAATAAAAGAGCAAAGGATCGACCAATAAGCAATTTCAATTGCGCACTTGCTGATTGCAATCAAAAATTTAATTCTAATGCACTTTGTGGAATTATAAACAATAAATTGAAAAACTAAAACGTTCTATTGCAGGCTTTGCTGGATGCGATTCGCCAGCAATTTAATTAAAAGTTGGCAAAAGCGCAGAAAACTATGCTATGAAAACGATTTTCAAATGATTTCTGAATATTCAAAGACAATACTAAATGATAGTCGTATATTTCTATTATAAACCTGTATGATAGTACTTGACTATCATTGCATTTTAACAGACTTTATTTATTTTCGACAGCACGCAAGAAAAACTTTTATAAAACCCGCACAGTTGAAGTGCTTTCAAAATTAATAATTGCCAAGCCATTTAAGGTACTTGGGCGATTCAAAATTTGTTAGTTCAGCACTTTAATCTGCTGCTGATGGACTGAAGTCCTTCGGTATGGTAGAGTTTTATGAAAAGTTCAAAGCTTTTCCTGCGGCTACCCGCTTGCTCGTTAAGTGCAGACTTAAACCAAAAAAAAAAAGGACAAAATTCTGAGAAAACAAAACACTAACAGGATGTGGGATTTAAATCTGGACTCTAGCATGTCAGCTTATGAGCTAGGAGACTCTCATAATTTTGATACTTGTGCGTGCTGCCAGACGACAATGGTAAACTGTTTCTCCGAGTTTTTTGACAGCTATTTACTATATATAGAAAATATAAATATAAATATAAATTGTGAGTGTATGTGCATAAAGCTTGACACAGACAACAAGAATTTGCTCTAACAGAGTTACCACACAAAGCGATTTCACTTTCTTTTGTTTAAGGGGGACTTCGGAAAACTACGCTGAATGAAAATCTATCTTATTAAAAGGTGATATTCGTTGATGTATGCATGAATAAGTACATTTTCATATCAATATTTAAACTTATCAGTATGTAACTTATTTAGTAAGTGTCCCAGATATAAATATGGTATCGGATATTCCCCTTTCTGTTTTTTACACACCTTCAGGGCGCGGGGAATCGCAGGTATTTGACTGATGTCAGTGGACTGAATGACAGTCGACACTTTGATTGATCGCACAGACAAACCAGCGATGATTCTAAGTGAAGACTTCCCGGAAAAAGCGTTCTGGGTTAAAAATCTGAAGAGTACGTCTGTTCAGTCAACACAAGTTCAAAGAACTCGTTTGCCATTCAATATATTTCAAAAATTTGACTGACTGTCAAAAGTTAAGCGCAAATTTAATGCAGGAATCATGTTGCTAACAGACTCGGAGTCTTGTATGGATAAGGCTGTGGATTTGCTTGTGCACAATATGTAAAGTGAATACTTTTTATGTTAAGTTAATCAACTGTTAAATGGAGTTCTTGCTGAATTCCTGAAACGCATCAATGTCCTTTCTATGTCCTGCCATAAATCTGACTTTGTATTTTATGTCTTTGGCACTTTAAAGGAAATGTGCTGTTAAGCAGCTTTTAAGCTTGAAAATATTTTTCTACTTTAAAATGTGTTATAATAAAAGAAACCTATATTTGGACTTAAGTAAGTGATGAAGTGCGATTTAAAGAAGTTGAAAAAAACAGATAGAATAAAACATTTTCTAAATTAAAACCTTATGCTGTATGTTTTTGCTCTATTAACAGAAGAAGAATAATTATTTATAGCTGCAAATAAGTTATCGAAGGATATATATATAGAATGAAGTCCTCCTTTCACTTACGATAATTAAATCCAAGTTGTCACTTCACCTACCTTAAAGGAGCTTCCACTGTGTCATCTGCCAAGTGCAATGACTAAGCTGTTTCACACAACTTTGTAAATCCCCTGCAAGCAGGAAGACAAAGCGCACTAGGCAAAAAAAATGTATATAAATAAAAAAGCTAAGAAATTGGTTGCCAAATACAAGAGAAAAAAAAAGGAGCCGATTCTTTTCTCTTGAATTTCCATTCGAGCTAAAGTTGCAGCTGAGCTGATGCTTGAAGGATACACGAGGATGATGAAAGAAAAGCAATTTCTTTTGTTTTTCTTTTGCTTTCGGTGCATCTGAGCAGCTTTATTTGTTTTATATATACTTGTTGCCTCCTAAACACTTAATTTATGTGTGCTGCTTAAGTACCACAGTTAAGCAGCTAGTTCGTCACTTGAAGCCGACATTAGCTTGGCTTTATGCCATGGCATAAATCGTCTGGGCCACCTATTGGCGTGCCTTTTAAATAGCCATCAATTCCGATGCAAACAAGTTTTCTGACCCGACTTTTTGAAAAATAAATTGTATCAAAACAACAATTTGAACGTTGAATGAATGTAACATTTATTTATATATCTTTGTAAGATAAGCTTTTATTTAAATCTAAATCTGAATTATGATTAAATCTGGAAAAATATGACGAAACAAGGTTCGAGGCCAAGAGGCGAGTCATTGGCTCGAACCAAACTTTTTATTTTCAGATATATCTAACTATTTGTTAACGTTAACACACTATATATAGAGAAATATATATATTTATCAATCTAACTATTTGTAAACATTTATTTTCTATCTAACAACTGGCTTCCATTTATCACAGCGACTTGGGCGTGGCAAAGCCATTTCTGCCACCGCCTCCTTCATTGTTGTTTCCCACGTTTTGCTTCTTCCGCTTCTTGCGCCATGGAAACTTGCTCGCCTCGCCGCCCGCTGCGTCCGTGACACTGTGGCTGGTATCTTGATCCGGCAGGCTGCTGCTGCCACTGCCACTGCCACTGCCACTGTAAGCCGGTTCATCCCGACGGCTTATCACGCGCGATAGCTTCAGCCGCATGGGAGGCTGCGGCTCTTCCGACTGTGCAGTTGCCAATAGCAAGGCGCCGTTGTTCGTGGCCAGAAGCGTGCGCTTGGCACGTCCAGGGGCGCAGTGGCTGCGACCCAGCTCAACCGCTTCCGGGTCCAGCAAAGAGTGCGAATTGCCATCACTTAGCCTGGAGACCTGCGTCAGAGCGCTGCCAGCCGGCGTGGCATACAAATCCTGCTTGCGTAGCCGCCTGCCGCCGGCAACTGCACTGCCGCTGCCACCTGCAACCACACCAGCAACACCGCCAGCACCACCAGCAGCTGCAGCCAGGCTGCTGCTATTAATCGTTGTGGTTGTGGTGTTCGTGCGAATGCTGTCCTGCAGCGACAGCTGGTGGTTGGCATCGCGGCATCGAAACTGCACCACACGATATGATCCGTAGGGGTCGAGAGCGTTGTTATTGTTGCTGCAGTTGACGGGCTGCAGCCGCATCGAACCCTGCAGCCGCATCAGTGCACTGTAGTTGTGCTGATGGTATTGGTTATGCTGATGGTTCCGGGCCAGGCCAAACTGACGCGTTAACGTGATCTGCAAGGCACATACCAAAGCAGCCCCGACTGAGCATAAGCACCTCAAGATTGGCTTCACAACTCACCTTGAAGGCCTCGCGGAACTTGTGGCTCATGATGTTGTAGAGCAGCGGGTTGATACAGGTGGATAGAAAGTATAGAACGCCGGATGTGTAGTCAAGTATGTGGAAGTAATCGTTGAAGGCATCCTGACAACGGCAGGCATTAATCAGCGATACCCCATAGACAGCCATCAGCCGCTGGGCGTGGAAGGGGGCCCAGCAGAGAAAGAAGGCAACGGCTACAGCTACTGCAAATAGCGGAGAGAGGGTTACCGAATGCTTACGCTTTATGTGTCTGCGGAATATAGGGTTGGGTACTTAGGAATTGCCGCTGATGTGGCAGCCCACACGGCGTATGCGCGTTATTAGGCAAACTTTTCAAAGTGCGTCGCCCACTTTGTGGCGTTCATGCGTGTCAGTGTGTGAGTGCGTGTCGACATTAATTTCGAATTTTACGCCGCAACACTCAGAGAAAAAATTAATATTTGCTACAAATATTACAACCATGCAGATTGTTTGTAGTAAACATTAATCATAAATCAGTATTCTGTTTTCTTATGTTGAGGAAAGTAAAATCAATCTATAAAATGTATCCCTTATGTACTCAAAGTTTTCTCTGAGTGCATCGCAAAGTTAGTCGGCGTACTTAACGCTTGCTGGGTGCTGATTTTAATCAATCAATCAATCCGCAACTTAATCAAGCCTTACCCAACATTCTGATGACGCGACTTTGCGCGTTTAGGCCACGATTCGCATCGTAGGAGCGTCGAGGCAACGACTGGAGCAGCCTGCTCCGCTTCAGCTTCATTCCAATGAGCACGTAGAGCACACAGATCGCCGTCATGGGTCCGCAGAAGAATATAAATCCGGATACGGCAAACACATGGGCATAAAAATTGTTTTCCATCTGTTGGAGAATATAAAGTCTTTCATTTTAAACTCGTTTTCATGGTCAATCAAGCTGTCCTCATTGGATGTACCCACCGTGCAGGAGTGGCCATTGTCCTGGTTAACCACCGAGAACTGCATTGCCTGCGGCAGGGCCAACAGAAAAGCCGCCAGCCAAATGGCAAAGATGAATTTGATGGCCCGCGATAACTTCGACATGGTGTGTTGCCTGTAAATGTTGAATTCAATTTATGTTACTAGGATTGGCCATAACAGTCTGAATAGCACTCATCGAAGATATATAGGCCGAACGGCTAACCGTTCTCTAAATATCCTTATGGCTACTGTCGACAGTCTACAATATTTCGTGGTTGTTATGAGAAATTAAAATATGGCTCATATATTTATTTTATAAGCACTTGTTCGTTTTTTTTGCTTAAGCTAAATCCGTCTTCCCTATCTTTGTCCCGAACTCGAACTCTAAAAATACTAGACAATGATAACATTGAAAAAATAAACTACTTTGAAAAAGATACGCTTAAAATTGATGAGTAAATGAATATTTTTTGAGAGAAACAAAAACTCACTTTATTTTTTAAACACACCTCATAAATAATTTATTAACAGACATACATATATGCACAAATATATATGTAAGTCCGGTTAATAAAACTATATTAAATAAGCTTGCTGTTTGACTTTTTTAATTGAAATGCCTATTATTGAAGTATTCAATAAAATACATAATAGAACTGTTGAAAGTTTGTGAACCCCTTTCCTATTTTGGTAACTGGCTGGAAAAAGTGCTTTAGTCGACAAAAGAAAAGAAGCAAAAAAGAAAAGAACAGAAGGAGTAAATGCTTCTGCAATTGAATGAATTGATTTTTCTCTTTGTTTGTTTCCATTTATTTGTGCGACTTTTTCTGTAGACCATTGCAATAAATGAAGACAATTCTTGGTACATGTATCTGATAGCTGTTGCGGCTTCGATTCGTATTCGATTACAATTCAACTAGTTGGGCATTAATTACAAATATATGTCAATTGACTTAACCATAAAACATCATAAAACTACTCCAAAAAATTGGAATGTAATTTGGTAAGTAATGATTAGCAATAAATAAAATATATTTGAGGTTAATTACGTCTGCATATATTATGTTTAGAGATATAATTTATAGCAATGTGTTGTTGTAGCTGTCTCTAATTAGCTGTTATCTAAGAGTCAATAAACAGACGAACCCATACACGCACACACACGCACTTACCGGAACGGATGGCAGATGGCAATATAACGCTCCACAGTGAAGGCCGTGATGGTTAATACCGTCGCATTGGCGGCCATTTCGGAGAGGACGCTCTCCACTATGCAGATGCCGTCCGTGAAGGGATACGAGTTGGGACGCCACAAATTGTACAGCTCCTGCGGTATGCCTAACGATGTAACCGGAAGCAGCATATTAAGCATACGCAAAGTAAGCCATGGGGCATGCACACGCGCTGGCTTACCTGAGACGAGCAATATCAAATCGGAGACGGCCAAATTGAACAGATAGAAATTGGTGGCCGTGTGCATAAAATTGTTCCTCGAAATGACAATACAGGTGATTAGGTTGCCCAACACGCCGGCCACGAAGATTAGCGCATAGCAAATTGTTAAGACGATGAGCAGCGTGGGCGACTCCTCCCAGTTGTCGTCCGTGGCTGTTGTTGTTGCTGTTGCTGTTGCCGTTGCCATTGCTGCTGCTGTTCCATTCGTGCTGTTTGCAGTTAGCAGATTTGTTAGGTTCTCGGTCGTCATGTTGAGCATTTGAGCGACATGTGTTAAGAATTTGTCATTGTGCAGCAACAACAGCTCCGGGCTGGAGATGTCACTCCCAGCCAGAGTGGAACTGTGGCTCGGCCTCGCATTTGGCAACGTATGAGCCGAGAATGATTGATTGAGGCCATCATCATCGCTGCTGGCAAGTGCAAAGTCAATGCTTTGCCTCATCCTGCCGGTTGTCAATTAATTTGTGGTGGGTGTGGCCGATTCTGCCGTTAGAACTGTTATTAATATATTCTGATGCGACTGTTGCTTCTGCTTATGGTTGCGGTTGACGGGTTGCCTGTGCACATGGCTGATAAGAGAGCCGGCCAGACGACGGGCCCCAAATGATTGTAAGGCACAAAAACAACAACAACAACAACAACAATAACATTAAAAGTCATTAGTCTCAAGTATGAATTTAAATTGTATTCCAAAAATACGTCAAACATCAGCCCCACATAAAGATTTACGACTCTGGTTACAACAGGTGCGTACCTGGCGTTAAGGCCAGCTGCTCGATACAGAACTGCGCAATTTTTTCAAAATTTGTGGCATACTGTAAGCAAAATATCCTTAAGCCGAAATTTAATGTCTTATTCGCAATTTGGCTAAAAATAAACAACATTTTCTATTGAGTTCTGCTGGCGACGTGTTGGCATAGTTTCCCACTTGATTGCTCGCTTCAAAAGGACAAACTTTTCCTGTATTCAAAAGGCATTAGGTTGGTCAACGTATTGATCGAAATGTATGGATAAAAGCAAAAAACTTTATCAACGAGTTGGCTAAGCAAAATATTATCTGGCTTCCTGCTACGTTTAAGCCCTGGCTCAATGCGAAATACGCAATTTAAAACATCTTTGATAAATGACATTTTGAGCTCATAATTCACTCATTATTTCCTTGGCACGTTGACAACATGCATACGTAAATCAAACAGCTGCCAGTCGCATAGAAGCAGCTAGACATCTGAACCTGAACTTGACTCAACTCGCACACATATTCCGCATACGCCATGTTGTACGGCCCCTTCAGTATATTTCATATTTTCAGCTCGCTTAGTTTGGCACACTTCAATTTGAAATACCTTTTGAATGCATTAAAGTCTTCAAGTGAAATTCAACAGTATGAAAGACCAAAAAGTCTTACAATTTTAATAAGTGGAATAAATCATGATTACTTTTCAGTCAAGTGTTGGCAGAAAGATAGAAGTTGTTTCCGAAAACATAAGCTACTTTGCTAATAACTAAATAATTATAACAAAGTGCTTAAATAATTAAAATTAGAATAAAAATACCTTTATCTCTTAAATTATTGATCTATTCACTGTAATTGTTAATTTTATGACGAATTAAAAAAAAATTATAAAATGTACTTTTTTAAATGCTTTGTTAATATTTTAATATAATAAACATTACTCATCATCATAATAAATAAATAAAAATATTCTCAAAATGCATGAAAATTGAAATAATTAAATTTTTCCTCAATACATTATTTTTTTGAAAATTATAAAAATTGCCACATTGTGCTTTTTTCTAAGAATAAATCAGAATCAAACAGAACTATTCAACTGCGCAAATCGAACATTCCCGTTAGTTGATTTGTTTTAGGGCAATTGAAAAACGAAATTATTAATTAAAAACGAGTCTTTTTACCTCATATAAAATATGGCGTTGTTGTGAAGGTTGTTGATGAAATTATTTAGTTGCTCAAAAAGGCGTAAATATTAACTCGGCCAACCGAAAACGCAAACAAGTCAACAAATTATCCTTGCTTTCACTAATTCTGACCAACCAATTGCCAAAATATTTCAATTTAATACTGTTCAAGTTGAATGCAGTGGCTTGAACATGTCAATAGATCTGCTGGCTTTAGGCCCAGTCAATTAAAATAAAAGTCCCACTCACCGAAATACGTTCAAATGACAAAGGACATTAAAAGGAGTAACTGCTTTATTTGATTTGCCGTCACTTAAGTTGGTTAAAAGAAAACTCGCGCAAAAAGGCAACAATTGTTGATATCATTTTACAGTCTTATCGAGTCACGCTTTGTTGCTAGTCCTTGGGGTGCAGAGCTATAACAATGATTCCACAAAGGACCTTCCGCGATAATATCTGAAGCAAAATTATGACTTCAAGTACTTAAGTTAGGATTTAGGATTAGAACACACACACTTAGGGAACAGTTTTTAATTCTGATAAATTTATTAAAATTTGTTCAAATATTTGTAGAGTAAAATTTAATTATTTTAAGTACAATAATTAATTAATTAAAGTGTCGCGCGAGTTAGCTTTTATTTTCTTAACTCTTTTTTTATGTCCGCACACGTCCGTCAGGCAGCGCAGTCAATGTTAGACTGAGTTTCCGTGTGGCTGTTGCGGCAGCACTTGACCCCAAACTGTTAACCGTTAACAGATGTTAGCTAACATTGGTGCCGCGTCCTGTTAAACGACACTTCCTCTCTCGCTCTCTCAGTGGTCGTGTCTTGTCTTTAAGGCATAATTTCATTCACAAATTCAAGTATTGTACCTTGACTTTGGCAAACGAGCTGCTCGATGCGACTGATTCGACTGATTAAGATTACGTTCAACATGACGTATGCGTAATAAAGAGCTGTTGCCTTAAACGGTAGGCAATTAGATGAAATTGAATTGAATTTAATGTCGAAGAAGCATATTTAGCGTTATATTGAAATGTCAAATGGGCCAAGCCACTAACAGTTACTTTTAATATTTATTGGCCAAGGCGCCGCCCATTGACGTTCAACTGGTTTTTCTCTCGCATCCAGACGGCTTGAAGGCCCGGACCCAAGCGAAACAATCAAAACTCACGCGAAATCTAAGCACCAGTTGGCTTCTTGCTTTGACAGCAGTTGAATGCCCATAAAATACCAAAATAAGTGCTTTCTTTTTGTCTTGCTTTTGCTGTTATTGTTGTTGTTGCTATTTGTTCTGCAGGCCTTTGAGGACAACGGGCGTCCATGTAGAAAGACCGCATATTAATCTTTGGGACGACCAGCCACAGATTTGTGGTATTTGCTTAAACTCGCGGATTTCCATTGAAGTGCTGCAAATGATGCTTGTGGCTTTAAAGCGGATTTCTGCCGTTGTTTCTGCTTTGCTTTATGTTTATGCCTCTGAGCACTTTGTCATAAGCTAGTAATTACATCCAAAGTATGGTTGCAGATAAATTGCTCAAGCATACAATTTTCCGAGTCCAATAAAATATTAAATAAGGAGACAAACTCAGGTCGACAAGTGTAACAAAATTGTCGGTAGATCCCAACATTTAGTTTCGGCTTGTAACACTTATAAATTTAAGTCAGATTTTGGCTTAGATCTCGGCTAAGCTGCTTCTTGGGCAAATAGTTCACTTGAATGCTTGATTTTCCGCAAAAGACAAATAGAATTTATTAACTTACTGTGGAGCAATAATATAAACAATAGACTTGTGTTTGCGTTTATACTTTTACTGTTTCACTGTTCAAGTGTTTACCATTAATTATAATTCCGCAATAAATTTACTACAGAGAACGTTTCATTGGGCGTCTCATTAAACTATTTTCACGTCTCTAGTAAATAATTCATCTCAATGAGATATTCACTAAATGTGCCGCAAATAATCAGAGGCCATAATTGGATTCCCTCCTATGTGTTATTCATGAGATCTGAAGATAATAAAAACTGTAAAACCAACCCAAGATGTCTGAGAGTATTTAATTGCGCATACGCCACCTTGTCCGCCTTGGCTGTTGACGATTCCATTGTAATCTGTGAAAAGAAGTGGGACCGGCCCAGTGGTCAGTCCTAAGTGGACAAGTCAACTGATTAGCATAAATTGGCAAGCAGTCCGCACATGTGGACCGCCTAGTGCTGGGCCTAAATCAAAAAGGGTCGACCGCAGAGTTGATGGCCCTTTTGGGCGCTTATCTTGATTTACGAGTCCAGTGAGTTAAACGATAACGATAACGATGACGATAACGATGACGATAACTTCACCACACTAGGGGCAATTGTAAGCGTTTTAAATGTTTTGAATGCGCCATCTACTTTGAGTGGCATTTAATTGACTAAAATACGACGGAATTCGAGTGGGTCTTTGCCCCAGCTTGTGGCTTCTCAAGCTCAATGAACTTTTAAGTGAAATTAAAGCAGCCTTTTTGTGCTCATTACTCATACGACCCGATGCACAAGCCTAATACGCAGGCTTTTAATCAAATGAAGCCGCTGTCAAAATTTGTACTTTCTTCTTCATTTTTTTGTGGAATTCAATTATGGGCCTGGCCTCGCAGGTAATGCTCAGCTCAATGGCTAATCGAAGACCACAATTAGCCAAAAATGAAATTCACAAAGCGCCGACGATGACTTGTTGGCTGTTGGCCGCGTGCGTGCCCCAAATAAATCGAAAGAGCGAAGGAAAAATTGTTATCCTTAAAAAGTAAAGAATCCAATTAAAATGTCGTGTCATGCCAGTGCAGAACTCCAAAAGCGATATACCCTCACCTGGATGGGTTGAATTGATATTTGGTGAGTCACATAAATGTTCTCCAATTCTCCTCAGTTCCAAATAAAAGCTAAGATCAAACAGGTTCTTGGAAGTTCATAGGACAGGAATTATTATGCCAATTACTCAATAATAAGGTTAGCTGCATAATAATCCCTTTTATACCTCAGCCAAGTGCGTTGCGTGCTTGATGACCAAGTTTTTCTATAGAACATTTCTGTAGGGCCACGAGTTGGTCGAACTGCAAATGACGGTTGGCCCGGTTTGGCTTGGTTTGGCTTGCAATAAAAGTAAATGAATTGGAAACTTGCACAAAATTAGAGTCCAGTTGCTGACAACAACAACTACTACTCTTAACTAGCCACCGACAATAGAAAAACTTCAGAATGAAAACCGAAAAAGTCGAACGAGAGCCGCGGGTGAGACTCTTCGCTGATGTCATGGCTGGTGTTTATAAGAAAAACAAACGAATGCTTTGACTTGAGCAGAAGTGAAAGCGAGAAATGCTAAGGAGAGGTGGAAAATTGAAAAGCGACAGCTGACAGCTAGCGGGGTCTGAGTGTGTCTCCCGGCACGTGCTCTATATGTTTGCCTTGGCATTGAAAAGGATACATGTGCCATGTCCTGGGTATGCTGACAGCTGTTGTACATCTACATCTACATCTACATTCCAACTTCTCTACATCTCTACATCTGTAGCGTCCAGTGTTTGCTTAGGACTTTCCTTTGATTAAGTGCCCCAAAATTGTTTTGCATTATTTGCATAAAGATTGAGAAATTGAATGCACGCAATGAATTTGATTTATTTGCCTTGTCATTCGCACGCTATTCCTCAATCGCATAACATTTATGCGTTTATATGGACCAGGCCTTAACTTTTATGAGCCGTAAAGCTATGATAGATTCCCTCACACACGCCCATTAAACTGACGGCTAACCAGCGCCTAGCGGGCCCATAAAATCTTGCCAACTACAAGCCATAAAAAGGCACGCGTCAATCCCTGTCAGCCGTTTAACTGGCCAACAATCAACCTATGTGTGTGTTTTATTTCAATTTCGATACTTGCAATTGGCAAGCGATGAGACCTTCTCAGTATAGAAACTCTCTATATAGGGATCTACCTTCCAGCTAAAAATGTTGCATCCTTGTGGCTCGGTGTTTCTGCCTGATTTCTAAACAAACGGCTTAAGGTATGATTATCAATTACTGTTTTACATAAAGATGACATAAGAATTATATTAAAAAAAGAAATAGATTATAAACACACCACCCTACATTTGGGCTGAAGAATCGCTTTCAAGGCGAAGCCAAGTTCAGGATAATCTCAATCGAGATAATCGGCTTAGTTCATTGGCATTTGGTAAATACTTAGGACTTGACTTAAATAAAGATTATTCTCGCTGACAAAACATTTATGAAGTCCCTTGCATTTAATTGAACCTATGTCAATTGAGATTGCGGTCATTAGATGGGCAAAGGTCATCATTAGCAAGGTCCGTGCCGCTCCAAGGACCAACATGCACGTAATCAGCCAGCCTCAAACACTTAAAGAAGCCCCTAAATAAGATTAAGTGCATGGCCGAGTATTAAGTATTTGCATTTTTATTCTTCTGCCAGAGACAGAGAAAGAGACAGAGACAAAGACAGAGCTAGAGAAAGAAAGAAAGTGTGAGGAGGAGCGACAGAGAGCGCCGTCGCAGATTCTGTCTAAAAGCAACCGGTAGTTCTTGCTGCGCTGCTTACTTCGACAGCGGCAGCGACTGCGTATGTTGCGTCGCTGTTAATGCTATTGGCGCATCTGCTAGCAGATTTTTGGCCAAAAGTTCAGTCGCTGTTAAACGGATGCTGCGTACAGTTGTTGGCGCTGTCGACCAACTCGTGGGCCGGCTGCGAAAACGAAACGTGACGCGTCGAATACGCTTTATTTCAAAACAAGTAATAATACATTTACGCATTTTTTAAAAAAGTTCGATTCGAATATGTTACACAGATATTCTATAGAAATGTTAATATAAACAAAAGCGGAATTATAAATGTATGGCCATAAAGCTTATTAATGCGTTCATAAACACATTTTAGCGAATTGCTACTAATAAGTACATTCAGGCCATATTCCAAATAAGTGAATAAGAATTTAATAATCGCAAAAACAAAATTAAAAAAAGTACAAGTGCATTGTACGCTAAATAACTTTAAATATTATCAAAGCAGTTCAAAGCAATACAAAATAATCAAAAAAAAACAAAAACAAAAAAAAACTCAAATAAGGGAGAAAAAGAAATGCAAAAACTGAACGCATAAAAATGTGGCAGACAACATTTAATAAATTTCAATTTAACGTGTTTTAAATACACAAACGATTTCCAGCACTTGCTGATTAACAAACTCAAACAACAATATCAACAAATTTATAAATACTTGGCACTTTGTGAATATATATATATATATGTATATAAAAAATGCTTCCATGTGCCGTTAGAAACATTTTTGAATCCAATTAAAATTTGCACTTATTATATATTTATTTATTTTTTTGGACATCATCTGGCATTTATTAACCATTTGTTGTGGACTTTGTGAAGCTAATGTTATCTAGCGATCAATAGCGTTGGCCATTCATTAGACCAAATCGGTATAAACTTGATCCTCACTTAAGGCAAGGCCATAAAGTTCGTCAAAAATAAGAAAAATTAACAAAAAACGGCGAAATCAAATAAAATATAATACAAAATGTATGCAACTTTCCAAAATAAAAAAAATAAATATATATAAAAACAAAACTCAAAATTCATGTGATTGGAAAACATTTTACGAGAACTGCCGCTGCATAACTTATAGATGGAATCCACAATGCGATGTGACACTGTCCATATTGGTGGCGATGCCAGTGGCCAATCAATGGCCAAAAAACGCCGACACGATTTAATAATAGTTAATAAAAACGACACCGAGCTAACAGAGGCGAAACCAGTTTTAGTTTATATTTATATAAACAAAATCCAATTCGACAACATTCTTGAAAAATAACGTATACATTTTGCATAAATATTACGAACCCAACAAAACAATATATATTATCTATATATATATATATAAATGTATATCTAAAATGTTATATATTTATTTCATGAAGAACAATAGAACGTTATCAAAAAGTTGTTAAATATGTTTAACGACAATGAGTGAATATAAAAAGTTAGACTATATATATTGAGTGCTATATGACCTTGAGAAAACGGGAGTTATAAAGTCTGTTGCTAGCCAAATGTTATGCAATTAAAAGCCGCTTTGTCATGCAAATTAAATTCCAAGGATAATGTAGATCCTTTGAATTGCCAAGGCTATTCTGTTTACTTGCCTAATATTTTATTGATGGATATCAACGAAATCGCTTTAGCTGCCCGCCCGCTGATCCTAACGGAAATTTAATGTGCAAACTTTACGAATTATTAAAACATCATTTCCTTAAAGTCGTAGACATTGAACAATTATATATAGATACATATGCTGTGTGAGAAACCAAATTTAATTAAATAAAACCGATTTAACAAATCTAATGTAACAATTGGCATATCTATTCCACATGTTCAGTCTGTCCTATTGGACACTAAATGACATTTCAGTTGGGTCACACACACTCCCCTCCACACACACACAGTCACACATGTCGGCCATGATGCTGGCCACAAATTTGTCGAGCGTGGGCGGGGGCACGCCCCCCTTGTCTGAGCTGCAATTGTTTCACAGTGAGAAATTCCTTTTGAATTTAACCCAAGTGCTGAACATATCAGCGGACAATCTGACCAGCCTGCTGCAAGAGATCGACTCGCAGGACCTGCTGGAGCCTCCGCCGAACACAATGGCCACACACATGGGCTTATTGGCCGCGCTCAGCGTTGGCTACGCTTTCATCTTTGTTGCCGGCATCCTCGGCAATCTAATCACCTGCATCGTCATCTCGAGGAACAACTTTATGCACACCGCAACGAACTTCTATTTATTCAACTTGGCCATTTCGGACCTGATACTCCTGTGCTCGGGTATGTGAATTCGTAGATGCATTCGTTTAGCCAGCTGCTTAACCCCTTCGATCACAGGCATGCCCCAGGATCTGTATAACTTGTGGCAGCCAGACAATTATCCCTTCTCTGGAGGCATTTGCATACTGGAGAGCGTGTTGTCTGAGACGGCGGCCAATGCCACCGTCCTGACCATCACCTCGTTCACCGTGGAGCGTTACATTGCCATTTGCCATCCGTTCAGGTGAGTGACCATTCGGTGGCCTCGCACTTGATTGATGTCAATTCCCACTAGGCAGCACACCATGTCCAAGCTGTCGCGAGCCATAAAGTTCATCTTTGCCATTTGGATAGCCGCCTTGCTGCTGGCCCTCCCACAGGCCATTCAGTTCTCCGTGGTAACTCAGGGCGGCGGCTCATCATGTACGGTAAATGTTCGTAGTAGACGACTATTTGATATACCCTTACAGAATGTATATTCGGTATAGAGATTGCGTTTTATAATTTCATTCACATTATGTCTAACTGCACACCCCTCTATTTGTCTGGAAGGGTATTTAAAGTTCGGTGTTCTCACTTATTCAAATAGAGAGTACAATATATTCGTTAAGCTGAGAGGTATTCGCGCATCGCATTACATTTTCATTATTTTTGACAGATGAACAACGATTTTTTTGCGCATGTATTCGCCGTATCCGGCTTTCTGTTCTTTGGCGGACCGATGACGGCCATCTGTGTGCTCTACGTGCTCATTGGGATCAAGCTGAAGCGGAGCCGTCTGCTGCAGGCGCAGCCGCGTCGCAGCTACGACGTTAATCGCGGCATTAGCGCCCAGACGCGCGTCATCCGGATGCTGGGTGAGTGGGTGGATGCTCCGTGCATGGACAAATTCAATGACAGGTGACAAATTCTTTGGCATGTGCAGTCGCAGTGGCTGTTGCCTTTTTCATTTGCTGGGCGCCCTTCCATGCGCAGCGCCTGATGGCGGCCTATGGGTCCACCTTTGGCATCGAGTCGCAGTGGTTCAACGATGTCTTCAATATACTCAACTACACGTCCGGAGTGCTCTACTTTCTCTCCACTTGCATCAATCCGCTGCTGTACAACATTATGAGCCACAAGTTCCGAGAGGCCTTCAAGGTGAGTGCGCAGACATTCAGGAGCGTTGGGAACTTTCCTAACCAGCCTCAACTCTGACCCACAGGTCACTTTGGCTCGTCAGTTTCGGCTCTCCGGCAAGCATCAGGGCCAGGGACTGCCGCACAACTACAGCGCGCTGCGTCGCAATCAGACGGGGTCGTTACGCCTGCATACGGTGAGCACACGCTATAGTGGCCAACTAGTTGTCGATTTAAACGTATTTGCTTATGTCTCTGCAGGACAGCGTGCGGACTACCACGACTCTGACTACTCTCAATGGCAGCAGCAGCAATGGAGCCGCGGTTGGGGGCTGTCGCAGCTCTCAGCGCATGCAGCGCGGCTCGCTTAACAGCTCCCATGCCACATTGCTGAGCACGCAGAGTCGGAGCAGACAGGATCTGTTTGCAGCACGTGTGGCGGGAGCTGATGCTTCATCAGCAGGAGCTGGAGCAGGAGCAACTCATCCACATCCACATCGCACGCTGCAAACACAAATATCGCAGTTGTCCTCGGTGGGGGACGCACACTCGCTGCTGGAGGGGGAGCTGCAGTGGCCCGAGGAGCACTACGAGTTGGCAGCACGGCAGAAGTGCCAGCACTCAGCGATGGGAGCCATCGATGAGCTGAGCTGTCAATCAAGTGTGGTGGGCGGGGTTGCTGCCGCTGGCGGTTTGTCCCGTTCGCGTCTAAAACTAACACGCATCACGCGGCAGCCGCAGCTGCACACAAGTGGAGCACTTCTGCACGAGGAAGCAGAGCCAGCAACAGCAGAAACAACAACAACAACAGCTGTGGCAGCCATTGAGGCAAAGTCAACTAGCAGTGGCAAAGTGCGCAAAGCAAAGGCTAAGCGCTCGAATACTCTCAAAGGTCTCAAGGCCAAATTGAATTGGCGGAGCGGGCGCAAGGAGGGCGCCAGCGACGTCGCTGATGGCCACCAAAAGCCCCAAACAAGTGTGGCATCCACGCCAAGTGCCGTTTACTGAACGCACTTCAACTGGCGTCCGTCAGGCAGACAGACAGACAGTCAGTCAGTCAGTCGGTCCATTCCGGATAGGGGACAGGTACTCGTAACTGTGATAAGAGCAGCAGCAGCAGCAGCGGCAGCAGCGGCAGCAGCGGCAGCAGCAGCAGCACACACATTGCAAAAACAACAATAACAAACATAAACAATTCCAATTTGTGGCCAACTTAGAGCCAACTTAATTCCTAGCAAATACTTAGTCATATATCGTAGATGTATATATACACATATATATACGTGTTATGTTTCTGATCTGCTCGAATGTGTCTCTCGAATGTTTCTCTCTTAATAAACGAGTCACATTTTAGTCGCATATCTCATATCTGGCACTCGTTTCTCTCATGGCCCAGCATCCAAATTAGGTTCTCAGACTAATGAATTCCATGCAAGCTTTAAATGCAGCACCCGCTGAAGCATAATCCCCGGCAATTAAGATCTCTATCGGACGCATAAATTCGCTTTTCGGTCTAGACGTTGGCAACAGTTCGAGTGGCTTACCAGCCGGCAGTTGTAAAATGCGCTTCAGCACTTTTTTAAAATGGCGGACATGTGTGTATGTGTCTGTGTGTGTGTGATAAAGTGTGTGAATGCACATCCATGCCCTTGACTAATTACGACAAGTCATTAGCCAAACTGTTCGAGTACTCGACTTTATTATACCCACTCTCAGCCGCATTGAAGCCATCGAGCCATAAAGTTCAAATATCTTAGTCTAATTAAACCACGCCTGCAAATTATTTAAATAAAATATTTAGTGGCTGGGCTAATGCCACAGATTATAATCTTATCTAGCGTTCGCTTCGTAAGTCTTGTTAATCGCATCTATTATCCCTTTCAACTGATTATATCAAAGAACTTCAATTTAGATTCCAGTCTGAAGCTGTTTTTATTTAGTTGGCCTAAATAGCTCACATACATACATATGCATGTATGAATAACTTTTGTAAGCATATGCATATGTCGCATTTCCAGATATAACATTATATATAGCACTGTAGTATAATTGCATTAATAAAAGGAAAGGTAAGTATTTATTTAAACATGCATTTCTTCTGCTCTACAGACTTCTGACAACCTCGTGGAGTGTCTCGGTGCAGGTATTTGAAGTGCCAGGTGTGCACTTTTTGGCACATTTAGTTTTAACTGTCAGCGAAATTAATTAAGAGACGGCGTAAAATGTGTGGCTTAAACCGCGTGTGAGCCAAAATGAATGTTACGAAATTCATAAAGTGCAGCATGTGTGGCACAGTTGTTGGCAAAATAGTTGACAGTATTAGATGCCACTTTGACCACAACACGATGAAATTTGGCTAAATGAAAAGCACATTTACAACTGCCAACGGACGCAGGTGAAAATGCACAAAACGTGTAACAAGGCCCGTTAAAATGTCAACCTAATTAGCAAAACATTTCAGAAAATGGAGACCAAGACTTAAAAGTGGCTTTAAAATGTGTAGAATTTTCTGTATTAAGGGATGTTTCTCAAAGGATCAAATCTTTCTCAAATATTCAGTTATGTGAACCCAGTTTTCTATCCTTTATTATCATACAAACTATTTATTCAATTTATATTAAGTATACGCAGTGAGTCACAAAGCAGAGATTGGTCGATGACCAGTCCGGAATTTGGCTACAGTCGTTTCCTAAATAAGTCTTGGATTCACTTTAGTATGCTAATCATATGCCTTATGGCCAAATGGCGACATAGGGCTAAACATGCCGTTAGTCTGGCCCGACACAACAAAATAACAAAAACCTTTTCATCAAATTTGCCAGCATTTATCGCACATATATATGGCATGAAAGTCAAAGGCTTTCTAAATAGTTGCCGATGAACTTTATCAGTTTTTATGCGCGGCCCAAAAAAAAATAATATATATGTATATATATATATATATAAAATGAAGAGAACAGATCCTATAATATGCAGACATGGCCAAATTGGTTACTTTGGCAACCGCACAATAAATTTTAGTGTCCCTTATGCCATCAAATTTACTATCACTTTGCCATGCATTCAACTTCTGTCTGGCCGTGCAGACAGAGCGGGGACTGTATCATTCAATTTACGGGCAAATGAAATGCGTTCTTATGTTTTTTTTCTGTTTTCTGTTTTCTGTTTTGTGTTTTAAATTTACTAATACGTCTTTGTTTACATCAATACGCACCCACACACACATACACGCACACATAGACTGAGCGCATAAATTGCAAAAAAATACAGCTGCAAACGGCGCCCGATTAGTGTGGTAAAAGGGTATCGGTAAAAGGGTATCGGGCCCCCTTCTAGACAATAAACTCGCAATTCCATTTATATGGATAGCAGCCCAGTTAGCAATGCAAATGTGCCTTATCAATTGTGGGCGTAACGACGTGCACATAAATTATTGTTGCCTACTTTTCCGCGACGCCACAATCCTACGCGAAAATTGAAATTATTTATCGCTTTGCGATTTGGCTCTCACTGGCGACCAAGTTATTTAAGGCTCAATTAATTAACACCACTCGTTGGCATTGTAATTGCCAGACGTAAGCAGCCTGCGGCAAGTACACATTTGGCAAATACAAGGCAAATACAAGGCAAATACATGAGCAAACGCTCTGATTTGAGCATTTGGGATGCCAAACATCTTGCTTGTGCCTCAGAACTCGAGTTGAACGCGTGTCACGAACGTGTCACGAATTTATACGAAATTTTATAATAATAAATAAATAAAAATGAATTGTTATAATGCTAATATTATTGGTTTGGATTTAGTTCAATTAAAAGTAACTACAACATTTTATAAATTTCTAGTTATTTGTTTGCTCGATGCTTTCAAAGATTAAACAAAAAATTATATACGGTATATATTTGAAGAATGATTAATGATTACTAATGCAACTTTTTCAGTAGAAATTTTCTACCTGTGACCATTTTAGATATAACATATATTATATAGAAATAAAAAGAATTGTTAATACTTAAACTAAAGTCGTGTCGTGCGTGACACATGTGACACACGTTAATATCTTTATCCAGCACTAAGCCCCACTCCAGACCACAAAACAACAACATTACTGACTTAATATCAAAGTTCTGAGAATAGATGTTATTCATTTGGCACGTACGAACCGTTGTCGTACAGTGGAAGGGGAGGGACATGAATAGAGGTAGATGAGAGGGATTGCTCGATGTTTGGTTAAGCCTGGTATAACGTATCAAATCTTTAGCCTTTGCCTTTGCCTTTGCCATTGACTACACGGTCTGACTTGATGATCCTTCGTTTCGTTTCCATTTCCATGGCAGTTGTTGCTTGCTGTTGTTTTTCCTGGCATTGTTGCTGCCATTTGGCACGTTGTTAGTGGCATTCGGGAGTGTGCGGTAGTCGTAAAACGGAATTTGATAGGCCATGACATGGGAATAGCATGTGGCCGCACAAACACACAAACACACATACAAACATACACCCATGAATATTCACATATATCCTCTGATTGCCTAAATGCCAAATAAACTGCAATTCAATGAGAGAATCCTGTACCAAATACAAAATAGAAAACATGTGAAAATGTTAGTCAGATGTAACTGACTGCGGCATACTCTGCATTTCTTATAAGGAACCTGATTGGCCAGCGCATTAGAAATTGCGAGTCTTTAGAGCTGGCCTGAGAATATAAGGGTAAGAATATAAGGAATATATTCTCAGGACTGTGGCACACATGCATAGCTATACCAATAGGAAAGGTAATATACTTCATTTATTCGTGTTCTTACAGGGTACAACTGGTAACCACTTAACATTCTTTGGAAAACAAGACTTTGCGACAAATCGTTGCCTGAGGATAAAAGTTATGTAAAAACTGTTGTGTTTTGCTTTATGTAAAGCGGAAGTTTGGTCACTCACGTTGACAAAAATTCAAATGTGAGGCAAAAGTTATCGTTAATATTAGAGTTTGGTAATGTAGTTGTTTCTATGGTGACCGACTGGACCTAAACGGAATGTTTAAGTCGATGTAAATAACAAAAATATTTAGAAATTGTGAGGATTTAATATCCAATGGGAAAGGAAGTGTATGTCGTATGTGTGTGTTCCTCAACTTAAAGTTCTTGTATTTAAATTGAACATATTGAATTAATTAAGATGGCAAAGCAGAAACATTTGTAGACTGCTACCCAAATTACTGAAGCTGACTCGATTAAAGGCACGTGTTATTGTTTATTTATTTTAGCCATACTTAATATATGCAAAATATTTATTGGCGCGCGACAGACCCGACCAACAAGTCCAACCACCTACCCAGCCAAACTGCGATTGATCCAAATAGACCGAATGCTGACTCAACCACGATATAAAACTGTTGTTGCTCTTAACTTTTAATGGCCCGCGTTAAAAGTTTGGCATACATACACTAGCATATGTGTATATATCACATTATAGTATGAATGTATATCTCAAGTATAGATCTAAAACAAGCTAAGCAAAACTTAAAAGCAATTGGGTTCTTGTCTGCGCATTGAGGATTTGCTTATCTAGGATGTCGCTGGGTTATTATTGACTCCACATAAAAGGCAACTGAACTTTAAGCTTAAGTTTATATTTATTTTATACACATTTTTATATAAACCAGTCGGATTGGCCGTAAACCTGTTGTCGTATGAGTTCGCAGTAACAAATTGGCACAATTTATAAGTAAACACTGTTTAATGTGTGCTCTCCGATTGCCTCCTCTCCCTACAGTCTATAAGTCTGTAATTATTTAGAAAAGATGACGTCACGAACTGTAACGAACGAAATGTAATCATTGCTATGTAATCCAATGTTAACAGCAATGTAATGCAGAGTTATGTTCAAGAGCTTATGTAACGTTAAGTTAGGTTAGTTTATCTGATAACTTGGTTATATTGAATTCAGTTAGTTTATATAAGTTTACATTAGCTTACGTACATTAATCTTAAAAATGAATTGCTAGTAGAGTTGTTTGCCCCTGCATTGAGTTTTGGCCAACAAACCCGCAGCCCATAAAAAAGATCAAATAAATAAAGCTCAACAATAATTTGACATTTATGTGGACTATTAAAAATCGTACAAGCTTTTAAATTTAAACACACCACGCGATATTAATATGAAAGAGTGCGCATTATACAAAGAACTGATTGAATCAAATGGAAACATAACAATCTTAATTAATTGTAAACAAGCAATGAAAAACACCAACAATTTCCTTTCTTTCCTCCGTCTCTCTCTCTCTACCAATTTTCACTTATGATTGTTTATGCCATGGACAGGCACATGGCTGCAAAGACCTGCATATAGCAAGTAGGAAGCCCGTGGTCGGGTGAGCTCGACTAGACAACAACCTGTAACTGTTTTAGCAAGAGTCATAGAGGGTCAACTTTGATCGAGCTTTATAGTACTGACAACTAAACCAAACCACGGTCTGACTGACCTCATATTATATAATATATTGAACAACTGCAACAAAATCTTAACAGATTTTGTACACCCTGCATTTAAATTTTAATGCGAATAAGCAGTTCCTATTGTATATCAGACTTATGTGGCGCTTGTTTTCGCCGAGTTCGTATCGACTGCAACGCGAGTTCCCAGCGAGGGGGTAAAAATTGATGGCGTCGTCGACATTTGCTATTTGTATGCCATATTATTATTGTTGTGATTGAATTTTCGAAGCAGAAGCAGCTGTGGGAACTGCTCACACAATTAAATGGCATTTTATTTATGACAAAACGTTGAACAAGATGTTAAGTCAAGACACAAGTCAATCAGTCAAGTGCAATTTGAAAATTTGTTAAATTTCAGCAATTATCGTGAATCCAAAATTTGTTTAAACAATATGCCAAGTCATTAACCCAATATATCTATCTATCCATCTATCTGCTCATTTTCTAGAACAAAACAAAATATATTAGAACGTGTATTTTTAAAATTCATTAAGAATTAAAAAAAAAAATTTATTTAAGTTGTTTATCTAAAAAAACTCAGCAACAAAGTTATAAGGGTAAACATTGTTAAATTTATTGCTGAATTCTTTTCTTTTCTTTTCATGTAAACTAAAATAACGAAATAATGTAAAATAATTTTGTATATAATTACGAACTAATTATTATAGAATAATAATAATATTCTTCACAATAATAAAAATAATGCAATGTATTATGAGTATTTGTTTCCAATTAAATTGTATATTCGAAAATAATTTTCAATTTTTTTTTTGTATTCTGAACATATGTTTAAATTTGCTTTTAATTGTGCTGGCATTTCCTTTCTCTGCATTTCTATATTTATACATTTTACGCATGTTTGGGGTGTTGGGACGTTGGGGCGAGGTGCTGTCACCAACGTCGTCGGCAGAGCCAAATTCCTCATTCGTCTATAAAATTATGATTCATTGTGACGAGTTTTGGCTTTTCGACCTGATCGAAATATGGCTATCGTGAAATACTGTAAACATCTTAATATGCATATAAATCTTTGTGAGAGTTTCCACTAATAAAAATGTAAAAATGTATTGCCTGATGGGGTACTTTACTGGCATTACTTCATTTGACAAATATAATATTAACAAAGGGGTAATATTTGGTGATATAAGAAAATATACTTGAATTCTTTAAAATGTAGTTATGGTTCACGCTTATGTGTATATATATTAGCCAGCCTATCTCGATATTTATCTCAAACTAGAAGACTCTTACTTGATGTTTGTCTACAGGGCATCTCCCTGTCCACCGCTCTGAGTTTCACTCTTTTAGTCTGTTGTTAAATGAAGATTTATGCGAATGCGACGCATCCCACGAATGGGTGCGGCTCAATTTATTTATGGGCATCGAAAAAGCCGCAGAGATTTGTCAGTTCATTAAAAATGAATCTATGTAAATGTTAATGATTTTAATGTGCACCGCGAACGTCGACCACAGCCGTCATTTGATTCAGTCAGGTGGACAGTTGGACAGTTGGACATTCCAGAAGATGTCAACCGTGTGGTCTGTCTAATTTATAGCCATTATTTATGTGGGCGCGTGCACAAATTTTACCTCACTAATTTTACTTTTGCGCTTTGCACTCGGAATGAAAATGCAGCAGGAAAATGCAAGAGTTTTACAAATTGTGCGGAAATAAATTTAAATAAACGCAAACGCAATCGAAACTTTGCCAATAAAGGCGGCTTATCAGGCTGAAGGAGAGCCGAACACCGAATGTCGAATGTCGAATGTCGAATGCCAAATAGCAAATGGCATTGGAAATGGAAATAAAAACGGATACGAAGTTGCACGCACAAGAAAAACGCATAAACAAGCAGAAAATGCAAGCAAAGCCAAATGGGAAAAGCGTTAATGGAAATTGCATACCAGCCAGCGCGGATGTCGAAAAATGTAATCTAAGCCATTGTCATCAAGGCTGCAGGCAGAATGTGAGACAAGCCGGCTGGAACAAAGAAATATATATGTATATATATATATTTTTTTTTTGCATAAACTGAAGGTTACACCAAATCAGTTGGGAAATGAGCCGCTGAAGCCATTTTTTGCTAAAGATATGGAATACTTTATAGTGATATACTTAAATATCATTAAACTAAACATTTAATCGAACTAACGCTTAACTTGAGGCTTAGGGGACCGCAATGTATTCTTTAATCGAGAACTAAGCTACCCGATTGGCTGCCATGTATTCGATAACTAAGCCACACGCAAAATTAAGCATACGCAGCGTGTGCAAACAGTGAAATGTTTTGCGCAATGAGGCGAATCTGGGATGCGATTTAGCAGTTGACTTTAACGCAATGATAGTTGCTTTAATGCAACATGCACTAATGCAGAATTCGGCGCCATTTGTCGCATTCGCCAGTTGTTTGGCTAGTTTTTCTATTTTCGTCTATATTTATGACCTTGTTTGTTAAACGAAAAACAAGCGGCTATAAATCAAATGTCATATTTCGTCCAGACAACAAACAATAACCCCGCAATAAGGCATCAAAAAATAAAAAAAAAATACAATAGACGCAGTTTGGAGGGCAAGTATTTTAGATTTTAGTTGCTGATAGACAGAAGCGCGAGTTTAAGTATTCAATTAAAATGATAAACATGCATTTGAGGACCAATTCATTGCGCCTGTGGCTTAGAGTTCACTCACATTACGCATACGCCGAGTGGACGCACACAGCCGACTACACATGTGTGCGTGAGGGTGTGCTTTGTGGCATTTAATTACAGACAGTCTCATCATTAAAGCCTTTTTATTGCACTTCTTTACCAAGAATTTTACTGCCAACGACATGAGCCGCCGTTTTATGCCATTTTATGCATTTTATACGAACACCCACACACAACAGCAACAACAACAACAACAACAACAAAAGCAGACAGACAGATGGCAGCTTTATCCTGTTCTCTGTCGCCCACATATATGTACACATATGTGTGTGTATGCGTACTTTGCAATACAAAGCTACGCATCAGCAGTTGCCCGTCCAGCTAGTAAATATTTCTCAGCAAATATGTAAACGAAGCATGCATTAAGCCCATGGGCCGTCAATATCTATAAAACTCAATGGAATACAATTCCAATACAACAACTAAAACGAAATTCAAATATTTTTTAGAGATAAATAGGAAGAGTTATTGCGCATCGAGCTGAAACAGATACAATGAAATATGTGTGGAATGTCTCTATATACACTCTTGCTGTAGGAAAATAAATTTAAATATTTATATAAATTAGCCCACACGCAAATACTTTCAGACTCTTGAGAGTATAAAAGAAAGCAGTTTTTTTTCACATAATTGCATTTCAAGACAAGGTACAAGTTGTTAGCCCATTACGAATTCCAGACTAATCACGTTTGCCACGCCCCCTCTTTGACTAGAGATTTTCCCGATATGAGCGTTTTGTAATATATGCAGGAATGTTGAGGTATTTTTTTGTATTATTAAAAACATAAATGTGATGAATAATTTGAATAATGTATACAAATTACTTATACACACACACGTGTTATAATAAAAACAATAACAAAACAAAATATTATAAATGTGTGCTATATAAACACGAATCTCATTCATTGATTTAATTTGTTTATAAAAACTCGTCCAAAAATACGGTCAAAGGAAATAAGCCAATCAATAAAATCTTATAAAGAAAACAAAGCACAAATATTTAAGCAGGCGAACTTTTTGACCTCAAGTATTTTTGCAATTTCAGAATTGTATTCAAGGCCGGGCTTAAAGACAACTGAATCAATAGTTGGCCTAAAGTGTCGCTCGGCTGGGCTCAAGTGCCGCTAATTACTGTCACTGAGGGAGTATCCACCAGGCAGTGGGACCCCAACAGATGCTCCTCAATCCAACCGCAGCTGACAATTTAATTTTTACGAGGCTCTTAATGTCTCTTTAATTACAGAAGCGGGCGAGGCAAGGCATGGAAGGAGCGCAGCGGTTGATTGAATATTTGCACAGAATAAAGATTAATGGTAGGACTCCCCGGGCTTTGCCAGGATGTTGCTATTATTAACACAACATAAATAAGGACAGCGAAATCCAACGCTTCCGCACACCAAAAGCCGCCAACTTAATTGATCAGCAATTGCTGCCGCCTGGCAACAGTCCTGCCTTTTCGGCCATGGTTAAAGTTCCACTAAAAAGAAAAAAGTATTAATCACTTAGAGAGCCTCTTCTTCTCTTTTGTAGTGGTACAGTAAGGGGCATTGGCAATTCAATTAGCAGCTAATGAAGTAATTCCAAGCACGATCCATTACATTATACTTATTTTATTACATTACGCTCCAACAGGTTTGACGTCTTTTATATGCCAATGCAGGCATATAAAATCAAGGGTCACTGTTATTGACGGCCACACACACACACACACACACTCACACACTAACACAGCGATAAGCCTGTATACAATTAGGAACTCTATATGAGCACCATTTCAGATGGAAGATAGCCGGCAAAGCACAAGTCAATGCCCGAACGTGGCAACGGGGCGTATGCGCGATGCAAAAGTGCCCAAAAGCCAGTTAAATGGCTAACAAACGAGTTTTATGACAATGCTTTATACAAGAGGCAAAATTATATTTTATTGGTTGCCAAACAATAGACCAAACATGCAATCAACTGTACACTGCATAAATATGCAAGCGGCAAAAGTTGGGCCGAAAAAGTTGGTTAATGCGTTTCTATTAAACTAGCAACAAGTTTATGGCTTTTATCTAGACACATCTTTAGATTTATGAAGTCTAGAGATTTGCATATAAGAACATATATGTGTATGGCTAATTTTGCCTATTCATATTGGCATGTTTAATGCCGATGGCCAGTCAGACAGTATCATAAACAACACAAAAGAATGTGGCAGTTGCATATTATAGACTGCGTAATACTCGCTCACAGTGCAACGAGAGCTTACACCAGGCTAACTGGAGAATCAATACAGATATAAGAATATGTATATAATAATATAAACAATGAATCAGATCATAAATATGTACAGTCTTTACTCCTCCTACTCTTTCTTTATGATACAATTATATTTGTGTACATATAGTCTGCTCTTAAAATATTGACCAAATCAGACTTTAAGAATATTTTCACCTAACTTTGAAATTACTCAGAAATAAATGAAGTTTATTAAACTATTCTACAGAGTTAAAAAAGAGGCAACTGGATTAGGCAATACACATATATAGTATATTTCAAATATTAAAAGCTAACCCCCATTTGCAGTCCCAAATGCTAATGCTGCAGTAGAGTTTGCAAATTGGGCTACTTGGTCCAAATGATGCTGTAGACAGAGCGAAATTAGTTTGCCAGGCCGTGGGCCAATCAAGGACGTGGATGTTGGCTAAAAAGTGGAAGAGAAGTTGGCAACTTTATTGCACACTGGGGCATAGAGTAACGGGCCCAATGAGTCCTGTCGAATGCAAGTGGGAATCATCGGCCTGTAGTTGGATGGCCAATTGAATCGCCTGCAGCCTGTTGCGAGTCCGTTTACAATTGGAGAACTTTCGTCCAACTGCCTGGCTACAGACATTATCGTGTCTCAATTGTGCGCCGTGCAATTCCATTATTAGTCGGAGAACCGTCTGGTGGTCGGGTCGATACGGTTGACCTTCACACAGGTCTTGGCCGAGGGCTGGGGCTTGCGTTTAAATGTTTGGCCAAAAATCGAGCACTTTAATGTGCCACAACACAGCACAATGCAGTTAAATGTGGGGCAATCACGAATTTACGAGCTGCCAAGCATCAAATTCATATAAAATCGAAATCAAATAAATGGCCAACATTTTGAGCGACAGATTATTAAGCCCAATCTGTGAGTTATGCGTGCCGCTGCAAAATATGGCCCTTGGTTCTGAAATTTATGCAACTGCCTGGCTGCGTTGTCATTGAAGTGTTGCCATCATTTGTGGCACCATTTGAGTGATTGGCTTTCCAGTCCAGATGAGGCTTATATGGAAAATATTGAAAATATAGCACAATCAGTTGGCAAATTCAATTGGGCTCAATTCAAGTCGTAAACAATTTCAGTTAATGGATCGCTGCTGACGCCATGCGCCTGTCCACAAGTAAACAAAAACTGATGTCCTGGCCATAAACTGCTTGGCCAACATCAAATCTGACACGGCCCATAAAAACAGACAGCATTCAAATTAAACAGACAGGCAGACATTTTCCGTCGTTTCCTCTTCCGCAGTTTTATTGAAAATAACACATAGAGAAAGTTAGCACAAATTTGTAGGCCATGTGCGAGATAATAAAGCCATAAATAAGGCGTAACTGATTTGAAGGCGAAAACTTTATGTCCATTTTAATATCAATATCTACATAAATCGGAGCTCCTGCGCATTCCAAATAATTGCGTAATTCGTTTCATGTTTCTGAGCCATTTCTTTACTTATCGATAGGGTTTGTACTAATGTTTTCTCATAATAACGAAACTAAACTTCAAAATTAAGGTTCTGCTGCTTTTTTTCCTTTTTTTTTTATCACTTTTTCCGTTAAAGAGTTCAATCCCGCATTGTGTACTTTAAGTTTCAATTTATATTTTATTCAAAAAATATTCACAATTCCTTCATTCACATTTGCAATGCTCTCAAATTGCAGGCTAAGACTATTTAAAAATCAGTTAGTAATTTATACAACATACTTTACAGTTTGCCCATCGAGCACTTAGTTTAGTTGATGCGATTTGACACAGCTGACTGTTCCACGTAGTTGGCCAACCATTTGCCCACCTGTGCTTGGTTGAGCTCCAGCCACTTAATGTTGGCCCTAACCGTTGCCAATGCCTGCTGACGCGCTGTGGTGCCAGCACCAGCCTCTGGATATTTGGCAAAGAACTGCTGCATCTCCTCCAGCTTGGTTTGTGTGGCAAAGCGTGCGGTTATGGTAGGAATTAGGCGACCCAAGGTGCGTTCATTGATGCCATAGCGTTCCACCAGCTGCTCCCAGTGCTCGCGCACATAGTCCCACACAAGACTCTGACCCACGGGATTGGCGGATATATAGCCCAGAAGTGTAAAGTAGTCCTGACGGCGCACATTGGTTTCGTCCCAAGCCAAATTGATATACCGCTGCAGCAGCCAGGGCACATTCACAGCCGCCAGCGCATTCATCAGCTTAACCTTCTCTTGTGCATCGGATTCACTCAAATAAAGCTGCCAGACCTGATCCCAAGCGGCCTCAGTGTTCACCTCTTGCAGACCATAGTAGTAGACAACATCGCGTACGTCAGGACTTGGGCGCGTCTCTGGAGTAGCCAGCCACTGCTTAAACAAAGTGGCAGCCTGCTCCAAAGTACTCTCGTGTCCAACGGCGCATGCAGCGCTCAGGATCTTGATGCGAAGCTTACTAAAGTAATTCATAGCAATTTAATATATGTCAGAGTATTAGTTTTAGCTTATTTACTTACTTTTCCAAATGATTCTTGCCCACGGTAAAGGTGAGTTGCTCCAAAATAGGAGTCAGCAGCTTGCGTGCGTATTTCGTGAAGTCCTTGTAGATATTCGTGTAGTACACACGATTCCTGAGCGCTCTCAGGGCTGTTGTGCCCACGCTCCAAGGCACATAGTCCTTCTCATTCTCCAGATATGTGCTCAGTTCCAGAGCAATGGTGTAGTCCAGCTGCGCCGCATCCGCCAAAGCATTAGCGTCATTGAGCAAATGAGCACGATCCGCAGTACTAAAGGTTTCACGGGATTTTTTCAGAGCTGCCGCCAATTCAGTCCACTGCTCCTCGGCATAGTTGACACGATAGTAGCCCACCTGATCCTTGTTGAACTTTACCCAGCTAACAGCGCTCGGCAGCTGGATAACGATCTCATTGTCGTTATAATTGAAGATTGTACTCTTTGGTGTGCTATCAGCGCTCGTTATATAAGTGATCGGTATTGACCAGCGGTAGCTGTAAATAGCGAGAACCGTTGAATAAAAATTATAATTACAAGTACCCAGCGTCACCTACTTGAACGAAGATGGCTCGACTTCAACATCATAGTCATCCTTATTGGCCAGAAAACGTTTTTGCTTCAGTTTGTAATTGTTGCCATCCTTTACCACTTCAACCACGGGCAGGCCCATTTGCTCGGTCCACGTTTGCATGATTTGCCTGCAAGAAGAAAACGATTAGATTGATAAAGAAACTGCAGCTATTTAATTATCATACTTGACATCAAAGTCGAGGCCCTCCTCCTCCTCAACGGCCGTCAAAAAGTCATCGGTGGTGGCCGTTGTGTAAGTATGGCGGTTCAAGTACCGCGTAGTAGCATTTTTCAGTCTAGGCTCGGTCACGAGATTCTCCAACATGCGCACTAAAGAGGCGCCCTTGGAGTAGGTGATGGTATCGAAGTATTCGGTAATTTCATTAGGACTTTCAATAGACTTGACAATAGCGTGGGAGCTGAGCGCGGCGTCAATGATTAGCACAGCATGTAATTCCTCAGTCACAAATTGGTTCACCTGCGGATGAAAGATTAATATAGATACAAATTAGATAAACCAATGAACAAAATTGCTCTTACCATGTCCCAATCAGGATGCATATGGTCCACGCCCTTGTACTCAATGAATGAGGCAAAACCTTCGTTTAGCCAGAGATCGCTCCACCAGTTCATGGTAACCAAATTGCCAAACCATTGATGCGCCAGCTCATGAGCAATAACAATCGCGACTCGCTGCTTATTGACGCTGGAGCTGGTACTCTCATCATAGAGCAGCGCAGTCTCACGGAAAGTGACCAGACCCCAGTTCTCCATGGCACCGGAGACAAAGTCGGGAATAGCAACCATATCCAGTTTAGGCAGCGGATACGCGATAGCAAAGAGTTCTGAATAAAATGCTGTGACGCCAGCACCGATTTCCAGCGCATACTCTGTCTTCTTAATTTGAGCTTCCGGCGCAAAAACACGCAAGTCGATGTTGGTGTCACCCACTTTCGTTGTTTTGTGCGCAAAGTCTGAGATAACAAAGGCGGCCAGATAGGTGCTCATGGGCACAGAATCCTCGAAGGTAACCTCCGTCAGATCGCCATTAATGAGTTCGCTCTGCAACAGAAATTATTATAAAAACTTTCCGCGTTATGTGAACTATTTTGATTTTCTTACGGAAACAGGCATATTGACAGGGTAAGGGGGGGGGGGGGGGGGGGGGGGGGGGGGGGGGGGGGGGGGGGGGGGGGGGGGGGGGGGGGGGGGGGGGGGGGGGGGGGGGGGGGGGGGGGGGGGGGGGGGGGGGGGGGGGGGGGGGGGGGGGGGGGGGCGAGTTAGTCATCGCCTACTGGGTCAGGCAATGGGTAATAGCGAATACGCCTTCAAGGTTATTGGCTCATCAAAGCAAGGGAATGCCAGGCGAGCGTAGGTGGGCTCGAATTTGGTGCTAGCAATCCATCTGTGAACATTAAAATATATTGCTTATTGCCTTAAAAACTAATCAGTTTAAGTTGGTCAGTTATTGGGTTAGTTGTAGCGCATGCATTATTGGTTAGCTTTTTAAAAAACACAACTGTTTCTACCTGGTGCGATTTCTCAGCGTATCGTTGTATGAACTTTGGTACAGCCCCGTAATGCGATCGGCCAACGAACCATTGAATTTAAGGTGCAATGTATAGTTGCCCACTTCCAGAGGCTGCTCGAATTCACTAACCCAGTACTCGAGATCGGGATGGGTAAAGGTTAGCACTGGCTTGATATCTTGCAAAGGAGCACCCGAATCATCCAAGCGCTGCAATTGCCCCTGGCTGACGTTAAGCTGCTTGACGTGCACAGGAATAAATGCGATGGGGTCCAGCACCTGCAGATTGATGCTTATATTGCCCGTATAGCTCTTGGAATTAAAATCAGGCCTCAAATGCAAATTGTATTTGCGTGGTTTCAGCGATTTCGGCAATCGGAAGTTAAGTTTTTGCAGCACCCGGCTTGCAGCACGTATTTCTGGCGACAATGAGGCCATTGCGTTTGCTTTTTTTGTTGTTGGCACTTGAGTGGTAAAAGCGCGACTATCTGTTTTTTTTTTGTTATAGGAATTTATATCAGTATTTTGTAAAATAGTTTCAAAATTTATTTTCGCAACTCATACAAAAGCACCGCTTCGAACAGCTGTGGCGTTTTCGATGACGATAGCGATAACAGCGCACTATGCTGAGCAAGCAACAAAAAGCTGAATGCTATGTGGCCTGCTGTTAGGCTCTCAATTTACATAGAAATAACATTTTGAAATGTAACACAAACCTGTGAAAACGCTCAAAATAGGCTTTGTGGAGAGTAACTGATCACGATCCACATATATGGTGCGAACTGTGTCGTTTAATACAGTTAACGCACCGCCGCTCGCCTGCTGTCTCTGATGCTCTTCGGCAATATTTTTGCCCACATAGACCAAAGCGCCGAGCAGAAAGCTGCACAGCACCAAAAGAAACACGCAAAAGGCGACGAGCGTGAGAACCGTGTTACTCGGCGATTTGTTATGGGCGCGATTTGTATCCTTGATGCGATGATTGTCGTCTGTGGAGAGGCTGCTGCGTGGACGCACGTTTTTTGTCGCGTACATGCCGTTCAATTTTTGTTTTTATATTTGATTTTTTAAATTAATTTCTTTTTATTTTAAGCTTTGTGCTAACTGGGCGCTATTTATACTGGTGCTGAAACATTTATTGTCAATGGGCGTGCTATAAAGTGAAACCAAATATTGGGGATTAGTTGGTATAATCTAATTCGATTATCCAAATGAAATACAGGCGCTCAGAAATAAAATTTTCTTTGAAAATAAGTGTGCTAGTTCCAAACAACAATCCGGGCTTAAACCAGCAAATGCAAGTGTTGTCTTGATAGTGAGCCACATTTTCCACGAAAACAATATCAAAGTTTCTCTCAAACTAAAATATATGTGTGTATGTATTGCCTATCCGATGTATTAAAGTAGAAAAGACCTCCCATATTTTCTAATAGAGTATCGACAAGTAGCTTAAGTGCCAGATGTTATGTAGTCTACCATTACATACATAAAATTGATAATTATACTGTTATATATAATTATAACACCTCCACATATTTCTGTCTTTCCCTGAAATGGATCTCAATAAATAAGTTAGGTCTCTCAACTATTGTGTCATCGGCAAATGTAATTCGAGCTCTTCGTAAACAGACCAAATAACAGACGTCGCAATTATCACATTTTCGACAGTTATTCCCTATAAACAGAGGCATAACAGTTGTTTGCTTTATTTCCGTCGCATTTGACTTGATTTCATTAAGAGTTGATGATATCTTGTCTCCATTGCAGATCAATCAAATGTAATCTCTACGCTGTCACGTAATTGAGTTGACCATTTCGCCTTTTCTGTGTAATTGTAGCGACTTTAAGTCGAGTTTTACTGTTTTTTTTTTCCTATTTTTGTTGTTGCTGTTGTTGTTGGCAAACCGCAATGTTGTATTACAAATTTCCAGGTTTATTGCAATTGCAGTGAGACGACCGCAGGCCACTTTCTATAGAGGCGTCGGCGTCGGCGTCGGCGTCTCTGTCGTCTGTGTGATTGACAGATGGATGGAAAGGTTGTTGGCTTTTTGTCAAATAATTCGTAATGCAGTCTCTGTCTACATCCATCTCCCCCTCTCGCTCACTCCCTGTCTCTGTCTCGCTGTTACAGCATGGGAATAATTTCTTGGTCCAAATAAGCTTTGCAAATGAATTGAATTAACCATAAAATTGAGATGCGGTAGTCAAAACAGCTATACACATGTCATCTCACACACATATATGGGCAGCTAACCAATAAGCCAATTACCATAAAGCTAATGGCCAAAATTAAACTTGTTTATGTGATCAATTTGATTAAGTTATGCAAACAATCGAGATAAATAAATAATATTATCTTGTTTACAAAATGGTGGTTAATTGATTAATTAAACTTCCGATTTCGATGCATGTTGGATTTCCTAGTAGCTATAAAGATTAGTTATTTAAAGAAATAACTAATATAATATCTTGACATTTCTTGCAATTAATATACAACTGTTTTCTTCCATAGCGTTAGGTAATATAAGTGAGTCTTCATTTTCAATTCTCATAAAATATTTGTAAGTAGGATTGTGTACACATGTTCATTTGTCCACACACTTGAGTGTCTGCAACCGCAATGAAATGATTAAGATTCAAATTTATCTATGCGGGATGTGTGCATATGCGTTAATTTTGGCAAGTTGTGCGAATGCGAATCAAATGTGTTGAATATTGTAAAATATGCTAATAGTCTGTGAAAGAGATAGACAGGAGGGAAGAAAGGGGGGAGGCGTATGGCTTGCCACACAGCTCATCATCATTGTGTCGTCTCTTTATGTGACGCCTACGATGATGCAATGCATTGGCGTTGAGTCAATTAGGTTGCAGACAAAAGCAAATACAACAACGACAACAACAATAACAAATGCATGACTACCTTATAAGCCAAACACTTGATGTGGCAGCTGCAAAGTATCTGCGAATGCATAATTTTATACGCCCCATTGTACCTTTATCTTATGCACTCCGACAAAAAAATATATTCAGAGAATTTCCAATGCAATTTTTATTTCAAATGTTCAAATATTTTTACTATTTTTACTATTTTTACATAACATGTTGAAATTACTGTAAAGTTAAGCAATTTGTATTTATGCACATTAAGATATTTCTCTCAGTGTAGTTGCGCGTTACTGATGCTGGAAATGTCAAATGAACGAACATTTATGCAGCGCCATTAATGAACGCGACATTAAGTCAAATACGATTAATATTGAAATTAATTTAATGCACGACATCGAGTTGAATGCACTGGTAGATTATTTAAATTATTACAAATAATATTTCGTTCAGTGACTTTTTGTCAGTGAACAACTTTCACAATTAAGGAAAAATAAAGAAATGCAAAGCGCGGCCTAAAAATGACAAAAAAGTGAGAAATGGCCACATAACAATTGCCGGACCCGTTGGCAGTTCCCTGATTGGGTCACTGGGTGACGCCTGCAGGGCCCCCAATACGTGACTCCAATTGCTAATATGCACACATATGTATGTATGTATGTATGTATCTGCTATTTCAAAAGCGCACCCAAAGAAATAGAAAAACAAAAACAAAACACAAAAAGCAATGAAATGTTTTCAACAGTTTGCCTGCTATGCACAATAACTTAATTGTATTGTTATCGGTTTTGTTTTCAAACAAATTACATAAGGACCATACAAATAGGGTATCGAAGTATGAGAAATTGCAAAAGTGTAATAAAAATTATAATAGCAACAATAATACTAATAATAATTCACCATAAAAGTTTCGGATTCTCCAATAAAAGCTTCATTCATCAAATCTTACGATTGTTATTAACTATATTATCGACTTTTACATATTGTATTGTATTATTAAGTAAAAACATTTAAGTCAGGCAGATAGCGAAGCAATTTGAAATAGAACACCAAATAATTTTATCAAATGGTGATCAAACTGTTTTCTCTCGGTTTACCCTAATAATGTATTTTGTTAAACAGCGGAATATTTGTTAGTAAAAATCTAATCAGGCATATGATCAAGCATAATTTGGCTAATAACAGAAAAGTATGACCTTCATTTTCTTACCCGCACAACAACAACAAAAAATGAAAGAAATTTAAATGGATCGAGCGACAGTTGCCCCAAAGGCGTCAAAGAGAAATGGAAAAAGAAAGAAATCAGTGCCAATGAAAATGAAAAAGGTTTGAACAAAGCGCGTTCCATGAACTTGACAGAACAAAAAAAGAGTAGCACAGCTCGAGTCCCAAAAAAACCGAGTATCACATAAATTGATAATGGCCGACAAATGAATGCCCTATAATATGAAAAGTCAATTATTCCTGATTTGTTTTCAACACGAAAATAAAAAAGCCACATTACTTGTGCGGCATATATTAAAGCCGCGTCATTTGCATTAATAAGCTAATCGACATTAATAATACTTATTATTAAAAGTATACGAAAATAAGACTCCCATTGTCAGTGAGTGCAGGGTATACGTTTCTCATTTTCAATGATTGCAGGGTAGAGAAAAGGAAAAGAAGTTTCTTAAAAACAAGAATTAACTGCGACAACAAACGGAAACAACGTTTAAGTCGATGTCGACCCATTTCGTTTGAGCTTTTGAAGAAAGTAATATTTTTTTTTCCAGATAAACGAGCAGCAGCTTCTGCTGGCTATTCAAGCGCTTGTAAATGTAAACACAGCTCAGAAGCGAGGTAAAGTCGACTTCGCAGTCGCAGTCGCAGTTGTCGTCGTCTTCGTGTATTGGCCGATTTTAAGGCCAAGAACTTGCGCGGCAAGTGAACTATGTGAGAGGCTGAGCCGAAGCCTGTTTGCCGGCTAGCTGCATAGAATGTGGATCAAAAGGGGTAAGGGGAAGGGTGGTTGTTGTCTCGGTGTGGCAAGCGCAGTTGCAACCTGTTTTGCGTGCGTGAAAATTCTGCTGCCTCTTGCGTTTTTATTATTTATTGTGTTTATTGTTGAAAGTCAAAGTTGGCATCGAATTCAATGGCCGCATTTGTGTTTTATTATTTTTTATTATTTTTATGACAGCATATTAAAATTAGTTTGCGCCTCAATGCGCTCAATTAGTAATAAACCGGCGTATTGCCCTCCATTGTACAATGACAACAACAACCAAAAATTGTTCACTACTTAAAAAAGAAAAATCACTTCAACGGTATTCAAGCGCATTTTTTGCACTAATACAGATATTTATGTAAGTACATGTGTATATCTGTTGTACAGTCGATCATAAATCGCACTTTACTGTTACTTGGCTCATTTTTCTGGCGACAGCTACATACGATTTACAATTAGATGGTGTGACAGCAGCAGTTTTTTTTTTTTAATTTTTCTTAATTATTAACAAAGCCCAAAAACTACTGTATTTGATAACGGCACTTGGCTTAAGCTGCTGCTTAATTCAAATCGATGCCGCGCACGTTTCACATTCGTACGAGCGCGCGAGAGAGATAGCGAGAGACGAGATCGATGTTCTTTGAAGCGATGCTCATTGACAAACGACAACCGTCGCGCTCAGCTTTGAACTCACAACTGAAAGTCGTTTGTCAAAGCTGCTGCTGCTGCTGCGTTTACACTGAATGGCTCAAGCTTTCCCGAAAGCTTCGCTCAACAGCTGAGACCGGCTTATTGAACGCTCACGCAACTTACACTGTCAGTTCATTGAGCACTCAACGCATATAGGGAGGAAATGGTACTCTCCAGCTTTGACTTGCAGTTGAGTCTAATTTTTAAGCGTGTTGTATTTTAAGCTACTCTTCCACTTTAGGTGCATTACTTAAAAATCCTTAAAAACACTCACCTCTTTTTTCCATTCGCATCTGTGTAGCTGCTTCTGTAGGCTCCAACTAAACTATCTAAATTGCAGTCAAAGCTAATGGACAGCGTGTACGCTTTGTTCATGACCAGCACCTCCTTCAGCTCGATCATCAAGAGTTCTCTGGTCTCATCAAGATAATATCGCTCGATGGCTATGCGCATGCGCGCCATCATTTGAAGAATGCTGATGCCATGCACTGTTAGATCCTTGGCGTGCAACACTATTAAATTAGTCACTGCGTCCAGCTGGAACTGTATGGACACGGTTCCCTCACAGGTGCCCTTCTCCAGATCGGGGTGCATATAGAGTCGATAACGAATGGGTCTTACCTCTTTTGGCAGTCGATACATAATCTAATTGAGTTATAAAGATTTGGTCAATATCCATGATTGATAACAACAAAGTCGGTAAAAATGTGTAAATTATGATAAGGCAAGCAATAAGCAATAAGCGTTGGTCACCACTAATTAATTTGAGTCAGCAAAAATACTATCCCAGATATCTCGAACTTCTTAGCTAATGTTCGGTGTCTTTATTAGTTAACCATATATGACAACATTATTTTTCATTACACCAGAAATTTAAGTTAGAACTCGCTGCGTAAAGCTGGTCGAGTCAGATGTGTTAAACTAGATAGCACATTGGTCTGTATATAATCCTCCAAGACATCAAGTTTTTCTCTGGCCTCTGATAGCTGCAGCCACAGATTGTCCCTGTGGACCACAACAACAACCAGAGCCACGATCAAGCAGGTTGAGAGTATGCCAAAGAAAATGGCAACACGCTCCGCTGTGATTTTATCTAATGGAAATAATTCGAAACTTTGAGGCCGTCATTTTAGGGTATTAACTAGACCTCACCCTTAAGATTGTTCACAAATTTAACCATTTCGTATAACCAATTTCAACAATGTCTGCAATCAAACTGATCGCTGTCCAAGGCACAACACTTTTTTAGCCAAGATAAAAGCCTAAAGCCCAAACCGATAATCGGTAAAAAAAAAATGTACTGGTCTATATTATATGATAATATATAAATTAGTGGGTATGCCGCCTTTACTACAGTCTGACAACGATAATAAAATATAGCTGTACATACCTCCTCGGGGTTGGGCAGTCCAGTTGGGAGAGTTGGATAAATGGGATTTGCACTGCTGGACGTGGAGCCGGGCGTCGTGGCGCTTGAACCACCGCCATCGGGAGTGGTCCCACCACTTGGTGTGGGTGTGGTACCACCACTGGGCGTGATTACCTCACCAGGTGAGGTGCCGCCACTGGATGTCGTTCCACCCGTCGGCGAATCTCCCGGTGAGGTGCTTTCTGTGCTGACAGTGGGGCGTACGGTTGTTGTACTCGCCGTGAGCACATCCAACTTATCCAAGGCATCCTGTAGATCATTTTCCAAACTTGCATTTTCTACGGCCAACACAATTGTGGCCACACAGAAGGCCGTAGCGGTCAGGCCCAAGCAGATGGCCACCACCTTGACCGTCAGCCCTGTTTGGGAATGATATAAATGTTCCATATATACCAGACATATCTGCGTTATAGTATTTTCTCACTCACAGGCAACCATTTTTATTAAAAGTCCTTGTCTTGGATTGTCGCGCTCTTAGCCAAGTTAACACTTCCACTAGGCAGCGCGTTTGGAATTAAACTGAATGAAAACTGCGAATCTGAACAATTATTTGGACAGATTATCGATATCTGGAGCGATTGAGCATAGTTAACGATATGCGGCTATCATTATGATGGGGCTTTCAGGTTTATATGGTCGCCATATATATTCATATATCCAATGTGGGCAGTCCGATTCGGAGTTATTTTTACAATCGTGGCAGGTCTTTTATCTTAGATATCAAAACTACTAAAAGTCCTATAAAAATCGCCACTTGGCTGTGAGAAATAAGTGCATGGCTTATTTACGACTTGAATTTTGTAAACTTTATTGTTTTATGTGGCTAATAATGCAATTGTTTAAGTAATTGAGGAAATGTACAGCTAATTGGAATTTATTGGATATTGGAAATTTTGTATTTTACAATGGGTTTTTAAAGGTCAAAGGGGCGGCCGTACCGTCCAGCCAATTGGCAATCTTATCGGAGTTCTCCTTGAGCCAGTTGATGTTGTACTTAATGGTCTCGATAGCCTGCTGTCTGGGACTGGCGCCAGATCCAGACTCTGGATACTTCTTGTAAAACTCCTGCACCTCCTCGAGTTTCAGCTCGCTGGCAAATTGGCTCGTAATGCTGGCTATCAATTTGCCCAGATTGCGATCATTCAGTCCGAAGCGGCTGACTAGCTGTGGCCACTGCTCTCGGTAGTAGTCCCAGACAATGGGTTGACCCACCGGATTGGCGGCGATGTTCTTCACACAGGTGAAGTAGTCCTGGGAGCGAATAATGCTCTCATCGCTGGCCAGCTCGAGGAAGCGGTAGAGCAGCTGAGGATCCTGCACAGCAGAGAGTCCATACATTAGCTTCGATTTCTCGCTGGCATCGGACTCCGCCTTGAACAGCTCCAGAAGCGCTTCCCAGCTGCTCTCACTGCTTGCCTGCTGCATACCATAGTAGTAGACCACTTCGCGAAGATCAGGTGCAGGACGATTAGCTGCTGTGGGTGCCTTCAGCCATTTACTGAATCGCTGCTCCGCCTGCTCCAAGCAGTCGGTTACACCCAAGGCGCAGGCCGCACCCAGCACAGACACACGAAGGCGGCTTAAATGGTGGAAGGAAAAATGATATTAAGATCTGGATGCAGTTGAGTGAAATAACTGTTACTTACTTGCCCAAATGGTTGTCCTTTTCGACTGTCCAGCCGACCTCCTTGTAGATATTGGTCAGCAGGGTCTTAGCGTAGTTCAGATAGCTAACATAGCTTTCGGTGAACATGAGGCTCCTTCTCAGTGCCAGCAGGTTCGAATTGGCCACATACCAGGGCACAAAGTCATGCTCTCCGGTCAGATAGGCGGTCATCTCTAACGGCACACTGTAGGACAATTGACTGGCATCGGCCAAGGCAAATGCATCGGCAAGCAGATGTGCGCGATCCGCAATATCGAAACGCTTTGGCTCATCGACCAACTGTTTGATGAGCTGCTCCCAAATGTCAGACTCATAGTTAACTCGATAGTAACCCAGCTGATGGACGTTAAGCTTGACCCATTTGAATTCTTCCGACAGCGCCACGCCCACCTCGTCTTGATCGTATTCGAAAATAATGTTCTTAACCTCGTTGGTTTTCGAACTTTCCAGGAAATATGTAATTGGCACGCTCCACTTGTAGCCAAATTCGGGAGTGTCTACCACCTCGTCATAGCTGGCCTTGTTGGACAAAAAGCGCTGTTGGCTAACGACAAAAGCTGTTGCACTGGTGCGTCGCACATTCAGCACTGGGTAGCCCATCTGCTCCGTCCAGGTGCGCATCAATAGCTTCACATTTAGGTCGGGGACCGTAGCGGCGACTTCGGTAAGGAAGTCATCCGTGACGGTATTGTCGTACTTAAACTTCGTTAAATAGCTGGTTACCGCCTTCGCGAAGTTCTCGGAGCCTACTAGAGTCTCCAACATGCGCAGCACTGATCCGGCCTTCTCATAGCTGATGGTATCGAATATAGCCGTAATTTCATCCGGGGATTCCACTTTCTGCACAATTGGGTGCGAGGAGAGCTTCGCATCGAACTCAAGCACGGGATTCAGGGCCATTATTTGGAATTGCTCAAGCTAAAGAAAAATGTGAATTGTGAAAAAAAGTTCACTTAATGCTATGCCAGCTACTGCTTACCATGCCCCAATCCGGATGCACTGCGTGCACGCCCTTGTACTGCATGTAGCGGGCGAATCCCTCGTTTAGCCAGAGATCGTTCCACCATTTCATGGTGACCAGATTGCCGAACCATTGATGGGTGATCTCATGGGCCAACACACTAGCTGTTGACTGTTTATTCAGGGTGGAGCTATAGTCCTCATCGTAGAGGAGCGCGGTCTCCCTGTATGTGACCAGACCCCAGTGCTCCATGGCATTGGAGGCAAAGTCCGGTATGGCAGCCATGTCCAACTTGGGCAGCGGGTATTCCACTCCGAAGGTCTTTATATAGTACTCGGTGACAGCTACGCCAAAGTCCAGTGCGAATTTCACTTTATGCAGTTGATGGGGTGTTGCAAAGGCGCTCATGGTAAAGTCTTTGCCAATGCCATTGGCTTTCACCGTGCTCGTCTCCGAGTCAAAGTCAGAGACAATAATGCAGGCCAAATAGGTGCTCATGGGTACACTGGTGGTAAACGTGACCATCGTCTCTTCACCCAGATTCATGGTTTGCTGGGGAATGTTCTGTGAGTCGAACTGTTAATGATCACCGGGGTGCAACCTACCTTTACGTCCATATTGGACAGCGCACTGTAGGAGCCGGAATTGGGATGCACCACGCTGATAGCAAAGGTGGCTTTCATCGCTGGCTCATCGAAGCAGGGGAACGCCTGACGGGCATAGGTAGGTTCAAATTTGGTGGTTGAGATGTTGCTGCAGATTGGAAACAGACAAAAAGACGTGGCATACTTTTAGGCTGCGCCAAGAATGAAACACTTTTTACTCACCGTTGCTGCCCCGCGGGTGTTAAATAGCTGCTGCTGTACAGTCCGACCAGTTTATTAATCGAATTTCCCTCAAAGATAATGCCTAGAGCGATTTCGTCATTCACTGCCAGCTCCTCCTGCATATTGATAATGAGCAGCTGACGCTCTTCGTCCAGCTCAAAGCTCTGAATCTCGCGAAACTCAACATAGACGCTGCTCAGAGTAAGTTGTTGAGAATGCAAAATGATCTGCTTGGTGGCCTGCAGCACTTTTATTTTAATTTGCTCCTGGCCGGAGAAAGTGCCAGTTTCCAAGTCGGGATGCAGATAGAGATCATAGTGCGTGGGCTCAAGTGCTGTGGGCAGGCGATAATCAATCTGTTTGGATACCATATGACAAATAGCTAATCGAGCTGTGTTTTTGATAACTGTCCAGCACTCACCTCTCGAGCTCCAATCTCCCGATAACGTAAATCCTCCTCCAGGTGGGCGACCACAAATGTGGCTGTGGCAAAGGCCGCGACGGCCCAAAACAAAGAGATCCGCAATGAGTAGCCGCTTAGAAACATCTTGTCCCTTCGAGCGACAACGGGTAACTAAAGAAATCGACCGCTCTTCAGCCATCAATATACTAATCGATTGTAACCACAATTGAACGTTGTTGTTTTGCCTGCCAATAACTCATTTTGATTATGGACACTTGAAAACAGAAACTTTTTATAGCCAACATCGGCGATAATATGGGTACAACGAAAACTAAAAGGTATACGGCCGCAAATGAGGAGCGGGATAATGGAATACACTGATCGGCGCGATGTTGTTGGATTAATTATCAACCGAGTTAAGATTGAGAGATTTGTTTGCTGTGTGCAATTCAATTTATTTAATTTGATTTGCATGTTAAGCGTCACGCCCATCATTCTAGGTAATCAGCAATTTGTATATATGGGTCAACAGCTGGGAGTACTCTATGTGTCAGATATTATATATGTTAACACATAAATCAGTTATATATATGATTAATCGCATTATCGTCATCGATGTACACTTTGTTGTAATCTGTTTTTATTCAAAATGGTTGGAATTGAATTACGATAAAATTCGGTTTTATTTCAGTTTGATTGCAGAATAAACACATAAAACTAGGCAAGAATTTCCATTGACTAAAGAAGCATAACTTCTAAGAATCATGAATGTCTTAACTGGCTCTGCTGCGGTCCCATTTATAGATCTATAAGTGTACAGGTATTAAGTTTATTGATCTCTTCATGTTTGTTTGTGTTTCTAAATAGCTGTATAATCTTTATTTTGCTACGTTTATAGTGGCATTTCGATAAGTACAAAACTATGTGACATTTTTTGCTGCCCTCCACTCAGTGCTGGCGTTTGACTCTAGTTCAGACGCTTCTCCTGCGATTCCAGCCAGGCGTCGACACTTTCCAGATTTTTGGCCAGCCATACGATGTTATTCTTGACCGTCTCCAGGGCACGCACACGAGCTGCAGTACCCGCTCCTGCCTCTGGGTACTTGGCAAAGAACTGCTCCATCTCCTCCAGCTTGGTTTGGGTGTGGAAGCGAGCCGTTATCGAGGGTATCAGGTTGCCCAAGTAGCGTTCGTTAAGGCCAAAGCGTGTCACCAACTGCGGCCAGTTCTCGCGGACATAGTCCCACACCAGGGACTCACCCATCGGATTGGCCGATATGTAGGTCAGGCAGGTGAAGTAGTCCTGGCCGCGCACATACTCCTCGTTCCAGGCCAGATCAATGTACCGCTGCAGCAGCCAGGGCTCCTGTATGGCAGACAGGCCATACATAAGTTTTGATTTCTCACTGGCATCTGCCTCATTGATGAAGAGCTGCCAGACTGTTTCCCAAATCTCCTGATTGCCCACCGACTGCATGCCATAGAAGTAGACGGTTTCGCGAACATCTGGACTGGGACGCTTGTCGGGTGTGGCCAACCAGGTCTTGAACTGCTGACCGCCTTCTGTCAGACAGGAGGCGAGGCCCAAGGAGCAGGCAGCGCCCAAAGCGGTCACTCGTAGGCGGCTAGGTGAGTGGATGATACATATAAAGGTAAGTGGAGGAAGAAACAATTGTACATAATCTATATAACTAGGGTAACCCTCTTATATCGGTTACCCAGTACCCAGATTAGAGTAAAACCCAACGTAATTCCCCCACTGGTTAGGTTCTTAGAAATCCCCACTTACTTGTCCAAGTGATCCTCGCCCACAGTCCAGGTGAGGCTCTGGTAAATGGGCTCAATCAGAGCTGTGGCATATTTCTTGTACTTGGCATAGCTGCTCGTGTAGAAGAGAGTGCGCTTCAGGGATGTCAGCTTGGTGGCAGCCACGCTCCAGGGCACATAATCCTGTTCCTTGTCCAGGTATTTAGTCATATCGAAGGCGATCTCATAAGGCAGTTGAGTGGCATCGGCCAGGGCAAAGGCATCGTTTAGTAGGGAAGCACGATCGCCAGAACTAAATGCGTCCGGCTTGGCTACCAATTGATTGGCCAGCGACTGCCACAGGGACTGCTCGTAGTTGACGCGATAATAGCCCACCTGATCGTAATTGAACTTGATCCAGTCAACAGCCTTGGGCACGGTTATAGTGACTGTAAATAAACGATATCAAAGATAAGATCAAACCTCTTGCGGAATATGGATGTGCCGCACTTACTTTCGCTCTGATCGTGATAAAACCATTTGCGCTGCACCGTGGGGTTTTCGCTGGTGGTGTATGTGATGGGTATGGACCAGCGATAGCTGAAATCGTAATATATATATAATATATGTGTGAACATCAAGACTGAAATCAAATAAAGATAAGCTTCGAAATATCTTTAGCTGACTTACTTGAATTCCGAGTGCTCGTGCGTCTCCTCATAGTCGTTGGGATTGGACAAGAAACGCTTTTGGGTTAATTTGTATTCAGTGGCCGAGACCTTAGCGATCGTGACTACTGGAAGACCCATCTAAAATCAAACCCATAAAAATTGGGTTAAGTGACTATGCAAATCTGGAGGCATGCTGCACAACCGATCTTTAAACACACACAGACACACACCTGCACTGTCCATGTGAGCATTATATCAGTCACATTGAATTCTAGTCCCAATTTATCAATCTCAGCAAAGAAGTTGGCTGTCACGGCGTTCTGGTATTTGTATTCGTTGAGATAATTTGTAACCGCAGTGCGGAAGATTGTCTCGCCCAGAAAATCTTCCAACATGCGCACCAGCGAGGAGCCTTTGGAATACGTAATGGTGTCAAAGATCTCCGTTATCTGATCGGGATTCTCCACCTTCTGAATGATGGGATGCGATCCCAAAGTACCATCCAAGCTAAACACTGAATGCAAAGTGCTAACAATAAATTGATCCCGCTGTAAAGTCATAAAATCATAATATTATATATATTTAAAATGGAAAGCTATTTATATGGTATACTCGATCAAATACTTGCCATTTTCCAATCGGGAAAGACGGAGTCAACGCCCAGATACTCAATAAAGCTAGCGAAGCCCTCGTTTAGCCATAAATCATTCCACCAATCCATAGTAACTAATATCAGGAAAACGCGAAATGAAATATCAGCTGCGCTAATTTCCCTTATCTCTAGTGGTCTTACCTAAGTTTCCGAACCACATGTGCGCAAATTCGTGAGCTATAACGCTGACAATGCGCTGCTTGTTCACGGTAGAGCTGGTGGCCTCCTCGTAGAGGAGCGATGTCTCCCGATAGGTGACCAGGCCCCAGTGTTCCATGGCACCCGATACAAAGTCGGGTATAGCAGCCATATCTAGCTTGGGCAACGGATACTCAATTTGAAAGTAATCTATGTAGTACTCAATGACGCCCTTGCCCACCTTCGTGGCGAAGTCGACCTTGTCGATCTGCTCGGGGGTAGCATACACGCCCATATCGAAGGTTTCTCCAATACCCTTGGTGTCGATCTTCACGGTTTTCGACGCGAAATCGGAGACGATAAAGCACGCCAAATATGTGCTCATGGGCACACTCTTAGCAAACCTAACCTCCGTGTAGGTATCCTTTTTAAGCTCCGACTCGATGTTCATGTTGGAAAGTGCATGATAGTCATCGCCGTTCGGGTGCACCAACGTAATCTCAAAGGTGGCTTTCAGAGCGGGCTCGTCAAAGCAGGGGAACGCCTGACGCGCGTAGGTGGGCTCAAACTTGGATGTGGCTATCCATTTGCGACTCTCATCGGCCTTCACATAGGACGAGCTATAAAGGCCAACAATTTTGTTGGCCATCTTTCCTGAAAACTCGATATTGAGCAACACAACTGAGTCCTTTGTCAGCTTCTGACTCAAAGTGATGACGAGGAACTCTCGCACCGAATCAAACATGTGATTCTTAACCGAAATGCTCGTTTCATCCGTATGGATGACATTAATACTTTTGATTTCCATGTACAGGGAATGGAGTACTATCTTATCGGTAGGCTCTTTGACAGCTATGCTGATGGTCTCCTCGCCTGTGAACTCGCCCGTCACAATGTTTGGATACAAGTAGAGATCATAATTGGTGGGTACCAATGCGGTGGGCAGACGATAGTCGATCTTCTCCGGCGGTGCTGTGGTGCTTGGCGCTGAAGTCGGACCCGGTGTGGTGATGGATGGGGCCGTCGACGAGGACGTAAAGCCTCCCTCAAGCAGATCTAGTTTCTCCTGTGCATCGCGTAGATCCGCCTTCAAGTTCGCCTTCTGAACGGCCAGCACAATAGTTGAGATGGTGAAGGCTGTGAGGGCCACGCCCAGACAAATGCTAACCAACTTCGCGGTTATTATCATATTCGTTAACGGGTTAATCCAAAACCGGCGACATCTGAATCGCAACTAAGCGCTAACTATGGACGCCTAGTAAGAGGTAACCAGGAGTCCGCCGGCTGATACCGAAACGCACTGATTGCTAATCTAATCGCAATCACAAGGTGAGCACGGTATTCCCTCTCCATCCATCTCTCTCGCACTTACCGCAACTGCTGCTGAATATATTTATAAATTTTCAACGATCTGGCTTATATACGGGCCACTCCATTTGAATTGATTAGAATTTCGAAATGCTGAAAATCTGTGCGTATTTCCTCAGCATTTCGAATTCCCACTATTTTAGAAAGTCCCGGCGCCAGCATCCTAACTTTCCCTAGCGCCGGCGCCCATGTGTGTACTTACATGTTTGTACATATCAAAAAATACATTATTTTTGGTAAGACCAATTGTACAAAGTTCTTACCAACATTGACTACCTGATCGATCGTTTTGAGTATTAATCGCGGCGCCTCAGGTACTCAAAAACCCTTTTCCGGTGCGTAAAGCAATGCGGGATTCTCGGCCTAATTAGAGAGTTTTGGTATTTTCATTGTCATGAAAACCCAAAACAAGAAATTTCCGCCTGTGTTTTTGAAGATTTAAGAAATATTATTTATTTTTATATAATTTATAGATCTTTCGCAATAATATTGTCGCTAGGTCTGTTATAAATATGGATTAGATAGGAGTTAATATAGAGCCAACGGTTATCAGTTTACATGCATATATGGTACAAGCATGTATTAATCTAGAATGAAATTTAAGTTTTATAGCTCATGGATCTGACTATTAAATACCCTGTTTGCATTTAATTATTTTGTTAAAGAAAAACATTATTTTTTAACTAAAATATTTCAGGTTAGTTTTATGGGTAATTTAACCTTCATTTCTCTTCTTTGCAAGCATAGTTGCAAACATCTTAAATACCCTCCTTTGGTTACTTTTAAACAATACAGAGTATACAAATAATAAATACGTTTTCCCTGTAACCCCAGTACGTACGACTTATTAGTGAGAAATCATAAATATTTTGATTTATGACAATGCCTTGATATTGAACTTTGCTCTATAATATAATAATATTGACTTATGGTATTTGCGCGAATCGAGAGACCCAGAAATACCTGAAATGCGGCCAAAAGGGCACCGGAGTCCTGTCTGGCGGGCTGGAAACGGGACATGGGATTCACAGACAGCTTACCGCAAAGCGTAATTAATTTTCCAAATTGCATTATTTGTCATATGTTTTGTTCTATAATTGGCTTTGCCAGCCGAGTTGGCAAAACACAGACCTTCGCCTGAGTACGGCTTTAAATACAAGCCGTACGCCGGACATTAGGCATTGAGCAGTTGGAAAATCCGTAAAACTGAATGAAATCGATTGAGTTTCATTCATGAGCACGTTCGAGCACCACAGGACATCTACCTGCCTAAGCGTGGGAAACTTAAGGCTGGCGACGACGGTTGGCTTCGTCATCCTGCAGCGCAGGTAGGTAGTCCAGAACTGGGTTGCTCCGCAATTGCGTCGCCCCGGGATCTGTTGGGTTATTTGTGCGGCGCTGGGAGTTTCTTCTGTTCATGAAAAAGGCCCAAGTGGAAAAGGGCAAATTTCCGGTATTTTGATCTCATCTCGTATTTCCCACGGCCCAAGCTCCTGATATGGTATAAAACCGGGCTGTGGGCTCCTGTCTGCACACAGTCGAGCCAACGACAGCACAGTGATAACACACACAACATTATGTTCTATACCGTACAAATATTCGTGATCATTGCGAGCGGCGCATCGGCAGCCAGTTTGGTGGAGCCAATGAACTACTATCAGTACACACAGTTCCAGGCGCCGCTCTCGTGGGAGGAGATCACCACCAGCAGCCTGGACGCGGCCATCAATATCTGCCAACAGAGCTTCAAATGGCAGCGCTGGAACTGCCCCAAACAGGACTTTCTTCAGCGACGCAACGCTCCAACTGAGGCTCAGAAGCTGGACCACGAGGATATCTATGTGGCCGCCATTTCAATGGCTTCCATATTGCACACACTCACCAAGGACTGCGCCAATGGAGTCATCGCCGGCTGCGGCTGCAGCGGCAATTCCCTGAATTTTCCCTGCGATCATGAGCCGGCCAAGGCGCTGAAGCTCTATGAAGAGCGGTATGGAGCGGGAGTCGAGGCACTGGGACATAATCAGCGCGTAGTTGGCGCCCTCTTGGAGAAATCACTCGAAAAGGATTGCCACTGCAAGGAGCACAGTCCACAAGGCACCTGCCTCGAGGAGCAATGCGTGCAGGTGCTCAAGCCCTTCGAGTCAATCGCACAAGATCTGCTCAACATGTACGACGATGCCATCCAGCTGGACACGACCGCCAACAATCTGAAGATCATGTGGCAGAATATTCCGCTCGATTCGCTGGTCTATATGCTCGATTCGCCCAACTATTGCCAACCCGAGGCGAGTGGACGCTGGGCCGGCACACGTGGACGCCAGTGCTTCAAGCACACAGGCTCCACCGCCGAGGAGCGTCTCTCCTGCCAGCAGCTGTGCCGCGTCTGTGGATTCCGTGTCCGATCCCAGCATCTGCGCAGTGAGCGTCGATGCAATTGCAAGCTGGTCTGGGGTTTCCGATTGCAGTGCGATGTCTGCATTCAACTGGAACGTCAATACAGCTGCTACTAGAAAGAGATGGACTCTTAAAGCGACAGAGGGAGAGAGACAGAGAGAGAGAGAGAGAGAGAGAGACTGAGCTAATTTGGGCGCTGGCTGAGCCCAACAACAACTGCGACTAGACTAAGCTAAATTATTTATACCCCACTCTAATTTATTGCCAAAACAACAATAAACAATAAACATGTAATGGAATATCGAAATTTATTATTGTTCATAAATCATTAAAGCATACACGACTATTTTTTATATATATTTGCACACATGTGAAGCCCCAGATCTGATGTCATGCGATAATCAGAATACGTTAATATCTATTTCATATATACGTATATAGTACAGTGTAGTAAAGTATCTAATCTAAACACTGACTATGCAAATGCATTAAAGATTAGTCACAGAATCGATAAGCTTACTAAAATAAATCATTTACTATGTCATTCGTTACAAAAGACTTCATACAAATACAAATATTATAGTATATTCAAATGAATAATATTTATACTGATGCTTCAGTTATTTTTTCTTAATCTTATGCCATGCCATATTTGTCCTGCTTAGTGGAAGGCATAAATATATACATATATATCTCGCTCTTATCGACAGCTGAGTCTATATGCCCTATTTTAAAAGCTTTTATTATCGATTATATTATGAGCTGTGCGTGTACCAAATCAGACTTCTATATACATATGTATATTACTATTTATTTTCATATATATATTACTAATTACTGTTACTTGCATTCCCTTACCTTATTAACATTGATATAAACTGCTACAAATCTGACTCCATATCTGCAAGCCAACTTTTTGTATGTAATAATATAGCATATATATAGAAGATTATAGTTATGAATATATTCTTGAAATCGTAAATAGAAGGAAACACAGCATCCGCCCGATTTGTTTTTATTTATTTTCACACGTTGTAACTTAAACCGAATCTTATTGCAATTTGTGAGTTTTATTTGATCAACTAGCTATATAGACTCTCCCCTTCGTCCTGTCTCCTTCGCTCTCGCTCTCGCTCTCGTTCTCGTTCTCGTTCTCGCTCTAGTTGACCCAGGTAGTGGGCTTGCCCTCCACTCGATAGCCGTTGTAGGCGGCCGCTGCGGATGAGGCAGCTGCCGCCAGCTCGGATCTGCGGCTCGGCTCGCTGGCCCAATACGAAGGCGCCACCTCATACGATTGCATCATTTTGTTGCTGTTCTTGATGGCCGATATGATGAGCAGGAATATAGCCAGCTTCCCCACCAATATGGACTTCACCAGCAGCAGCTTCAGCTTCGTGACCAGAAACGGCACAATTGCCGACTGGATGAGGAAGGGAAGTATGAACAGTGGCAGCACCTTGGTAATCATATCGTACTTCTTGCCCCGACCTGTGTGGCAAGCATAGGATGTTATTTACTAACTGCTACAATGAGATTCCAGTCTCCGGCAGACTCACCCTCTTCGCTGTGGTCCGTGGTCAGCCAGCGTGCTCCGAGAATCTCCTTCAGATTCTCGCCATCCAGTTTGACGCGTACGATGTCGTTGCTCATGTCCAGGCTGACATTCAGCCCGGATCCCACATTGTAGTGCTCCACGTTACCCGTTGGCTCCTCGTCCAAGCCCAGCTCTGATTCCGCCAGCTGCTCCTCCAATCTCTTGTTGCTGCTGTTGTTGCGATTCTTGCGCTTGCGCTTGCGCCGCTTCTTGCCTGCCGCCGTCTCGTTCTCATCGTAGATCGGCGTCTCGGTCTGTGCCTCCAGCAGTGCCTCTGCATTGGCCTCATTGCGCAGCTCCTGCGCCAGTGCATCATCAATGGGCAGTTGCTGTTGCGGCTGCTGTGGCTGCTGCTGCGGCTCCAGCTCCTGGTACTCAGCGACCTCGGTGGCAACATCTGCCGCCTCATTGTTGGCCAACTTTGTGGCACTCACCTTTTCCCGCAGTCGCTTTCGATACTCGCTGGTAGTCTTGTTGCCCAGATAGGTGCTCTTGTAGTTCTTGTAGATGCCCATGTATATGTGGGAGTTCTTCTTCACCACCTGCTTATCCTCCGGCTGATAGCTGCTGGCCAAGCCGCGCGCTGCTTCCTCGGAAGTGGGCGTGCTTGCCTCGCTGGTGTCCTGGCTGCTGGCCAAGGTTGCGCACAGCGCACAAAGCATTAGGAAACTCAATAAGCGGCTCATCTTTGGCGCATGTCACGGAAACAAAATTTAAACTAAATTGAAAACTGTGTGTGCACACCTCACGCTGGCCAGCCACAAAATGTGGCACGATCGACGTGCACCATGCATTTTATCAACTCAGCAGCTGCGGCAACAACTGCGGCAATAGCAACAGCTGCAACTGCAACATTTGCTGTCGCAGTTGCAGTCGCAGTCGCAGTCGCAGAACAAGCTGCGAGGAAAGCCAAGACCAGATCTGGAATTGGCATTGGAATTGGGCACAGGCAGCTTTAGACTGTGTCACTGCAGTGTGCAGCATGCAGCGTACAGCAAGTGGCAGCCAAGAACGAGATGCGCTGCGTCGATTCTGAATCTTCCCCAATTGAATTGTGGTCAAAACATTGTTGGACTGGTGAGCAAACACGATAGATATCTGGAGTAGGCCTGCAATTTCTCATTGATCTCCATCATTGAATTTCTTTTAGCTGTAATTGCCACACACACACAGACGCACACACAGACACACACTCACACACCCTCCACCCCCTCCCCTTCTACAATCGAGCAGCTCCTCAGGCTGTTAGCCATATATAATATGAAAACGTTAAGTAGTCTGAGCTAGTCTCTGGTCTGGACGATGCTAACGGTCGATCGTGTAATTCTTTGGCCATAACCAGAGTCAATTAGCTCTGACGACGATCGCATGAGAAAGTTGTATACTCTGCTTCTTCTTCTTCTCCTGTTTCTTCTTCTTCTGAAATTGCTCTGATTGAGTTAGGAGCGGGTGTCTCGTACAGACCAGAACTGTATTTGAAATCCAGGCTAGAAAGTAAATTCTTAAGTGTTACAAATCCGCTTGAAACCAACTACTTTCACATAATTTAAGTAGTTTATTAAAACACGTTGTAATACGATTCTAACTAATTTAGAGTTGTACCCATAAAGCTGAAAACTGTGTCTAATGGGCTATAATTTTCATTCAAAGGCTTGTCACAGAAGCAGCACAAAAAGTTTTCCTCTTTTGCACATCTAATTATTTTTATACTAATTGAATGGTAATATTTGGTGTACTATATAAGGCAATTTAATTTATATTCAATTAAATTGCTTAACTTTTTTATAATTTAGTTGATTCATTCCAGTCCTTATCTTATAATAGTGAATATACTTTTGATCACTTAAATAGGCTATTCGACTCTAATCTTATCTAATATTTTCTTGAAGAGCATAAAGAACTGAACAATGCTGTATTTATTTAAGGATAGGCAGATTATTCGTTTTTAACGAGTCACTATATAAGACTATTTTATAGGGAATTTTATTGGCTCTTCTACACAAGGCTATAAAGCACACACGTTTCGAGGGCTCTAGAGTTCATAATGAAAGTGAATTACGGATTGGAACAATGCCTGCGATAAGTCTGTCTACACATATGGGCATACATATTTATCAATGAGTACCCGTTACACAGAACGTACGTCAAAAAGTTAATATTTAAAATTAAAATGCATTGCCTCATTGCCAATTAGCTGATAAATCAATAAATGTTTGGCCACAAAAACTAAAGAAGAAATGAAAGCGAATGGTTCCGCCTATTGGGTGGGTGCTGCCCTCAATATATAGACACGCGTCGTGAAAGAATGCCCATGTCCAAGTCCACCCATCTGAGCCACAACTGCAACACGGCAAAGGTAACGACGAAGCTAAAGGCGAAGCCAAAAGTAACTTCCAACACTTGCCCCTTAAAGGGCACGCAGTTGCCACCGCCGCCGTGTTGCAGAGTGAAAATCACTCACAGCTTTATGCATATTCAAACAAAATATTAAATACTACGAGAGTGAGATGGTTGGGAGTAGACGACTAGGTGATACCCTCTGTCCAGCACGGATACGGGGTAAAGATAGATATAGAGAATCGATTACTTTTTAGCAGTAAAACTATTCAAATAAAAAAACTAAAAACTAAACTGTCAACATATTTTTTTTCATATAATTAAAATCGTTAAGTGGATAGCATTATTTATCGAGTTTTAAGTCTGCGAGTGCAATTTTAAAGAATAAATTTGAATACATTTTTAACCAGAATATATGCATGTATAAACTTAGGAACCTCATTTACAAATAAATACGTCAATGAGTATTATACATGCTATAATATATATCTAGTTTTAAGACCGGAAATAATTACACTATCCAAAGATCAGTATACCCACTTTTAAGCCATTTTCGACTGCTACAGGGTATACGAATATAGTGACCCGTTGTCAGATTGGGCATCGAGTGTGGCATTCCTCATGACGGCGGCACGAATTGCTTGTTTTGGCGCACGTTCGTGCGACGTCCGGCTGTCGAATTTCAAGTAGCAACTGGCCAAGACCTACGCCCTGATAAAAGCCAATGTCAATGTGGACAGCACATTCAATTGTCTGCAAGCACTTCAACTGTCTACAGTGGACACAACCACCGACTGAAAGTAAACGGATTACACTCAGGATTTAAAATCGTCAACAAAATGGCTGCCGCCCAGAAATTTGCCCTCACCTTGCTCGGACTTTGTTTGTTGTGCGACTTGGTGCTCTGCCAGCAGCAGGCCAGCAACGACTCCGACGTTTCTGGTCAGTAAACGGAATGATCATAGAGAAACATTACAGATATTGATACCAGTATAAATATTGTTAACCTACAGAGAGCCGCACCTTCGGCCATCATTTTCTGCGTCGCATCAGTTTCGCTTTGGTGCCCGGCGCCTTCGTTGTGGGCGTGATCACCACACTGCTGGCCGCCCTCACTGTGGTCTCCATCAAGGGTCTGGGCGTTGGTGTCATACTCCTGGTGCTGGCCATCGGCCAGATGCTGTCCCGTGCTCTGCCCGTGCAGGCGGCCGCTGCCTACGCCGCCGCCCCCGCACCTGTGCCCGTTGTCTACTCCCACTCGCACACGCAGCAGCCCGTCTGGCTGGAGAAGGAGTGGTAGACAGGTGGAAAGCTGGTAGCAGGCCACATAATACCTCAGCGAGCGTGCAACCAAATAATAATTTAAGTATAGTTTAAATTATTTATTTACAATATTTATTTAATACACAACGCAATTATTTAACGACATCAATCAAAGCAAAAATTTTGGAATATTTTGGAATATTTTGGAATATTGTGGAATATTTTACGGCTCGACTCTAATGAAAAGTGAAATTGTGAAGCCGTGTTTGGTGCTCAATTGGTATGCAGCTCACATGGGCCGCGATTTACGGTTCTTTCGTCGTCTCTTCCGCTGCGCCGGCTCCAGTTTTGGAAACGTGCGCATAGAAAGTCCCGCCCCCGCTACCTTTGAATGGGGTCGCGACTAACTGCAAATCGAAAAATGAAAATAATTATTGAATTTCTCTAGCACTTAGATCTCATTATGGACAAAAGCTAATTAAAAGACTCTCACTTGATTGGCTGTCAGTTAATTAAGGCGCTACCAATCTAATTGTCGACCAGTTTAAGTCCGGCTGCAATTGTTCCACATTGCGACAGTTTTCGAATTTCTAAACGGTTTGCAAGCGATTCGAGTACCCTCCCTCTTGTCTGATATATGCGCTAACTAAGTGGCTAACATAGTGGGCTGAAAGTGCTGATAAGGCCGAAAGCGATAACCGCGTGTCGCCAAATCGAAACATGCTTTAAATAACAATCATTAAATTATGCGATAATCCAGCTGTTTGTTTGTTGTTGTTGATTTCAGTGGCTCTTGACATTGAAAATTGATGCCTCCAACAATTGGGGCGCCTCTAACTCAGCCAAGTCAGCCAAATGGGCCAACAAGCTGACTGCCACAACCAACAGCAACAGCAGCAGCAGCAACAGCAACAGCAACAGCAGCAACAGCAGCAGCAGCAACAGCCGCCGTGACCCGCTAAACTAAATCGATCGGAGTTGCAAAAACCAGTTGCCAGAGAGTTGGCGTTTATTGGCCAGGATTGGTGGCCACTCCGAGCTTGGTGCTGCATTCAGTTCCAAGCAGTTGCTGCTCTCGTGCAGTTGTGCCCAGAGATCGAGATTTTTAAGTTAACCAAAGGAAACACTTTGAAATGCGCGCTTCAATTCTTGTTGTGCATATCCTGCTAGGACTTAGCCTCGTGCAGGCCACAGATTGGGTAAAAATGTATAGAAAAAATGTATGCAACAAAAGTGTCTGAAGGAACAGCTAAGCACAATAGAATAAACTAACTAAGTTTATCCGATTAGCATTCAATTAAATTAGCAACCAGCTAAAAAATAATATGTTGTTAAGACAGTGTTAAATATTATCTATATGATATAGTGGGGTGATATAAGATAGATTGTGTAATTACCTTGTTTTATTAATAACTTTCAAGATAGACTAGTTTTTGTTTATCAGTTTATTATAGGCTAATACTTTCTAAGCCAGCTTTCGGCTTTTCGGAAGTTCGATTTCAACACAAACAAGCTGTTAACTTTTTTCCTATACAAAGTCTCAAGATTAAAGAATAAAACCGTAGGCAAAAAGTAAGCTCGAACCGTTAAAAAAAAGCAAGGATAATTCATTCAGCCTTTGCAACTCTGCTTTCAAACCATTTTAAATCTAGTGTTTGTTCTACCCCAGCTATATGTTATAGCAATCCGATCTGGTCGGGTATATTTGCTGTTAGTCGAAACCTCACTCAACTTTGCATACTTTGCAGCGCGCGCTTAAAAGTTGCGATGCCTCAAATCCGAGCTGCGTGACACGCACCTATGGAACGTCCATACCGATGAGGCTCTACGAGTGTCTGCGTGAGTGCAGCATGTTGCGCTGCACGAAGCTGTTTGTGCTGCAGAAGCTGGAGGAGCGCAGGCAGCTGCCACAGACTGGAAACTTGACGCGAGACTTTTTGGATCAGTTCTTCGGGAAGGAGACGCAGCTGGGCAGCCTGGTCACGGCGAAGTATCAGCAGATGTCGGAGAAGGAGCTGAATCAGCGGCTGGTGCACAATTTCCAGCGCTTCTTCAAGCATCGGGACATCAAGCTGCACTTTTTGCCCGGCATGCTGGTCAAGATTGTGCCCAGCAAGGAGAACAAGCTGAAGTTTAGCCTGAAGAAGGGTGAGTGTGTGCTCCAAGGAGGAGTATCTGCCGCTGACTATGTCTCTGTTCTCTAGCCATTAAGTCCCGCTTGGGTCGCGCAAGGCGACGCGATACGGAGGAGATGCCACTGAATCTCATGAATCTGCCATCGATGACCGGCGGAGTGGGCGGCACCAGCACCAGCGTCGAGACCTACGAGCCGGAGGCGGAGGGCGACTCCAAGCAGCAGGGGGGATTAGGTGCCGGCGTCCATGCCGGTGAAAGCTCCGGCGGAGGTGGAGTGCTCAATAAGCGAAAGAAGAAGCAATCATATAAGACAACTATGATGCAGGTGGCAGTGCCCATCATGGTCCTGCCCATAGTACTTCTGGCTAGCCTGCTGCCCTTCGTCCTGCCCACGCTCAAGATGGCCACCATCTTGTCGCTCTTCATGAACAACGGCGCCTTCCTGGCCGCCATGCTCTATGCGTACGCCTCTGCCTCCGGCTCAGGTGCGTCCTCCCAGCCACAGCACATCAACTATGGCTACACCGATGGCTTTCACTGATCGATAAGTTAAATAGATACATTTAGATCCTGGTTCAATCCATCGCTTTTCCAATAAAGACTGTCTCTTTTCCTACTTGCTTTGTTTATTCAGCTGTGCCGATTCAATATTTGGCTTTTTAAAGTAACTTTGCAAACCGGTTTGCAAAAGAACTGGTTCGAGCAAAGAACTTGAATTTTCTTCTTCCTTGAACCGAAATCAGTATCCAAAAATAAAAAAAAAAACTAAACAGTAGCCGAACAAGAAAATAATTTAATTTATTTAAATTTGGGCTTATTGTAGTTTGAAACATATCTCTAATATATATATATATCTTCTGGATTCGGAGCTCCTAACCTCTTTGTTAAGTCTTTGTCATAAACTGCTTAAATTACTCAGATTTTATCGACTGTCAATATTTTTATTATTAACATAGGTCAAGTGGCTCCCGAAGTTATAGACATGCGTCTTAAAAACTAGTTGAGTTCCATACACAGAGTGTGGTATTCAAAGATCGAAGTTGAAACAAAAGCGGAAGCGGAACGTCTATCCCAAATACAACTAGTTTTCCAACCAGAATTTCAACAGTAAGTTCTGTGCCGACATTTAAAAAATGCTTAATACATATTAATGTATTAATGTCTAGAATTTGTATTAAGTCCTAATACTTAGTTTATTTAATTAGTTATATATGTTAAGTTTTACGGACAGTGGAAGCTTTTTACGTCACTTCTAAAAATACGTTTTCCAAAGCTCAAAAAATATTTAGATGATAAATATGCGAGTTTTTGCTACAGCTCATTAAAAATGTATGGGCGCACGCGCGAGTACAACAACAACACCAACAACACCGATACAACGAGTTTGCCATACAAATACAACAACAACAACAACAACAACAAAAACAAAAACAAAAACAATGACACTTAAGCTGTCGGTACTTCCCAGTCAGCCAAAACGAAACCAAGAATAAAGTCATCAACGCAAGCAAAGACTGATGAAAATTATTGATCATAATAACTTTAAATTAGATTCTGTTATACAAAAGTTAATGCTACGACTAAAGATACCTTTTCAATAGTTTGGAGCAACTACAGATCACATTTGCTTTAACTTATGGAGGCAATAATTTTGTAGAACTTACTATCAATTATCTTCTATGTTTATGACTTGTTCGCTTACATATTGAGTTCGTAATTATTACAGTTTATTAGTTAACTGCTATAGATCAAATTCAGTAATTTTCCAAATATAGCTCTAGTGAAACTTGATTGAGAGTTTTGAGTGTGTACACCCTATTCTCATTTAAGATATATTCAGAAAAAATTTAAATTTTTTTCATCTATATTATTTCCCCTCATATTTTCAGAAAATGCGTAGAATTCTATATTTATTTGCTTGACAGGCATATTTTTATTCCATTTCCAAACAAATGCCGAAATCCCGCGACTATGTATAGTACGAAAGACAGCGTAAATTTATATATATTTTTTTTTGGAATTTTAGCGGTTTTTTTTTTCGATTTTGTTTTTCTACAATTTTTCTGATTAAATATACAATATAGTCTTTAAGCTTAATATCCTACACACCTAATAACTAAAAACAATTTACACTCTCCATTTGAGAATCGACACTTAACAATAAGCCTTATGAAGTACAGTTAACTCTAGAACCTCTTGTGTCGTTAAAACACATTATTTTACATATTTATAGGGTCAAGTTGTTCAACATTGAACGATATTTGTATGCGATTAAGTAGATAAAAAAAAGTTACTATAGAGCTGTTGCTAGTGTTATTCTCTTTACAAATTTAGAAATATCTCGAACTGGTTCTTGTGTGTTTTCTTTCTTTTTTGGAATTGAAGCCATTTCTTATATTGCGTCCGATGCGGCGGTTCAGATCAACATATCGCGAACTAACTCGATCATATACGATGGGTAATTTATATATATATGTATATATGTGTGTATATCAATAAAGACTCTATTCCCATTTATCAAAGGCGGCGAGAGGCTCGCTCACATTTAGTTATATGCTGAGGTATTTATGACCCATACGAGACGCAATTAATAAACATTGTCTAATCCTGTTTGCACTCTTGGACACTGTTTGAAATCGTAGCAGACTTGCGATCCTCCTCGCTGATGTCGTTGTCGTCCCAGCCCCAGACGGCATTCTCCTCCTGGTCGTGATCCAAGTGCATCACCAGCTCATTTGTGGGCGCGCCACTGTTGTTGTTGTTGGCATCGAGCAGGGCGGCAATGTGGGAGCCGTCGCCTGTGCGCAGGACTCGCTTGTAGACCATGTCCTTGGATACGTACTTCAGGTCATAGGCTTGGCCTGTACAGAAATGAACAACGGTTTAGAGCTGAATGGAGCGTAAGAGATGGGTGTTCACTTACCTATCTTGGCCATAAAATCGATGAAGGCTGTGGTCCAGTTGCCATTGTAGGTGCCCAGCTCAGCTGCTTTGTAGTCCCAGGGGAAGACGTGGTGATAGTTATGCCAGCCCTCGCCGAAGGTGATGTTCGATACCAGCCTCGAGTTGACGGAGCTGATGTTCACATCGTAGGGCTTCATGCCGTAAAAGTGGGCAGCGCTGTTCACCAGCCAGGTGCCGTGCAGGGAGAGACAGTAGCGCAGCATGGAGCAGCTGAAGAAGCACACCTTCAACGAGGATCCCATCAGGTAGTAGGGCACCAACATGGGCACAACAAAGCAGCAAATGGGCATCACCACAAAGTAGTATCTAGTAAGGAAGAAAGAGAGAAAGAGAGAGAGAGAGAGTTAGTATCATTGTCTTATCTTGTACGATAAGCTGCTTTGCTTACTTCTTCTGGAACATGACAACGGGATCGGCTTCAATGTCGGTCATAGCAATCTGCTTGCCCTTGCCGCCAACGTCGGGATGCTTCTTGCACAGCAGCCAACCCATGTGGGCAAAGAAGAAGCCACGGCGCGAGTTGTGCGGATCGGCATTTGTGTCGGTGAACTTGTGATGGACGCGATGATCACGTGTCCACTCCCAGATGCTGTTCTGGAAGGCCAGCGACTGGCACAGCATCAGGAAGATGCGCAGCGGCGTCTTCGCCTTGTATGCCTTGTGCGACCACAAGCGATGCACTCCAGCAGTGATGCCCAAGCCGCCCAGAACCGAAAAGAAATAAACTGCAAGGGAAGCAATACAATTAGTGATGCTGACTGCTGACTGCTGGCAGGCACTGTGATCACTTACTGGGCAGAATCTCCAGGTAGGCACTCTCGGCCGGTATCAAGTAGAGGCCGTACAACGCACTCGAGTGCAGGATGATGAAGAGCACGATGTTGTGCCACACGATTTCGGTCTTGAAGGGCTTTGCCGTTGCTGCTGCCGCTGCCTTTTTCACCTCCACTTGGGGCGTGGCCGCGGCCACAGGTGCGGCCTTCTTGGCGGGCGGCATGGGTGCCGCCTTCACAGGTGCAGCTGCTGCCGTTGTTGTCGACATCTTATTGTTGTTGGCATCCGCAATGGACGTCTCGGCCAATATGAAGGTGCTGCCTATTATGTTCGGTGCCATCTGCAAAAAGATCAAATACTTAAGTATTTATGGCGCTGAATACGATATGTTGTCGGAATAGAAATGAATCATGTCCATATTGTTTGCTTCCTTATTAATGGCTTGTCAGCGGCACTTGTTGACTTTTGCTGGCAATTATGTGTGTGCAGCTTTCAGATGCAAAGCAGCCTCATTTGCCATGCAGAGCAGGTTGCCCAGCTTTCTACATAAATGGCAGCCCCCTAAGCCAAGTCAAAACACCCGACACCCGACACCCGACACCCGACACCCGACAACCGACAACCGAATGGCTAATTATGGACCAGCTTTAGGCAGCTGCCTCATTACCAACGACCTTCGCTTCTTGAGCTACTTCAGCTTCACAAAATCGATACAAAGACTAAACCGGAAGCAAACGGCAACAGACAAATCGAAAACAAAGAGCCACGAAAAAAGAATTTTTAAAAAAATAATAATATATATATATATATATAAACAATAGCCGCACTTAAGCACATTTCTTCAAGGGGCAATCAATAATCTTTTCCTAATGAAAAAAAAAATCAAATTTATAAGCGTTTTCGGCATATTAATTTATCGTTCAGCTACATATTATAAATACGATACTAGACAAGACTTTCTGAATGGCAAAGGTTCTATCGAATATATTGGGGTAGGTATCTACGAAACCTGCTGCCTAACACAAAGTCTAATAGAATGCGACTTTTTTATACAATTGTAATTCATAACACTGGAATAATACAAAATAAACAAAAGAAATAAAGTACTGGGACCTGCATTGCATTAACTTGTCGCGTTGTATATGTTGCGTATACCACACGTGGCCTTCGCTTTGATATTTGATACCATGGGCCCACACTTGGGGTATTTTTAGCTAACTACGAAAATAACGAACTCAAATTATGACGTCAAGATGTTGCATTTGAATGCATGTACAGATAAGCACAAAGTCAGTCTCGGTTACCTTGGCCATGTGTGAGAATTTGTGTGGCAATTGCAGTTGCAGTTGCAGTTGCAGCTGCTCGTTCCAGCTATTATTTTTGGCTTAAATGCTTGACTGGTTGTCAGCCAGGTGAGGCGAGGTGTTTGGGAGAGTTGGCACTGACAGACAGTTGGCTGCTTCTTTAGAACCGACAACCGGTTGACCTCATACCATATGCATGTTGACTACAGCCACATTTCGAGCGCGAATGAAGTGTTCTTATTGGTTGCTTAGCTATGTATTATGTATCTCTTATTTTTAAACCCGATTCGAACTCGTGCCTAGTTTTGAAGTCAATAGCTCGAAGCGTTGCCAATGTCAAGTTAAACCCGCAGCCACTTAATCGATACTTGAATTACAGGTGCGCATTATCCAGCACTTGAACAATTTGCCAAAATAGAACAACAAAATCTTTGCCATTGGGATTTTTGATTTGTATTAACAGAAATTAGCAAATCAAAGACTAAGGTTAAGGCTACGAAATAAAAAGACATATGCATAAAATATCCGATTGGTCATGGTTTAGGCGAAAGTCGCTTTGGATATATGTATTTCTAACTGTAATACACATATATGTATATATAGAATATATTTATATGTGGCTCGATAGTCACCCCCAAACTTTAGCCTGCATAATTTAAAAGTTGGTATTGATCGCATTAAATAAACATTTATTAATGAAATTAAAAATAATACAGTATAATTAAATATACATTGAAGTTCACGAGTTCGCGAGACAGACAAAGTATCAAGAATTGTACGTGTAGGCGAAAGAACTTTGATATCGACTGACATGGTATGTGCAACACATGCGCATGTCCAAGAACTACCCCCCCTCATCACCTCATCACCTCCCGTCACCGCACCTGCTGCTATATCTTACCTTCTAGATACAAACAAGTTTGAACCAAAATCAATGCCAATATGCTGAGAAGTTGGCTAACCTTGTGCTCAGTTGCGATGAGGCATAGTAAGCGGCCATCCTTACCGGAATTATTAGCATAGTTAAATAACCAAGAACCAAATTATACAAAAAACTGCTTTTATTTAGAATATATCTATCTGATGGTCTATCTGTACACATATATGTATAAGAATGTATATACTGTGGGATCAAGGTTCTGACAACGAGTTTGGCCACAGATTAAAGGCTTGCGCTTGTCTTTGGCGATCGTGTGTCGGGTTTTTTTTATTTTTTTATTTTGATTTTTTGCTTTTTTTTGGGTTGAGGTCTGGGTTGATTTGATAGGTATTTAGCTGCTTTGTATTTGCAAGGCAACCAAGAAGCGCGTCACGACGATAATAGCAATAATAATAATAAATCTAAGACACAGTCGATGGGTTTGTATTTGTATTGAATGTTTCTGTATCTGTATCTTAACCTGTGACTGTATGCATATCCATTGATCGATTCTCTAAACGCTTTCGGCATAACAATATGCCACTGTGACTGCGACTATGGGGTGACTACTGTGACTGGGGAACTGAAACGTGACTTTAGGCCAGCGACTGTTCTATATGCATGATCGGCTCTAATGTCTTTTTAGCTATGCCCAGCTCGCATTATGCGTGGCATCAGTATTCATTACTATATGCTATCGCCTTTATAAATACGAAAGATATTGAATTTAAGACAAATATAAGGAGCCGCCTAGAGCTCCGTAGAGCCGCCTAGAACAATCGCGTACACACGCATTACTCATTCGCCCCATTGGCGTTTTGGACTCCCCTTAGAGAACTAGTTATGGAACCCATTGGGGACTTTAGCTGCATGCTTTTTAAGGCTAGCATAATTTTTGATATTAATTCTACGTGATCCCTTGCTTATTTTCTTTCTTTCAATTAAATTACATTTTTTTTAATTCTCTTTCTTATAGCGTAATCACCGCTCCATAGTTGCGAGCCCCGCTCTTTGATTTCCTATTCGCGGATGATTCACAAACTATTCGATTTTGTTTATTGATATAATTATATATATACATATATACATATATCTTTTTATTGCGTTCAATGGCGAAACTTTTTTGTGACAGGTTCTTGACGCGATTTAAAAAAAAAGGTTTTTGTTTTACTTCCGCTAAACGTGTTCCACGAAAATCTTAAAGCAATAAACGCTCATGAATAAATTCGAAATATCGTTTGTTGATGCGAATGTTGCTGTAGGCCTCTTATCTAATTTCTGGGGGGCTTAAAAATGAATTAAATTTAACTTTGAAAAGCTTTCTAGCTGGGGAATCCTGGATTGCTTTTTGCTCTGTGTTAGCACTCACCTTTGTAGAACTCGACTAGATATATATTAAATATATATATTTTAAATGTACAGGTAAAATCCTTGTGTACGCAGAGTTCTTCGATTTTTTGATTTGCTTTTGATTTATTGACACCACACACCAAATACGAGTTACGCACTCAAAAGTTCGGTAAGCATCCCTATAAGGATGTTCGGTATTATTTTTATATATGTCTACACACGCGGCACATCCACGATTCGCGAAGAATGCACGGCGTATGGTAGTACGAAACGAGTCGCAGATCGTTTTAAAGCTAGGCTAGTTCAAAATATATATATTCGCGCACAACCGATCGACAGTCGAAGTCGAAGTGCTCAGTGTTCGGCTATGATGCTCCGATGCTCACGAACAACAGTGCCTCAAATAGTTTGTACCGCCGAATTTTAAAGCCAATCTTTATATGTGGTACACTCGGCTCTCCGCTCCGATCGGCTCGTTTTCCAATTCTTTAGCTTCGTTCGACCGCTGTTCGGGCCTCGCAAATGTGGTTTTTTTTTCAGTCTGGCTTAATGTACGACGCGTGGCTGAGCTGATTTTTGGGCCAAGTATTTAGTTAACTGATTTAGATGATAGCCAAAAAGTAAATTAAATGTAACAAATCTTACAATACTAAAGAAGGAACGGGGTTTACCCCGATTCGTCATTAAATTAGCACTCGACCACGTCTATTTGGCCAAACTCACGTAGGCCCCGAAGCTCCTCTTCAGGCCCCGAAGCTCTCACGTTAAAGTTACCCAACAACATTTGATTGTCAGCGCTTTGCGACTCTTCTTCTTTGGCTTACTCAACAGGGTCGGGCCCGGCTTCAGTTTTAGCTGCAGGTCATGCACTATCCAACTATCGGTCAAGTTGAGCGCGTTCTCCATTCCAGTTGTTTAAGCTGTCATTATGTATCTTTTCTTTTTTTTTCAAATATTTCATTAAGCTTTGCATATGCAAATGGTTTAGTGCTTCATGTTCTCGGTTAACTTTAATTTTATGTGGCCCCTCTCTGGCCTAAACCCAAAAGTGGGCGCGTGTTTGATTTAAGCCAATTTATTCTCATTTTCGTTTGGCTTTAAATATTGTGTATGTGCCTTGAATATATGCATACGGCGTATGCGAGATTTTTTTACTATTTCTATGCAACGTAATCAAAAAATAAATTTTATATTATAGTTTCTGCATTGGTGTTATTATAGCTATAACTATTAAAGGTATTATTTGCACTATGGTTGCTCCTATTGCTGTTATTGTTAATTCTTATGCTATTATTTGTTTTAGTAGCATCAGTTTTTAATTGTTATTATTATTAATTTATATATAAGTTTTTTTTTGTTTATAGACTATATTTAATTAGCACTAGCTTCGCCCAAGACAATTTTTATATCCGAGCTTCAAGAACCTGTTTTTTTTTTTTTGGTTCTCATAAAAAAAAGCAACTCAACTGAGACTATCTAACAATATTATATTTTTGCTATTAAAGATGTTAAAGACTATTAAAGATATGAAGATATTTTTTTTTTTTTTTTCATTGCATTTCTCAATATTTTTAACTGTGGGTCACAACTTGTTAAGCAGCCGCCTTGTAATTTTTTTATGTTCACAGTTTGATGTCGATTTTTGGTCTAGTTACAGTTCTGAAATAACTTTTTCATGACCAAAGTTAATTGCTGTTGAATCCGCGTCAATATTTGGCCACGAAAAGTGTCGACTCGGTTCTCAAGACAAATAACTGAGATATGGGTACAGCCTAGGCAGGCCCACATATGCCTATTTTGGGCCAATAATTATATGTACTTATTTCTTGTGGCGCGACAAAAACAAAACCAATGAAAAAACAAAACTGTTTACAGTTTTCTGTCAGATGTTTATTGTTGAAATGAGTTGTGTCTAATTTTGTTTAGTGACGGCCACTAAAGTTGTTTACTATGCTGACATCGTAGAAGGGGAGTGGGGAAAATGGGCCTAGGTGTCAAAAGTCACCATTTTGCAACGTGCGGCAACATCAGAAGGTCACCAAGTGGCAACAAATTGTCTGAATACTCCACTATTACAATCCGGCTCTCCGGCTTAAAACTTAACTGGTTTGAATTAGGTCCACACCCGAAGTAGATGCTATATATATGTACGTATATCGGAATATTTACAAGTTCACGCATGTGCCAATTTAATAGTGTAATCAACATTATAAAAACATTAATTTTCGGCACGTGCTCACGTGTGCGATACACAAATATTGACTAAATGGTCATTAAATGGGCCATTGAACTTGTTTTATGCATTTGTGGAATAAATATATATAACTATTTTTTTTGTATTTTTCAATGAATGAATGAGACCCGCGCTGTGGAACTAGGGTATTCAATTCCGAGGTACTTTTGTTCATAAATGTGTTTTACTCGACAATCGGAGGACGTGCCTTAAAAATAAATTGGTTAATACTACATTCGCTTAAATATGTTAGGCTGTGTCTCAACATCAGTTGATTTTTTGACCACTGTGCAGTACCATGCGTCGTCAACTATGTAACCCCTCACATAAGTCTTAGCCTTCCTGTGAGTAATTGAAAGGCTGCCAGTAGTTAGCAGCTAATGGCAGTGTCGCTGCCAAAACACTTAATGACTTGCAACATTAAAACACCAAAAATACAAAAAAAAAACAAAAACAAAAACAAAAACAACATTAAACAAAAATGTACATAAAACCCAACTAAAAGATGCACAAAGAATCGTGCGGAGCGAGCAAATCAGTCAAGGTGAAGCCAAGAACATTGCAAGTTCTTGAACAAAGTCAATTACCCAAAACAATTATAAGAATTTGTTGTTAAGTTAATTCACAAGCATCCACAGCGCCTGTTTAACCTTTTGCATGACATCAATTTCGTTCAAAATGAATACTCTGTAATTATTGTGCACAAGAGTTGAGTGGCTTACAACGTATTTGTGTTTCAGCCAGCTGGGCTATTATTATTATTACAATTAGTATTAGTATTATTTTTAGCTCGTTTTTAAAGGGTATCTCAGTGTAGACCTAAGCACTTCTAATTTTATGATCCACTAGAGGTTATGAGACGCTTGAACTATTTGCAAATCAAGTTAATTGAAATGCAAATAATTAAAAACTTAAACTTAAAATTAAAATGGCGAAAAAATAAACAGAGATCAATGCGAATCGACGAGGCAAAAGTTTCCAAGTGCAAAATGCGTAAAAACCTAATTAAGGCTGGATCGCTTTAGGCCAAATGGCAATGCAAATGGCGATTCGCTAAGCTGAGCTGAGCTGAGCAGCGCACCTGCAAAAGGTGAGGCAGCCACAGGAAGACCGCAATGTCACACGTTTGAGTCAATAACACGCATTTAATGCTCCATGAAAATCAGTAGAGAAAAACAAACAGCACTCGCAAAAGGGTTGCAGATGAAAAACTCACATGTAAACAAACAGGTTGTCCCATTAAAAGTTTGTTCTGTGCGACATGTTACTTTTTCTGAGAACAATCAATTGGTTGACTTTGGGGTTTACCGTTCCTAAGGTAGCGCAAAACAAATAAAATCCATTAGAGTTCAATTTAAGGCACGTTTGAGTATGTACACGCATAGCTAAAGACCTATCGAGAGCCATAAAACTGTTCTATCTTATAAAATAAAGAAATAAAAAAAAGGAAGGCCCGACTCCAAATCGAGTATTGCAAGACAATCGAAAACTATTTCGTCGGGTTAACAACTTTCAATAACTTAACAATAAATGTTAATTGTGCCTCTATTGAACAAGTTCGTATTTAGAGTTAAAATCTAAAAATCAAGAACAATCAATTTTATTATTATTATTAGAATATTTATTATATTACATATATAGCGTAATAATTACATATATTGTACATAAAAGTTGTTTCTTCAATTTAGAATTTTGGTTAATTTAGTAAATATTTTATTAAATATACATGAATACACTTTTAAAGTACGAAACGGTACTCAACCCTATCTAAATCTTACTAAAATATGCAACCACGTTTTACTCGGATATAAACCTGATTCTACATTAGATTTGATATCAAATTTTCTCTAGAACTTTTACGACTTTATTTCGGGAGACCTGTTTGAAATTTAAAAAAATAAAAGTAAACTGAAATGAATGCAAAAAGAATTGATATGCTATGGGCAAAAAATGGAGTATCTGACCGAGCATATTAGCAAATTGATCACGTGCCAAAAACCCGCGGCAATTCAAAACTTTACGTATGATATTTTTCTTTTCCAGTTTTTATTGGCTTTGTTTCCGTATATATTTTGCTAGCAACGGTCAGTCCTGTTGGCCAGTTGCTGGGTGCTGGCTAAGTGGCTAAGAACTTGTCAGCAGCGAAACTTCACTATTTCATTAACAACTCGATCATGATTGTCATGGGTAAGGTCCAAAACCGCGAACTGTTTAGAATTCAACAGCACATCACCGACAATCCGCAAAACCTGATCCGTGTTTAAAATATGGATATTCTGAGCCTGGGCCTATGCTGGCAATAGCACATAGAATTTTATTTCGGATTTCTATTATTAAATTCTTCTTTTTTATTTCGTGTCATGTTAAATATGCATGAGTTTGTGTGCGTGTGTGTGTGATTAAGTATATATATTTATACATATGGTATTGAAGATGTAGTTGTATGTAAACAATTAAGAATGTTTTAGTTGTGCTGAGCCCGACTAGCAGGTACCCTGTGCCCAGGATCGATCATGAAATGTTATATACATATATCTGAATATCTCTCTATATATATACGCATATATCTGATTATATATATATCTGATTCGTTTCATCTGATCATCATGTTGATAATATTATTTATAGAGTATGTGACTCCTACTTCCTTCTGATATAAATTTAATGGGTATAAAGGGTGCACAAATATATAAAAAATGATTGGATATTGATGGATGAGCGGCGACCCTTTAAATGTCTGGATTAAACCAGTTAAACTGGTACTGCGATTCAGTAGATAAACAACGCAAGGTCAAAATCAAAATATCTGGAGTATGTTCATCTGAACTATGTTTGGCACAAGTATTTGCTTAGATATATAATCTAGGTATAATGCTATTCAAAATTTGTTTATCTTGTGGTTGATTTATTGCTCATCGATGGGGAATTCTTTTGACTAGAACAGGTTTTCTTCTTCTGTATGACCCTTTGAACTTTCAATGTCTTGATTAAGAACGTTACATGGAATATGCATAAATAATGAATATTCAAATTGCGCAATGCCAAAGGCATAACCTTTGATAAGCTTCTTGTGTTTTATTCGACTATTACAGGCCGCAGACATTGGACGTGGACTTCCGGCCTTTGTCTTCCGCGTATCGACGAATCAACGAATCGACTTGCAAATGTAACAGTAAAGAAACCATATGAGATAACATGGTTTAAAAGAAGAAGAAGCGAACAGAGCTGAGAAAATAATTAAAATATGTAAATGGATACAAAGTCATAGAAAAAGGCCAAAGTCGCGCAAAATCGAAGTTCACCTCGGCTGCGTCATGCGTTCGCTGCTGCTGAACAAGAAGAAGAAGAAGAAGAAGAAGATGCCAACAAAGAAACATTCGAATTGAAATCGAAGCCCATCGGTACAATTGATTGCGGACTCAGCTGTTGGTTGATTAAACATCAGGAAATACAAAATGCTAAGCAGCCAAAGCAAACTGTAACAGGGCCCAAAAAACGAGTTCTCAGCAGTCAAAATCCAAACGTGTTCGCTTTAGACCGTTGCACGATCGGCCAAAAAACACAAACAAAAAGTAACAAATATTAAATAACAAAGACAATAAAATTTTGAAAATAAAAAAAAAAACAAAATAACCAGCAGATTAGCTAATTAATTCGTTGCCATGGCAGCCGCTGCGTCTTCCACAATTCGCATTTGCATTGACATTGACTTTGACCGAGAAATCAAATCGAAGCCAATGCGGCGTATACTTGTTGTCCGGTCGCGTATTTGCTGTATGTGTGTGCGTGTGCAAATGGAAGTTTTAGCAACTGGCAATGCAGTGGACATGCAGTTGACAGCATACGCACTCATAATTAGTTTAATAAGCCAAAAGAATAGAATGCAAAACAGACAGGAAAAAACCTCGTTCGTTGGCATGTGATATGAATTCAAGACAGTTTAATTGCATTTCATGCCTAAATGCAACCGGCATGTAATATTTAATAGTCGACCCCGAAACATGATGTAGCCAACGTTCTTATTTTTGACAATATATAACATTGATTTGTACGCCGGATACACTTCAATGCACAGCGGCCACCCACCGTAAATTGTTTCTGGCGTATTCATTGGGTCAAGTTTAAAGTGCGGCAACAACATGTTAGAAATATTGCTCAAGACTAGATCAAAAACCGGCATTGACCGTCTTTCTTATTTCAAAAGCCCAGCCAATGACCATAGCATAATACATTAAAAATAGAAGAGTTTCGGAGCCATAAACTAATGCCAGCGCGATATTTGCAATTTGTTTTTATTTTCGCTTAAGCATGGGGTCACACTTCTGCCGAAACTGTTGCTTATGTTAATGCCGCTAATATTGATGCGCCGGCGCGACATTGTTTATTGTTGTTTTCTTTATTTCCTGGTTTGACGGTTTCGTTGACGGCTAAGTATTATAATCAATAATTTGCTGCATATCAAGCGCTGGTACAAACATTGACCTCAATATGTACGTGCGGATAAATAAATATATACAAAATTAAATATATTATGTATTTTGTTATGTCCAATCAATACGAATTTTAATTTATTTATGTTTTGTTTACGCGGTAAAAGAAAATATACTTTAACGGTTGAATTTTCAAATTTCTGAATGTAATATGAACTATCGATTATCCTCATAAGTTCTTTTTAAAAATGTTGGATATTATTAATATTTATTTATATTGTCAAAATGTGTCCTCAATTAACATTTATTTAGCTAAATTATAATGGAGTGCGAAAACTATTTTTATAAAATATTCTAATGAAGCTCTTTATCTTACATCGATAAGTAAATAACTATCGAAACCAGAGTGTGATTGCCAGATCTGTAAAATGAAATACAACTCAACACGCCATTCGGTCACACTTGTACCCTTATCTCACAAATGTTGCCAAATTTAATCTGCTTTGTTTTGTAAACGACTTAATACTTTATAGTATTCGAAAACCATTAAATTTTCGAACGATTGGGTATGCAAAATATGCCTACCATTATAATTCAAAGAGAGACAGCAAGAAAGCAATGACCGTGCGCGGCATAGAAGCCATTAAATTATACATGCCGACGTCAAAGTCAGATGCAAAATCAGCCATAAAAACAAACATACGTGAGGAAACGGGCAGGGCCGTAGAAGAACCTGTTGTAGGCAAAGGAAACGCCATGACGTCTGTGGAGCGCTATAGACAGGAATGGACACAATTATTGGCCAATTTGGATGAGAATCCAGAGGCTTTACGTTTGGCTGCCTTTAAGGGGCAGCTAAAAATGTCAAAGTTTCGTTGCATTCATTGGGCTCTTCTTCTACGGGTGCTCAACGCAGATCATCGCAGCTGGCACATCCAGCGTAAACAGCAACGCAACAGGTGAATATATAAAGCCAAAATGCAAATTATAACTTATTGAAATGATTACTCACAGATACGATAAATTTCGTGTGGACTATGTAAGTAATCCACATGAGCTGACGGGCCCCGAAGACGATGATCCTTTGTCTCAATCCACGCAAAGCGTCTGGAACCAATACTTCAGCGACCAGGAGCTATTCGCGGTTATACGTCAGGATGTTGTACGCACATTTCCGGGCGTAGACTTCTTTCGCAAGCCTTTAATACAGAATGCTATGACAAACATACTCTTCTACTATGCACGGGAGCATCCTTATATGTGCTATCGGCAAGGCATGCACGAGATATTAGCGCCCATTATATTTGTGTTGTACAGCGACCATCAGTCGCTATTGCACTTTACGGAGATTGCCAAGACAGACATAAATGAGACACTATTGAATGTGCTGGATGCATCATATTTGGAGGCGGATACCTAGTAAGTTATGACAATATTTCTTATCGATGCAGTCAATTTAATTTATGTATTAGTTCAATTTTTTCGCGTCTTATGTCTTCTGTGGAGTCTTACTATCGCGTTACAAGCATAGTATCCTCACCTTCTGGCCGCTTAGACACGCAAACAGTGAGCGAGGTGAGTCATTGACCGCATTATATATATACATTTATATATATTTAAAATGATAATAATTAACGTATTTGCAGACCCCTGGTGCTGACGCTGGACCGCAATCTGAGGTTGAGGTTATCAGTCATTTGAACTTGATTCGTGATAAAATATTGGCCAAACAGGATCAACATTTACATCATTATTTGCTTAAAATGGAAATACCATTGCATATTTTTGGAATGTAAGTGCTCTTCATTAAAGTTAACGGCAGTGATCTAACCCTTCTAACTTTTAGTCGCTGGCTACGGCTGCTCTTTGGTCGCGAGTTTATGCTTCTGGATCTTCTGTTGCTGTGGGATGCTATCTTTGCTGACAGCGATCGCTTTGATCTGCCCAACTATATACTGGTGGCCATGCTGGTGCATATACGAGATAAATGTGCGTATTGATTACGACTTCAGAAGCTGATTTTATTATCTAATGTTCTTTGCCTTGCAGTGCTACTGAGTGATTACACTACTTCGATGACTTATCTTATGCGCTATCCCAGCCAAGTGGATGTTAACCTGGTGCTACGACATGCTTTGCATATGCTCAATCCCAAGCAATTTGAATACCCAGCAAATGCGTTTTCGTGTGTTTCATTTGGCAACAATGAGCCCGCATCTGAATCGCAAGCGTCGAATCAGCGTGTACGGACCAACTCCGAGGCTTCAAATGCTGGCAGCGGGAGTCACATTGATCGTCAGATTATCTACATGCAGGCACGTAATGCCGAAAGTTCTTCCGCATTGGCCAAACTACAGGATGTCAATCGAGTTGCTATGGACGGTTACCTGGACGATGTGAGTTGAAAACGCATATTGTTAGTTACTTCCAACACTATCATTATTTAATCCTTAAGAGCCCTGAGCTGTTACGTCTGGAGTTAAAGAACGCGCAAACTGTCATCAAAATAGCGCGCAGCAAGTTGCACAACTATTTAACCACTGTGCGCCAGCACATGGGCAAACAGGGCAACGAGGAGGTTAATCGTACTCTAGATAGCATTGAGGAACTTTGCAGTTTTCTGGATGTCAAATTCGTATTTCCACTACATGCTCGCAATGCACCCATAGACGAGGCACTCGAAGCCAACGAGCGTAAGCAATTAAATACGACAAGGAAAAATACGACCGCAAGCACTCCAACAATTATACATAAGCCACAGCAGCCCGCTGCTAGTAGCTATGAAAAACCTGAGAATGCCTTCATGCACAACTCAACACGTCGGCTGCTTGGCGATCGCCGGGAAATAGAGCTATCGACTATAACCAGTGATGAGAGACCGGAACAAATGGTGCTGCAAAATGGTTTACCCGCGGCAGAGCCGCAACAGCGGCCGCAATGAAACATTGTTGCCGACGGGAGCCATCGACTGAATATAAGTTATAATAAAGTTAACAAATTGTGAATCCTTAAAAACCTTAATTCATTTTTTATTTGAATGAAATGCAGGGAGGTTATAAAAGGAAATTAAGCGATTCATAGTAATAGTAATGAATTACTTATATACATTTATGATATATTTATATTTATATTTATATATACGAATAACTGAATAACTGCAAGGTCTTAAATATGGATATTTAACTTAAGGCTTTATTTTTCCAAATAGATCGATCAATAAATCAATTCGTTTGTATGTGACATTTAGGATTTATCAATTGAATAAATAATCATTTTATATTTCTATCATAATGTGCCGAACCAAACTTCAGGCTATTTATATATATATATATATATATATATTATAAATAACGTATTTTCATATCTATGTATATATATTTATAATCTGGCATTGGTAGGTGAACATACTTATAGTTTTGATTTCATTTGAAATTATGGATCTTCCCAATCTAAAACATAATAGAAAGAGAAATTTAATTTCTTGAAATTTATCTTTTCCCATAAACAGCCGCGAAAGCCAAACTTATTCTATTTGTTTATCATTTGTATTGTGAGTGCTATTTTTTTTATTTATGCGGGGATTTGTTACTGGTCACATTTGAAGTACTTAGTTCTGCCTGCGTTGCGGTTTGCTTTGGCATCACTGGCGTGTTGCTGGCACCTCCGGAGTAGCGCACGGTTGGAGCTTTTTGTTGTTGGTTGGCCTTGTGCTGTTGCAATTGGTGATGTGCTCCAGAGTTTTGGAACGTTATTAGCTTAGTGCTATTGTTGACACGAACTCTGTGAAACGTGGATGCTGTACCGCCGCTACCACTGGATTTCCCATTGTTTAACTCTGACTGAACGCTAGAGCTTGAGTTAGTAGGCGTATTGGACGTAGGATTCGACTGATGTGGCCCTCTACGCTGGACCCATGCAGACGAATGACTGGAGCCGTTCGTGCTCTCCCCTACATTTTTATAGTTAGCATTTGTCGTGGTCAGCTTATTAATAGGCACAATACGCAAGGAATCTTCCGGCTTGGAGGTGCTTACTTGCACAGAGGCTGGTAAATAGCGACGAACGGTAACCGGAGAATCTTTGGTACGCCCATTAATAGTGGATGCTGGTGAGACATTCGCGACAGTGGGACTCATTTCATTAACAATAGCAGAGCTCTGTTTTGGCGGATCGGATCGAGTGCTTGCAGCTTGCTTAATGTTAGACAATGACTGCTGCGAATGCGAGGGCTGTTCATCCAATAGATCATCAATGATTATGGATGAGGAGACCGAGTTCGGCGAAATGGGCGATCGGTCCAATAATTCCTCGAAAGACACACCCTCCGAATGTGGTCTGGGAGTACTTTCTGCAGTTACCGACGTTCTTCTTTCCTTAGAATGTGGCGTATCTATGCTCGCCTTTTGTACAGAGCCGCTTCGGTGGATTCCGCGCAGCTCCAAATCGCATACGATCTGCATTATTTTCGCTTTGCCTTCAGCAGCTAGATCTCCAGGAAGGCTTTTCATAGTCTGTGTTATGCTCTCGAAGAAAAGCTCCATGGTATCACGTGGCTGTACAGCAGAAACATTCGCAAGCGAGTAATTATGTGCTGACCCGATGGTAGGCGATTCATTCTCACGTTCTAGGGTACGCAGGCGGGACACAATGTCGAAAGAGGAGCATATCATGTCCTTAGCCATATCCAACTGGCTGCGTTCATCACTTCGTTTACCCAAAGTGTCGCGCAACACACGCAAAATCTTACGCACTTCCATCGACCGACGAATACGTTTAGATGACGGCTGCTCTCCTGTGCTGCACTCAGACCTAGAAAGAAGCGGACTTCAATTAAATCAATAACGAATAGTCGCTAGCAAATCATATACTTACTTGATGCTCAGCGCTTCATCGCTCTCCTGGTCCACGTCCATTAGAGAAGGAGCCGGATTCGCTTCAGTGGCGGATATCACACTAGCGTTTCTGAGTCGTTCCAACTGATCAAGATGTTTGCGTGATCCATCGTGCTGTCGCAGAAAAAATAACTTGATTGGCAGCCGAGTTTCACACATCTTGCAATGGCAGTAATTCTCATCGCTAGCATCTGGCTCCAGCCAATCATATTTAGACTGCAGTTCAGCCATTGCAGCTTTATGTTTGGCCTCGCCCGTCAACAGTACTGCAGCCGTTGCCGTGGACATTTGCGTCACATCTGTAGGCGTCCTTCGTGGACCTAGTTTACGTTCAATACGCAATCGAATATGTCGCGAGGTTCGCTGATGCTTGGAAGCAAACTTAAAGCCGGGCAAGAAGACAGACACCTCGCACAGCTTGCACCAGGCGTAGTTGTGACGTAATTCGCTGCGTTTGTATGACAGCCAGGGAAAGCGTTCCCTCCAAATCATTACCTTACCTTGCATTGTGGCGGGAACGGGCTTAAATGATGGCTTTCGTGATGCTTTGTAGCTTATTTTGGATTTAGTGGTAGGTACAGGGTTATTGTCCTCAACAGTAACTGCTAAGGAATCAGCATTGCTCTGCTCATCGTCCTTCTCCTCAGCAGCTTCATCCGCAGTTTCTGTTCGCTTCTTTCTCGCCTCTTTATAGCGTGTTGCTTGCCGCATTTTAAACTGGTGCGCGAGCTTCTTGTGGCGTGCGCTTTGCGCATGTCGCAACTTGCTTGACTCGGTGCGAAAACGCACGCGGCAAAATTTGCATATTTGAACTTTGTGATCTCGGGAGTAACGAAGCCATGAAAAATGTCGGACTACATGCTTGGTCCTGCGTGATTCAGTCGTCTCTTCAGCTAGCCTAAAAAAACAAAACAAATTAAGTTATTACAATAACAATAGCAATGAGTAAGAGAAAGGTCATACTCGGCGGAGCTCCTGGGCGACAAAGACAGTTTGTCATCTTCTGCCATATAGTCTTCATCGCTGTCATCGGTCTGTATCTCCAACTGGTCACGCTCGCTTTGTTTCTCCCTGTCACCAATCGCAGCCTCTAATGCAGCTTTAGAGGCAGCAATTGCACTCTGATGTTTCTCCGAGTTTTCGTGATTTTTGCGTTTAATTTCAGAATGTCCGTATATAAAACGCTTGCAGCACACATGACAGTATGCCAGTGTCGGATCAATGGGGTCGGGTACTATCCAAGGATGTAGTTCAGCATATTGTGCCCAAATGCCTCGATTCATCTTGGATCTAACAAAAGAGAATATTCAGTAAAACAGATACTCCAGGTGTGCATACTTTTTTTTCGTACAGCTGTTTCTCATTGTGTGAAATTAGTTTGTTGCAGTGCAGTTTGGTCTTAAGATGACGCATAAAACTAGTTATGGCCATTCGGCAGTCGCAGAGCGTGCACCGACACTGTTGCGGATTAGTATCCGGTAACAATTCACACCAGTCACTGGGATCCGAAGACTCGATGCCGGCGCCGACAACAGTCATAACGTTTGACTCTTCAGTTTGAAATTTTGTGTTGCCTTTTGGCTCCTGCACTCCAGCAGCAGTTGAGTTGTCATCCGGGCTAACACTGCGCTTGCGCTTACGCTTCTCATGCGCTCGCTGCGCCTCACAGTGACCTTTGCTGGACTCGTGTCGCTTGCGTAAATAGACAAACTCAACGTTCATTCGTACATTACAGTATGTGCACAGACCAATAGTGCCCTCTTTTTGGATTCGCTCTAGCCACTTATGGGATTTTAACCATCCCACCCAATTAAAATTGTTAAGTTTTTCCACTTCATTGCCACGCTTACGCTTCATAGCGGCCACATAGCCATCGGTGCCGAACTCGTGTTTGATTTCCTGGTCATCGGTGCTGCCAAAATAGAGGTTATTAAGAATTATAGATAAGAGCTATTGACAGCTATTTACCCGTCCAAATATTCGTCGCTGTTCTTGAAGGCCAAATAGTTGTTTTCACGCTCCTGGTGGTAAAGGGACAAATTGTGCTGTTGTAGGTATTTTAGCTTCTTGTTCACATTAATAACCACATTGCAATAGAGACAAAAAGCGTAGTCACCATCGCTCTCCTCATGCAGCAACCAAGGTAAACGTTTCATCCATATTTGCCAGCGGTCGCTACGGTTGATGCGACGTGAACCATTGCTGCTTCCTTCATCTGCGCTTTCCTCATCTTCATCTTCATCCTCCTTGCTGGAATCTATCCGCTCCAGTAAGCCCATAGGATCGGGTCCATTGTAAGAGCCGTTACTCTCCCCATCGCTACTGGGCTCCGTCTTAGTGGAAGTTTTCTCATCCAACAGCGGATCCTCTGTTAGTTTATCACCATGTACATTGTCAATGAGTAACGGCTGCATTTCGGATACCTGTGGCATGCTATCGACATCGGCATCATCGTCATCAAGCTCAATTGTTAATATAGATGCCGTTGAAACAGCCCCTTCCACTTCCATTATTTTTAACTCGTGGTCGGTTAGGTTTTTTTTGTTTAACGGCGTTGCAGACGAAGAGGACGCCATTTTGTTGCCATTACCGGCATCGTCAAGCCTTGGAGAACCAATTTCAACAGTGTGTCTGGTTTCCGATTCCATTTCAGCCTTGGCAGGCTGTATTTACTCTGTGTTTACAGAAAATGAGTTAATTGATATTTACACCATTTTATTAAATCACAAATACACATTAATATTTAATGGAATTCGCAAATTTACACATTGGCAAGGAGCAAGCGCTTGCCTGCAAATATCGATGACAACAAATACGTTCCAGCAATAATTCATCGGTGGTTGAATCGATAGCTCGATAAGTCAAAATATAACACTTAACAACGCCTAAAAAATACGATTTAATCGGCCAACTATTAAAAGTTAAAAGTAAAGCAAATCTTATCTCACAATGATTCTTTTTTTACCGTTGTCAACTACTGTTACTCATAAAAGGTGAAGGGATCACCCCTGATGCTATGCTAATATATCGTAATATGTATCGATATATTTCTAAACATATTTGCAATAAGGTCACACTGCTGCAACATTTGTTATTGTTGATTTTGTTATTGGATATTGTATAGCATTTATCAGGAATTATATCAAAATGACGATATTTAATATGTATATATTCGACAAAATGGGGACTCTGATGCATTATGCTGAGTGGAACCGTACTAAGAAATCAGGCATTACCCGCGAAGAGGTGCGCCAGTCCACATCGTCTTAAAAAAAGCAAACCCAAGCAAACAGTATTAATCATTTAAAATATTTCTAGGAAGCGAAGCTTACGTATGGCATGCTATTCTCCATTAAGTCCTTTGTCACCAAAATATCCCCTCACGATCCTCGTGAAGGCTTCCTATACTATAAAACAAATCGGTATGCCCTGCATTACATGGAAACGCCCTCGGGATTAAAGTAAACAATGCAACAGCTGATCGAAAGCCAGTTTTATTAAACTTTTCACTCTATTTAGATTTGTGCTAAACACGGATACGGCAGCTATCAATGTCAAAGAATTGCTGCAGCAACTATACGCCAAAGTTTGGGTGGAGTACGTGGTGCGTGATCCACTGTGGACGCCCGGAACAGTTGTTACGTCGGAGCTGTTCCATACCAAACTCGACGAGTTTATCAGGCAGTCGCCAATTTTCGGCATTAGAAATATTTAGACTTAGCTCACTGTATAGTTAATAGATATTTGTACAAGTATGCATAAAACAACAAATTATGTGTCATAATGCAATGCCTTCCCAAATTGTGGTTGTTAACGTCTACAGAGGTCTCCAATTATGCACCACAACGGAAACGGCGAAATGTCGCCGCAGTTGAAAAGATGCTGCCCGAAAACTTGCGCAAGGGCTACGTCTGCGTTGCTCGCCAGCATCCAAATGTATGGTTTGCAATTGCATATAATTTTTTATTTTCCGTGCAAATTCGTCAGCGTTTCGCATGTGAAGACAGTTATTGTTGTTGTTGCTGTTGGCTGCCGCACGCTATTAAATTTACGCGAATCGCCCCCAACGCCAGTTACTTTTTATGGTGGGCTCCATCGCTTCAAGGGTTTTGCGTAACTATGGATGATGATTTGCAAAAAGCCGCCAGCTGTACATATGGAAAGATCTTGAGGTGGAAAGAGAGGCGCCGATTCCGTGATTCAAGCGGGCCAGAGGGAGAAGCACACACATCTTAAACTTTACTTTACGGTTTCTTTTCACAAAACCTGTCGCAGCGGTACCGTTAGCAACCTTTTAGCCACGCTAATACATGGACATACCCACACATGCCCATACACAAATACGCTTATATATGTAACACATATGCATTTATGTGTATTTATTTATGCTTATTTGCAATACTCTCTATATTCGAAGTGCTTCAGCTATGTTACGAAATGTGTAACTGAAAAAATATAAGAGTAAACACATATATTTAAATATTTCATGGTTATAGTATAAAACATTTTAATGATTTTGATAGATAGATGAATTTTATGTAATTTAAAGAGAAAAAAACTTTAGAAAAACAGCTTTTAATTTAGAATGCATAAAAAAGAGTTTGAATAATATTTAGGAAACTATCCAATTATATTAATTAGTTTCGACTGTTCAAATTGTAGAGTATCTTCTATTTGTCAGCCTAGAAAAAGTTACAAAATTTTAATTTTGTGGTTTGTTATTTTTTTTTGTGCTAGTTTTTACGATGTCTCACTTATTCAAAATTAACGCAAGTCATCTGCAGTTTTTGGTCTAAATATGTATGTATGTATATGTATGTATGTTTTCTTTTTGTCACACTGTCGTTTGTTTCAACTCGAAACCCGGTTTCAAAGTCCATTGCAAAAGCCGAAACAAAAGCAAAAGCTGCGAGTACAATGGAAATTGAGGCCTATTTGGCTCTTTGACTCAGTTACAGAGCAGTGTGTGGTACTATATATACTTACTATATACATATATACATATACATCCATGTGTTTGTAGAAAAGCCAGCATCATATTAATCAAATGCAATGTCACGTTTTGGCGCCAGCATCTTACAAAATGCCCTTTCCAAATTCAATTATTGCATCCGAGTTGTTTCCTCTTTCGAATATACATTTACATATATATATATATATATATATACATATGCATATGTATGTTTACATAAGTATTCAGATTTGTGGTTATCAATTCGAGGTACCGGTTGGAGTTGGCGGCTGCTTCTGCCCGGTTTGGCTTTTAATTTGCCAGTTGACTTTGGTATTGTTTATCGATCACACGATCACGATTACCATCGTTTTAGCCAACCCAATTAGCCGGGTTCGAACTCCACCTGTGTGTTACGCTCTTTCTGTTTTCTGTTTTCTGTTTTCCTTTGGTCGCAGCTTTCTGCATTTCGGTTTCCAAAATTTGGTTTTTGGGCTGCGAATGTTACGCAAAATTACGAACCACTCTTAATTTTGATATTCGTCAACCGAATACTTTACAAGGTTATTAACGGATTGGTGGGCTGCATCGAATCGGAAAATGAAAACTAGAAAATTTGTCTGAAATTTCATATGATATGCAGACATGCTGTAGTCGGGTATTTAGGGTTAGAAGATGCCCTGTAATCAGCTTTCTTACTTTATAGCATAGGAAATCCGAACAATTCAGATTCGCATACCAATCCAATTTCCATGAATCGTAATGGTAAATAAACAAAAGCTTTCTTGTATATAATATAGAAATTAAAAAAGGCAAGAAATATATCATATATATTACGCATATTATATTTCATCATATACAGAAATAAGAAACAGTAACTTAATTCAATCTGATCTGCAAACTTGGAACTTTCATTTTCTATCCATTTTTTTTTTAATGAATTCAGGGTTTTAAAATATAGCCTTCTTGACTCATTGTAATCGTCTAAATAACAGTTTTCACAGTTTACGGTTTATATTAAGACCCTATTGTTGAGTGCCTGGGAACTAACTATTTAGAAATGTAATTGCAAACTTTGGTAAACAATTGTTGTTCGGCTTTTCACTTTAGGTTAATTAAATGGGAAAGATGAGATGGGACTCGCTTTGGACTAAGTTGCTAACCAAGTTTAACTGCCGGCTTAATTGTGACAGCGACGAATGGTTCCACCCACGTGCGATTTGGAAAGGGCCTTGGTTTTGACTTTTTCGTAAACACAATTTGGTAACTGCGAAGTTATTGACCAACTAGCTAAGCGTGATGCTAATGAAAACCACTAAAATAGTATGCAAATGCGCTTAGAGTCTAAAAAAGAGCTTAGAACAATTGATCGATTGATGAAATCTTGGGTACTGAGTATTCAGATTGACTATCTAGATAGAGAAAATTTTACTCAGTTTCTGAAAGTTTTACTTTTATAACCTATTACTAACATATTTTTGCTCACTTAATGAAACATAATTTACTATATTGTAGGCCTCTTTATTTCTTAAAGTAGATTCACAATTCTTCTTAATTTTTGTCTTCTTTATAAGAACTCTGCCGGTTTGTCCATATAAAGAAATTACCCCTTATATAGACTATTCAAATGATCATGAACTGTGCAAAAACCATGCATCAAATAAACTTGTTGTGCGTGGGAGGTTTATTTGATTATCAAAGCGGTATTCATATATGATCTATCATATAAACAAAATTTTAAGCCTAACAGAAAAACTATTTGGTAAAAAAAGTTCATATACGGAACGGCTTGTGCACATAGAAAACAATACTGTCCATTCGCATGAAATATAATATAGTGGACTGTGTTATTCAGGTCCGAGATGCTGTCTTATAGATAAGAATATTAGATAGAACAAGTTAGGTTAAGATATATTCGCTTTTTATAAGTAGGAACTTATACTGGATAAAATAAGTTTGATAAAAATATTTTTATTTATTTAAAATATATTTAAAGGAAACAGAAATTTGCATTACGTTTCATACTTATATACATAGATTACATTTCATATATATTATTTGGTTATTCTGTGACCTATTTAAAATAATTCATGATAGTTGTGAGCTCGACTCTATGGACAGATCTTCGAGCTTAACTTTGGCTTTAACTGTGTCCGCTGGTTTGTCACTAATTATGAGATATGCGACTCGCAAAGCTCGGTGAACTGGCACTAACAAGGCTCCAGAGCTCTACGCCCTAATAACACACCTGAGGCGAGAGATTTCGTTGTCCAACATTGATAGAGTCGGAGCTGTTGGCGTCTTTCATCGAGTGGGCCGGAGAGGGAGGGACGATGGGCCAGGCTGCACGCATTGATAAATAATTCATAAAATTTAATGAGATATGCGGCTGGCTGATGCATTGCTGAATTGCTGGACTGTTGTACCGCCCAAGTGGTGGCAGGCTGTGATGATGCATCAGGAATTTTCCGAGGCGTACGTGAACCTTTTCAAGGTTCTAGGCCTGGTCTACACGCCGACTGGCACGTAGGCCAACGCGAACTCCACTTGGCAAGCGATTAGGCCTCAATTAACTAGTGACTAGCGACTAGCGACTACCTACTATCTACTTGCGACTCCTGGCGTTTAGTTCTAGTGCTGACTGTACAGTAAAGACAATGCGCTTTCAGGCTTCGCTTTGGCTCGGGCCTTGACTTGGCCAGATGCCGCCTTGGTCACGTAGGCCAAAGCCTAGACCAAACCTGTTGCCCACATGGCAATTACTCTCGGCCAGCTCCAAAGGCGGCCGCCTGCACCGCAGATACATTTCACAAAAGATAGTTTTAGTTTGCTTAACTAAATTAACATTTGCATTTTGGCCATTTAGTTAGTTTGGGCGTGAAGCGAGCAGCTGTCAACAGTTATTAAACTCCGGGTATAACAAAAATGTTCCGCGTGGGGGTCAGTGGGTGTTGTTCGCATTGTGGAGCAAGATGCATCAGTTATACAATATAACTATATATATATAAAGAAAAATATATTGTCGACACGTAGGAGGGCATGCATCGGTAATGATGCATATCTTAAAGTCATTTAGCGAGGGGACTTTCCAAAAGCCAACTAGCTTGACAGCTCCCGACTAGGAGATACCCTTCAAGCAGTTCTTCTTTTCATTTTCTTTTACACTGTTCAAGAATATACATATATGTAAAACCTACATATCAAACTCTGGAGAGTTTCGAGCAAAAGCTAACACCACTGTCTTGGCTATTGAATGCTGATCTAAATATATATATACACTGTATGGCGAAAAATATATATTATTAATGCTTTTTTTGCCTAAATCCATGTTAGCCTCTTTAAGCATTTTTTACAGGGTACAAGAAACTAGGTTTTGATCAACGTACATGTGAGTTTTAGTGAAATTTACGAGACATTAAAGACCATGAGAGTATTTCAAATGCAATTTAGCTTCGAAGGAGAAGTTTAAAAGACTTTATGTGGGTTCCAAGAAATGTTTTAAATCACAAATGCGCCCACTGTTTAGCAATCCGATGTTTATTATTATTGTTTATATTATTTATTGCACTAGAAATAAATAATTTAAAAATATTCCGTAATTTGCCTAGTTATTAAGCGCAAGCGTTTGTCATTTAATTGGATAAATAGTAAATAAAAATACCCTTTAACACGATTTTTTTAATCATTGTGCCCAGCAATGGAATAATACTGAGATACTGAGAAAGTAACAACAAACACAGCTTATATATTTGCATTTTTGTATTAAATTAGTAATAATAATCCAATTGGTAAATCAAATTTGAAGGGATGGGCCTCCTTCTGTCCGTCATATACATATATTGTTGGAAATCAATGCGAACATCCCTTCCCTAAATATATCTTCTTTTCAAAGGTAAGATACAAGTCGTATCTAACACTCTATGTACACAGATAAAAAGAGTTTATTAGTTTTCAGCTACATATGCGTTCGTTCTTCCTCGTATATCAATGCTTGAAACTTGGGATGTATATCTGTAAATTTCTTTGGTTTGAGATCCCACCAGATTGGATATAATAAAAGATCGTATCGCATGTATTTTGTAAGTTATTTATTTTACACTTTTCGTTCTTGTTTGTATTTCATTTAATTGCAATCATTATCATTGTAAATGTTAGGCTTAAATTATGACGTACCAAGCTAATATGCTAGAGAATACCTAAACCTACGCAAATGAATAAATGGGGTATATTGATATCGAATATGGGATCTGTTTGAGGTTGGGGGGATGTGTGTGTGAGTGAGTTGTTTATTTGTTAATCATCATCTTTTACGCACGCCCCTCTCACCTGCAGATAGTGTGAAACGAATAAGAATAACAATAATAATAATAATAAGAATATTAATTAATTTAATAAAAACGATTATTGACCATCAACCGAACCACGCCCAAGACGCACAAGTTGCGGATGCTTAGATACATATATCGTGTGTGTATATACTTAGATATATACAAATAAGCACATATATATGTATATATACATATATATATGCAGGAACAGCCACTGCTTTGGCCTGCTCCTGTATGACAAGACCTCGCATTAAATATGAGTTAAATGTTAAGATTTGAAGAACATTTCATGCTTTTTTCGATTCCGTTAGTTTTCTTGTCTCATCGTAGTTGTTGTTGTACTTTGAAGAGCCCCGCACTTAAGTATACCGTCGATTCAACTACTATTCCATTAAGCCGCCAACTTCTTTGTGGCCTTCTTCTGGCGCTCGTTCTCGTTCTCATTCTCATCCAGCTTGGCGCTCTCGGTGCTGCTCGACTCAGCATCGTACTCCAGATCGGGATCAGGCACCTCGGAATAGTGATGGTGTCCAACTGTCACATTGCCGGAGCTTACTTTTCCTGTCTCTTTATTGCCCAATTGTGAGTCGTGTGTGCCATCGCCGTACTTCTCCAGAGTGCGACGCACCAACTCCTTGGAAGGCTGCTTCATGTCGTAGGCCCAGCCCAACCTTTGGAATCCGTCCAGCACCATGGTGGTGAAGTTGACCTTGTAGTTGCCCAGCTCAGCTGCTTTGTAATCCCAGGGGAAGACGTGGTGATAGTTGTGCCAGCCCTCACCCATGGCCATGATGGACACATAGATGTTCTCGCTGGGCATGATGCGTCTGGAGGTAAAAATATAGACGGACACAATGGAATGCAGTCACTGCTTCAATTAGCCAACACTCACTTGTCGTATGGACGCGATCCCCATAGATGAGCTGCACTGTTGACCGACCAGGTGAAGTTCAGGCTGAACACGTAACGGAACACGCACTGATGGACGAAGGCATGGAACCAGGACTCATTCCAGAAATAAACCGGTACCACGGTGGGCAGCAAAAAGCAGAACATCACCTTCAGCACGTAGAAATACTTCTGATGGAATTGGATAACGGGATCCCCAACGATGTCGCTCATATCGATCTGGCGGCCACGACGCAGCACTTCCGGATGCTTCAGCATCATCAGCCAGCCAACATGCGAGAAGAAGAAGCCGCGATTCGCATTGTGTGGATCCGCATCCGTTTCCGAGTACTTGTGATGCACCCGATGATCCCGCACCCAATCGTACATGGTATTCTGCAAGAAAGCCGGATAAACAAGTCGAGTTCTTAGTTTGGGGCTGCAGGTAACGGCGATAGTTCGTATAACTCCATAATGTCTGGACCAAAGGCTGCGACTAGAAACGGTCATTAACTAAGCCATATGTATCTGTCAGATACATTTTTGGGCTAAGTATCTTTAGAGCTGTGGTTGTTGTCGATTCACAACAAAAAGGCATTAAGCTGTTGCAGTTAATGATGCAATTAATGTTAATTGCATAACAAATTTGCCTTACGGCAGAACAATGCGACAAAAAATAACCAAAAAAAAAAAAAAGTAGGAAAGTATAATTTAAGATTTTGAATGAGTGCAGTCAAGCCAATGAAAGCAATATTCCATATATATTGCTATATACATATATGACGTGAGATCTGAATGAAATGATGAACTTAAACCAATTCCTTCAGCAATATTAATTATATTTATGACTCACCTGACCAGCAACCGAATAGCTGATCATCAAGAGACTCCTCAGGATCGTGTTCGCCTTGTAGCTGCGATGTGTCCAGAATCGATGGGCGCCCGCCGTAACGCCAAAGCCGGCAACGCCGCCCATGAAGAAGGCTGCAAGATATAAACAGAATGGATTGCTACAGATATAGTTTGTCAGACCCTCCTAACTATTCCGACAAGCAAAAGAGAATAACAAAAACCATGCTAATTAAATATAAAATTTTAAAATACCAAAATTACATTTTGCGGAAATTGAGGCATTTGTGTTATGGTGTTAATTTGTTGGTCAAATCGGTGCATAATAAACTTAAAGACGGAATCCGAGTTGGAGACTTCGTAGACAAGGCCAAGCATGGGAACTCTGCTCAAATTGTTTGATAATTTGTTTTTGTACATCTGTGAGTTGAATCTTACGGACAATTACGGGCTACAGCCAAAACATTGTGTAGATAATAGCACACTGTAAACACGTAACTCGTCACCGTGACTGTGACTGTGATTGTGAATGTGAATGTGAATGTGAATGTAGTTGTGTTGTTGTCACAGCATTCAAATTCATTTGCTGCCATGACACCCACAATCGAGCTGTGCTTCCCAAACATTGATTGATGATCACGTAAATTATTGAATTGTCACCAGACGATGCCGGATGAATCTGCCTAGCTGCCAATTGTATCTATAAGATGCATGTATCTGTGAGCTTTAACAACAATTACCATCGCGAGTTGCGATTTGCAAGTGCTTTTCCGCCACAGTGACAGCTAATGACAAAAACTGGAGAGAACGAATAATCAGACAATGACAATTACAAATAGAGAAGAAAAAAGTAGAAAACAACTTTTATGACAATGGTCAAGTCAAGTCGTAAACAACATCGATAGGTATTTCGTTACACAATTTTTACTGATGGAAAATTAACGATTTCCCTCCCAAAAACTAACGCCCCTGTCCATCGTCCTAGCCCACCTGAATGAAAGATTAACCTTCAAAAGTTTGTTGCTTCGTGCGATTGCGACAAACCGAAAGCCAAAAATCGAAAACCAGTTTTCGGAAAACAATTAAAAAGAAATAAACTATAACTCAAACTTTGAATCACAACATTTAACCACCAACAATAATTAAAGTTAAATGATTTCTTTAGATACTGTTCGGGGTTATCATGGTTAATCACACCCTAATCTAATTCTTTGAATACTAAGTCTTAAAAAGCAAAACAGCAATCGATATATATATATATACATATATATTATTACAGATTTGATAGTCAAATGAAATGCATTTGGTTTACGAGTCAAAGTTCCCGGGTGAAAGAGCTAATGCTCACTTGTCGCATGATTCAATGCATCGAATCGAAGACAGTGTCAGACTCATTAAAAATGATTAAAATCAGACCTATTCGATTGCACATTTTGCATGAACATAAATTAATTTTGCGCCTATACGGTTAAGAGGCACTCTTTTTAACTAGATATTACGAAATTTTCTAATGGATTTTCTTAGGCTGCTAAATGATAAGTGATAAGTTTGTAATCTTGAATTTTTATTAGCATAAATATATTTCGTAATTTTTGATTGCAAAAAAAAATATATATTCAAATATATCTTTAAATTTCCCCAGCAACATTTTTGATAGTTTTCTGCCTTTAATTAGCGACGGATTTAACAAAAACGTGGCTATTGGTGCGAAACGTTTTTTGTATAACATCAACGCCCCACAAACTAATTAATATCATTACAGATGTGATGTTCGTGCTAAACATGACGAAAACTACCAAAATAACGAAAATTATACGAACAAGAAAAATCTAAAAAAAAAAAATATCTTAAAATATAAAGAAAAAATATATAATATTATGGAAACAATCATTGAATAAACGCTGCACGTAGGTCTGTAATTTGCCAAAATATTTACGAGCTGAACACCGCCCTAAAAAGGGTCTAGACAAGTGCGTGCCCCAACTGCCGCGAATGCCCCAAGTGCCCCATGTTCCATGCACAGGTTCAATAAATATATAAATATATAAATTTACAATACACGCAAGTATTTTAGCGATGTTTTTACTTTTAATGTGTCTTGCTGTCTTGCAATAAATTACAATGGTTGAATACGTCCCGGAATTTCCAATCTTAAGTTAAGACAACGAACACTGTACCGAACGAGAGATCTCAATGTCAAGTGTTGTCCGGCGTGTCTGTGTGTCTGTGGTGCTGTTTTATTTAGGTTGTTGTTGTTGTTTTTGTTGTTTTTGTTTTTTCGCATGTGGGGACCACCATTAACTGTGTACACTGAGCCATGGCCCTGGCGGGGACTTACATGGAAGTTAAGAGCAGCGCAGAACAAACCTCAAACCTCCACCTCAAATGCGGCCAAAATGGCGACAATCGAGAATTTTGTAGTCGAATGCGTGTTTCTTACAAACAGCCTTGGTTAACACATACATACACACATGGATTTGGCTAACGCTCTCGTTAGCCCGCGCATAAATATGTGTCAACCGAATGTTCAGGGGTTCACTTTTTCGTTTCGTTTCGTTTTCATTGTTGAAGTGTGTCAGTTAATTTTCATGATGAAACTGCAAGCGCAGTCAAAATTTGTGAAAAGACGAGTACAGTTCAAAAACAAATGCAAGACAAAACAAAAGCAAAACCCAATAAACCCGATGCCAAATGAAATTTCAACATGGCGAAGGCGAAGACAACGCCGGCAGCAATGCCGACGCCAAAGCCAAAGCCAAAGCCAACGCGAGCAGCGACTGCGATGCCAGCGTGGAGGCAGCGACTGTTGACCGAAAAAAAAAGCATGTTAAGCAGCAATTAATATAAGTCAATAAATAGAGTTCGAAGTGTTACGGTAAATGTATGTATGCCAAAAGTTACGAAATGCACGAGATGGCAACCCTGCCCCCTTCTCCCTTTCTTTTGCACTCGGTGCGTAAATTACTTTCTTCTCGCTCAGCAGCACATTTCGCCGAATTGCAAATAGCTGAAGCCGAAGACAGTGTGAAAGAGAGATAGAGCGAGAGAGGAGAAGCGAGTGGCTGTTCGAGAGCAGAAATTGGAGATAAGCAAATGGGAAACACATAAAGCAACAAAGCATGAGATGACACAAAAATGTTTATACACATATGCATGTGTATATGTATGTTTATATACATATACGCTCATAAGCATTCGTAATTTCCGAATCGAAGCAACTGCAGTTGTATTTGTTGTTGATGTAACCGCCTGGCGGCAGGTGGGCGACAGAAACCTTTCAACATCTTGCCCAATATCTTTCGAATGCCAACGGTTTATATAAGTGCCCCCATACTGGAAGATATCGGCCGATTAATACTTACACCAGATCAGCGAAGCAAGGCGAAGCTCTTCTAGCGGATAGGTGACCAGACAAACGAGAGCGACCAGGTGCAGCAATGAGATTTGTATGACTTTGTCCCATTTGAGGGGCGCATTAAACTGCCAGCCAAGGATGTTGTCGCCCTTGAAGTTGCGCGTGTACTCCTCCATGTTGATTTGGTCCTTGGGTATATGATTGATCAGATACTTTGGGATGTTTTTGGGCGCTGCCGCCGCCGTTAGGGGCACCGATTGCTGCTGTTGCGGCGGCTGCTGCTGCTGCTTGGCGCGCGGCATCGTCTCCGGCGATGAGTCCTCGCCGCGACGAGCCTGCGCCTCGCTGCTCTGCTTTGAGCGGCGTGTCATCAGCGGCGGACTGCCCTCGCCTGTGCTGGGCATGGGCGTGGTGCTGCACACGCGCTCCGATGTGGACAGGTGACCCATTTGGAGGAGCTGCCTATGGCTTTTGTCGAGTGGGTGGGGGGGAGAGGGGATGGTGGCTTGATTAGGCTTTTCGGATTTTTCACTTAACTCACGAAGCTTGGGTTGGCGGAAACCCAGGTTTCGTAATTGCCGCTCCAAATCCAACAACTTTCTTCTTCACAGATTTACACAGAAAACAAATTTTTAATTGCAACTGGAAGTACGTTTTGTTGGCTTTGTCGCCTGTTATTTGTTTTTACGTTTTTTTTTGTTGTTTTTTTTTGTTGTTTTTGTGGTTTCTTTTATTGTTTTAGCCTTTTCTTTTTTGGCCTTTTGCTTTGCACTCGTCGTAACACTCTCAACAGTCTTGAACGCGGCCCTTCTGTGATCTGCGATCTGTCTGTGATATATGTTGGGCTTCGGCACAAGACCCCAGTTTCTCTCTGGAGGTTGGAACTCAAGTGGGATTTGGGTTTTTCCTTGCGCTCTGACTATCTAACGAACTTAACCCGACGCCGTTCCGTAGACAAATGATCGCAGTCAAAACTCAAAATTTCTACCCTATGCCGGCGTTGGCTTTGACGTTGGCGTCTGCGTTGGCGTTGCAGCTGGCGTCGCTGCTGCTGCGGCTGTGGATGTTGCTGTTGCCGCTGCTGTTGCTGTTGCTGTTGCTGTTGCTGCTGCTGCTGGGCTGACACAACAGCAAACTGCCTGATTGACCGACTGACTGTATATTGTTGTTGTTGTTGTTGTTGTTGTGTTGGTGCGCACTGTGGACTCAGAAAAGGTAATGCAAAGGTAAAAAATCAAACCAAAGGCCAAGATTATGCCACCATACACGCACACAGACACACACACACACACAAGCACCTGTAAGTGCGTCAAAAATCGATTGAGACTTCGGCACAGGGTTTGAGGTTCGGCTTCGTCTTCGGCTTCGGCTTGGCCTGTGGCTCTGGCTTTGGCCACGCCGCAACGCGCAGCATCGCAGCCGGATTGTATTTTGTTTTTACTTTTTACTTTTGACTTTTTTCTTTTGACTTTAGTTATTTCTCACATTGACAGCTTCGGCTGCTGGCAAAGACAATCGACAAGAAGTCTGCTGACTACCGACTGCGCGGCTGCCTGATTACTCAGCCACGTTGTTTCCTCTGAGGCAATCGTAAGACACGCAGGAGATACCCATTAACAAGTGATGATGAGCTTAGCTTCAGTTGTTAACCAGAAAATGCTTAACTACCGCAAAAGTGTGTCAACGTTATCTTTTATTGTATATTTTGCACATAAAGGGCATTTACCTATCAATAAATTATGTCCACATCTGGTTTATCGATCGCGAGCCGATTTCTATTTTGCTTAGCTAAGAAAATGGAGAGTGTCCATTGGCTGATGAAATGAAGTGCAAAAACATTTCACAAGGGCCAGCGACTAATTCTGTCCATAGACCATATTTGCATATGACAAAAACAAAAACAATTTCCCAATCAATCTCTCCTATAAAATCTCAAAATCGCGCCATGTGCACACGCACACACACAAACACACACAAAGGTATTGCGTGCATGTGTGTGTCTTGTATTTAAAATTGGATCCGCAGTCGCAGTTCGCTGTTGTTGTTGTTGTTGTTGTCGTTGTTGTTGTCTTGTGGCCTTCTCCACTTTAGCTTTTTTGTTGACCAAAGTCAAAAACCGTTCGATGATCATGAAGTTCAACAGCAGCAGCAGCAGCAGCAGCAGCAACAGCAGCTGTGACTGTGTTGCTTTCTCTTTACGTAACGTCAAAGACAAAACCCAAAAATTAATTAAAAGGCAGCAAAAACAGCGAACTAAAATAAAAAGTAAGCACTAAAAGGAAGCACCACCTCGATCCGGCGCAATCTAAAAAACGTAAACCCTAACGAAACACTGAAAACACATTCAATGTTGCAGTTGCTCAAAGCTCGCACGGTCTTAACTGTTTCACCGATTCCCGTGTACTTTCAAGACAAGCGATACCGAAATTTTATCTCGGCTCGTTGTTGTTGTTGTTGCTGTTGTCGCTAGTTTTGTGTGGTTTGTGTTGTAAGCTTCACACATTAGCAAATTTAGCTGAACATCAGATTTCAATTGTCCAAAGGAAAAACAAAAACAAAAAACAATTTGACCACAATGCATGCCAAAAGTAAGAAAATGCAGACGCATATACACAGGAAGAAAAGAATACTATAATCTGTATAGCTGTATTGCATAAAAAATTATAGTTATATATATTAATAATTATATTCTATTATTTGACACCTTTACGATGTATTGGGAGAGTTGGAATTCTCAAAGACTTAGGATTTAAAAAGAAATTGAAAATCGGGTAATATTTAAAATAAAATGATGTCACTTGATACACCTCGTATGCCTAAATAGATATATTCAATTAGATATACAATTGTATTGAAGATCAATCAACCCTTTCACACCTTTACGATCCATTAAGCGCACCTTGCGAATTGCAAGAGAATTGTTAATACAAATTAGACAAATTATGTTATGTGTTCATTTGGCTAACACACAAGACATTCGGTCAATAGCCAGTGTAGTATTTTATTTGGCTCATTTATTGCGCAGCTTCACTTGGCCAAGTTTGCGCAGCGTCAGCGCTTTTTATCAGCTTCAAGCAATAAAAACAAACACATGAATTTCGCTCTTAAAGAATTGCACGTATCCAAACAAAGATCTTTACTATATACCCACACATCGGTAGCGAACAATTTGTCGTACCTTATGCTCAAACAATGGGAGTACCAACGAATTTCTGAAAACTAATCATTTCCTTCTTTTGCGCCATTTGCGCCACAATCAAAAGCCATTCATTCCATTCCGGGACCGAGTCGTATGAAAACACAATTTGCTGTCGATTAGTTGACTCGGGTTTATTTCTTTTCTGATACCCTGTTTCCTCTGCGAATGCGTGAGAAGGTAAATTAGTTTAATTGAAATGCTTGCAACAAGCGGAAGGAAACGCTTAAGATTTACTATCTGCATCCCATAAAAAATCTTAAATTCATTCGTATATATAGTATATATGTCATATATATATGCTATATATTCATACATATGTATGTATATGTTCATATGGAATGCAATTGTTTCACTTCTGAACAACGGTTCTTTCATTAAGCTTTAGGATTGCACAATTAGGTGCGCTATTTACATTTTGTACAATGCTATCAAAATCGAATTATAAGCTCGAAATCATTATAAAAGTGCATTTGCATTTATATATATGTACATATTTATGTAAAGCAGACAGCTTGAATATTTGCTTGGGTTCAGGGTACTTTCTAGTCGTCAACACTCGACTGACGCACCTAAATTTTATTTCATGGTTTCTCTGCAAAGACGTATTGCGTAATAGTAGCTGCTTTTCAGGGTTACAAATGTACCAAAACTGATTCTTTGCTTCTTAAATTAAGTAATGGTACATATTTATCCTCTGCCAATCAAATTCAAGTATCCAAATAGAATTCGTTACCGGGCAGCAATGGTACATTTTGGCTGTTGGTACATTATGGGTACTAGCAATCGGATCAATATAGTTTATGCCTTCCCTTGATTGCTCTGCTACTTTTTTAATAAAATGTTTTAAATTTAATTAGATTTAATTATGAACTTTATAGCAATACCACCCAAATGAATTTCGTTACCGTACAACAATGGTACATTTTGGATGGTACGTTGTACCCGATGCCTTTGCTCGTTTGCTCTGCATTAGGTATGAGCCATTGAACAACAAACATTAAATATTAAACATTACACAAGTTAAAGCCGTCAACAATAAATTGCGTATCTGTGCAACCTTCAACTGTCGCTCAGTTGACTATTTCTATGAATACACACAAAAAAAATATAAATACAAAAGCAAAAGCAAAAACAAAAAACCATAACACAAAAACAAATTAACATAACAAAACGCAAAAGTAGGCACAGCACAAGTGCAATTTGCAACAAACTTAATGCCCAAGCAAAGCGTGAACAAAAAGCTATCCACACATACACACACACAAGCAAATACCTGTGTGTGCTTTGTACCTGCCACTGCCACAAAAAAAGACCAAATTAATCAAGAACCTCTGCCCTTGTATAGCCGAAACTTTAATACACTCACATAGTGAATTTGAATGAACAAAAATCTATAAACAAAATACAATGTAAATCTCTTAACTAGAACTAGAAAGAGTTGTATTTAATGTATTAATTAATTATAATTAATTAAGGCACAGAAAAATAAATAAATAATCAAATCATCTTAACAAGAAATTTTAAACTTAATTTATTATCTAATTACATTAAAGTGAAAAATATATATAATTATACATCATTGATATATTATCGTAACAGAGATCAATTTTTAACCTTAAGGTTTTTTTCCAATCATTTTATAATATAGTTGATCTGTCATATACTAATTAATAACATCTTACACTACGTTTAATAACAGATAAACAGCACGTTTCTATTTCTTAGTAGAGTTGATCTATCTATAAGAAATACATCAAAATCAGTTTTAGATTATGTTTCATTAAATATCATAATATATTCAAGCATTTTTTACATTAATCAGTACAATTAAATATTCTATTTATGATATTTATTTCTAATTTATGATATAAATTTATATAGATGTTGTTAGACAGTCTGATAACTGCAATTCCTCTTGGTTAGTGTATAAAAAAACTGGAAGCTTTACGCCGGCGCAGCTTTTAGCTTGAAAATTCATTAGTAATCACTTCATAGCCATTAGGAATTAGTACAAGTGCCTGACACAAACACATACACACACAAGTTAAATGTGACTCGAATACATCAAGATAAAAAGCATAAATCAACATAACTGATATATGTCATAAATCCGAATTTAACCAAAATTCTTTTGACAAAAAAGCAAAAGGCTTTGGAATCAACTTCACTTGAACTTAACTGCTCGATCAGTAGCCATTAATACATCATACAACTCTCTTAACTTATTTTTAAGAACCTTATTTAATTTAAAAAATTGAAGGAAAATTTTGACCAAGCTCGCAGCTTTTGTGCTCAAAAGCAAAGTATATACTTCAACCGCATAAAAAGAATGCTCAACTCGTTAACCACAATTAAACAATTTTGAAAAATCTCTGCCCGACTTAGAGATACCCTTAGAATAGCTTAAGTCTCGTCTTAAAGAACTGCCCGTAGAATAATTGGAAGACAAAATCTAGATTTTTCGACGGACATGCACATACTGCAAGGCCAAACCAATAAACTCTCTTCGCACTGTGCACAGGGCATAGAGAAGCACATTTAAATTCCATTTAATTTGCAATGCAGAACGCAGATTGAAACGCGCCCAGGTTGATTGAACGCAACTCAAGCGCAAAACCTAGTCCCAAATGTTGTTGATTCAGTCAATATTTGAGATGGCAATCGAACAGGAGCTGGATGCGTAGAATACTAGACGATCTATGTACATGATTGGGCTTTTAGACTTTACATAGGTTTTAGTATATTCATTTTTTTTCATTTCTTTGACCAGACTTCTGTGCGGCGCGAAGTGCTCAAATATTGACGCATCAATCAAACGCTGGGCAAACATTGCGTATTAGTGATAATTTATTGAGTGCGACTCATTAAATTTGCCCAAAGTACCAGCGTGAACGACCTGCACCGACCGCACCTCAAATCGAACCCTATAGGTCTGTACGGTTGGGAAAATCTCAAGTGAATCGATTGCCAAATTGAAAGGCATTTAAAAATGGGTCTTAAAAGTGTCGTCGACTATAATAAAACCTATTTGAAAAGCCTAATTATAAAGATTTTTAAGCTTGTTCAAAGACTTCGACTTGGAGTTTGTTTTAAGACTCGAGCTTATCGCTATGCTTATCTTAACTAACCATTGGGCAAGCATTTCCGAAGCATTTTTATACCCTGAAACCATTGAAAATAGGTTGAAAGGGTGTAATGTTTTTGTAAAAGTGCATGTAACCATAAAGTAAATCTATTCTTTATCAGCATCAATAGCCGAGTCGATTAAGTTCTGTCCGTCTATCTACACAGAACGGTCATACCAATTTTGTTTTCGATTATCGATAACTCCGTTAGTTTTCTTATTATCGATAACACGATTTAGTTTTTTCGAGCATATCACCTACATCTAAAGAGCTAGAGGTATCAAACTATATATATGTTCAGATAAGGTAAACACACATTTTGGATACCCTCCCCCCACGAACATAATTCGTAATTACATATTCCAAAAATTTCATTCAGATGGGATCATAAACAAAAAAGTTATAGCCTCGCGATGTTCGCTATGCAGCACAATTTTAATCACGAGTGGAGTACGTTTATGGTATCTCTCAGTCGAGCACATCCGTCTAGAGCTTTCTTACGTGTTAAGCTTGCTCTGACATACTTCATCGACAGTCATTAGGAAAGTGCTTCACTTAAATATTTGGTATTTTAAAAGAGTGAGAGACCATCTATAAATTGATATATAATATGGGTGTATCTTTTTTTATCACCATAGTGTAGATTCTGCCACCACTGTAAAATTTAGATATGTATTCGAAAGCTGTGCTTGCTTTAAAGATTATATTTTAATAGGACAGTGCTTCCATGTGGGAAGAGAATGATAGTAATAATAACTGATCCAATTAATAATAATTACATAAACTTCTCGCGATTGAGAAAGTGATTGGCGGGCCGAGCTTTGTGCTCCAGTTTCACCTCCTCCTCGATGCACTCCACAATTGGACGATTGTGCTCCACTGCTTTCGTTAGGCCGTTGCGCACCGCCACCGAGGATATAGTACGCAAATCCCTGGCCAGATCGAGTGCCGCAAAGACACGGATCATGGTGGAACCAGTGCCATTTGCGTAATCCCCGAATTCTCCGCTCAGGTAGTCCTGGGGCAGCAGATAATGGAACTGAGGCCAGAAGGATTTCGTTATGATGAATATGCTATTGGAGTCGGTGGGCTTGAATCCCTTGTGTATGCTCCATACGAAGTGCGCGGAGTTCACGAGATTTCCCACATTCAGCACAATCAGACTACGCAACCAGAAGCCCATGAACATGGACACTGGCAGCGTCTGTCCGAAGTGCTGGAAGGGCGTGTTCGTGGGCAGCAGCACATTGATCACAATGTATAGCAGAACATAGTATCTGTTAAATGGATTCCATAGGTATCAGCTGTCGTAGTTAATTATAGATGGATGACGTACCGCTTTTGGAACATGACGATGCTATCATTCTCTATGTCGGACATATCCACATCTAGCAGCAGCTGCTCCTGCTGACGAGAGTACTTCAAAAGATTTCCATGTAGTTGGGCATAAATAAAGCTCTGTTTGCTGTAATACGGATCCTCGTCCTGCTGGAACTTGGCGTGATGCAGGCGATGAGCCTGAACTCGGCTATAAATAGTGCCCTGAAAAAGAGACAACTTGTATTACGAACTCGTTTAAATTCGGAAATAGATGAACCAGTTCAAGCCGGGCTCAAAATAATCTTTGTATTATGATGTAAACTGTAACACAAACTGGAAACCAGACAAGCAAAAAACTTATCCGAAACTTACATTTCCTTAGGCCGGTTGAAATGTGGAAGCTCAAGACTCAGCTCAGTTGCACCGTTAACTGAACCAATGAGAATTTTGTTCATTGGAACTGATAAAAAAAAAACGAATTCTGCCAGACATTTGAACCAGTTCTTATTTAGACACTAAAAAACCGTTTAAGGTTGTGTTAAGTGCTAAGGTTACTGTCTTGGATAAAAAAGCTTTACGCACAAGCTTTGATAAAAGCTTTTGCCAGTGGTGTTGCTGGACAAAAGGCTAGCGAGACTCACCTTCTTATTGAGACACTTAAATTACCGTTTCAGGTTGTGTTAAGTGCTAAGGTTGCTGTCTTGGATAAAAAGCTGTTGCCAGTGGCGTAGCTGGACAATGGATTGCGAGACTCACCTGGCCGGACAGCGTCTGGCAGAGCATGAGGAAGACCCGGAGCGGAGCAGTTGCTGTGAAGGTGCGATGCGCCCACAATCGATGCACGCCCACCGTCACGCCCAGAATGCCCATCAGGGTGAGAACGGCGGCTGTTAAAAAGCAAACCAGGTGTTAAATTGTTATTTGATATGCAGAAACCTCGCTGACTTATTGAACTCACTGAATAATATCGTAGGCCACGAGGCGCTCGTAAATGTTACATAAATGCCATAAATGCCCAGAATATAGACATGGATGTAGAACAGAACTAGGGGCCAGGAGGCATCCCGTTTCAGGAAATCCGCCTCGGCCAGGGCATCCTTGCTTCCTGTCTTCACTTGTTCTCCCATTATATGCAGAGCTCTTTGCGTATCACGGGTACTGTTTACCGTTCCAGACGCCAACAGGAATGCTACTAAATTGGACCCTCACACGGCAGAATTGCTAAAGTTTCGGTGGGTCCAAGTAGAAGTAATTATATGCATATGCATGAGGCTTTACAAAATATGCGAAAGTAAGCCCCGTGGGGATACATTGTTTATAGCGAGTGCGTATCGTACTGCATAATTTACAGTTTAGTTCACTCACCCTGGCTTATTCACAGGCATATACAAAATAGCCACAACACACGCGAACCGATCGAACGTATTTAAACTAAAGTAAGATTTCCATCCCGATATTTATATAAGTAAATAGTAGCAATAAGCTAATGCATATTCATGGAAAGGGAACAAAATATACTGGTTTGTGCAGTAGTCTAATCACGATCTAATTTAATTGTAAGAACAAACACTTGCTCTGATCGTTTGTTTTTCTATAGTGAGGTCGTACCGTATTTGTTTCATTCAATAATCGAACATTGAACCTCACCATCCATAACCGATCTTTATGATGGGTATGTATAATATGTATAAAGTGGGAGTACTGTTAAATTGTTCTCTTTAGCGAGTTTCCATCGTATGTTAAACGTAAAAGACAAGTTTGATTTATGCAGCATTTGAATGCAATTTTTTTATAAAGTAACAAAAGCAACGACAAGGGCGAGCATTGTACATATATCGCACGGGCAATTGGATATTGGGATATATTTGGGAAGGCCTATCTTATAACTTAAGGTTAGAAATAAAACACAGGTGATTAACTGCTAATACTATAGCAGCACTATGTGCTACGGTGCTCAATTGTGCATCTTGGCGAGCTCGGCGATGTCCTCGCGTGGCAGATCGTGATCACCGAAGCCCCACACCTGATCCTTGTGCGCGTATTCATCGCTGAGGAAGCGCGTACCATCGCCGCACTTGGCCGCACGCCGCTTGACCATGTCCGGGGAAACCGATTTGCCTGTAATAGGAAAGAGACGTCAGTTCGGCATCAAGTGGCATAAACCGAGAGACTTACGTCCACTGGCTATGCCAATGCGGGCGCAGAAGTCGATGAAAGCCGTGGTCACATTCAAGGTGTAGTTTCCGAATTCTCCGGTCTTATAGTCCCAGGGGAACACGTGATGATAGTTGTGCCAGCCCTCGCCCATGGCCAGCAACGAGACAATGGGCGCCTCCACAGGTGTAATGTTCCTTTGGAGAGCAAAGAGGAGTTGGTAAATACAAAATCCGTTCAAATGAGGTCCAAATGAAATTGCACTCACTTGTCGTAGGGCTTGTTGCCGTACATGTGCGCAACGCTGTTCACAAAGAAGGCCACGTTGAGGGTCCAGGTGAAGCGCATGTTGAAGTTTATCCAGAAGGACATCCACAGATCCTCCTCCCAGAAGTACCAAGGCACCAACACGGGCAGGATAATCGAGCAGAGCGCAAACAATGGTATATAATATTTGCGCTGGAACATGACCACCGCATCCGCCTCCAGATCCGACATGTCAATGACCTTACGCTTCTCAATGACCTTTGGATGTGGCGTGAGGAAAAGCCAGCCCACATGGGCGAAGAAGAAGCCGCGCTTCGCATTGTGCGGATCGGCATCCGTTTCCGAAAATTTGTGATGTATTCTATGATCTAACGCCCACGTATAAGCATCACGCTATAGGGGAAGGAAAGGGAATTAGTATATTATCCTTTAGGGGTTAGAAGCCATGTCACTCACCTGTCCTGCAATAGAGAACATAAACGCCAACAGGATGCGCAGGAACAACGAAGCAGTGTAAGATTTGTGCGACCAGAGGCGATGTGCTCCCGCCGTAATGCCAATCCCGGAGACAAAAATAGTTGCGGCAACTGAAAAAGTTAAGAGTGAAGAGTGGGTTGGTAATAGAGAAAAAACTGTTGTTGTTGATTCTGTCACGCTTGATTTTCTCCCAGTTTGATGATATAATGACATCGTGCTATATATAGTATCTCCCCCCACATAGATCTAGCTATTTCTATAGCCATGCGTCAGAGCAGATGTCACCTATTCGACGGACTCTGTGGAAATCATTTGATTACCGTTCGAAACCCATGGATGCCAATTGAAGCGTTCGTTAACTTTAATTACTCAGGTCAAAGTTCACATCAGTTGCTGCTCGAGTCGATGTAAATAGCTCCTAACAAAATTCCCTGATTTTAGATTTTAGATTTTAGAAAAAATCTGCTACGATTATATCATCGAAAATATCAATTTGTAAATTAATATGAATGGAATCCATCATAAGCTATTTACATATACCTATATATGTATTTGTAAGTCCATAGAAAATAAGTATTACGGCAATTGAACATTCATAATGTGGTTATGATTATTTTCATTTCTTCTTACTAATAATTTTCTTGAAAATGTATTATCTAAAATGTTATTATTTTCCAGAAAAAGGCTCGCTTTAATCAACTTTTAAATTTATGAGTTCTATAAATAAAAAAAAAAAAACTAATATTTGGCAACTTGACTTCAAATTTATGTTGTGCAAGCCAAACGATAAGAAACATTATAAATAATGCATTCGATAACATTATTATAAAGCCTGTTGCTAAGCTAATGGTAAAAAAAAAACTATGTGATATACAACATATTTTGGGATAATAGGTGAGATTATTGGAAACATACCCCATAGGAATGTGTATAACTTGGCGTAGTAGAGCAGGTAGATTCCATAGAGGGCGCCGGCATGCAAGAAGGTTTGGGCGCAAAGATCGGGCCATCTGATCTGGGGATTGTAGACCACCTCCTCGGTGTCCGGTTTTTGCTTTTGCTCCTCGACAAGCTTCTGAGTTTTTTCGGCATTCTCCTTGTAGACGGCGTTCTCCTCGCTATAGCCTAAATTATCATCCTGTGTCTCTTTGGTCTGGTTAGCATCTGCGGCCGTGCCTCTTCTGTTCTTCAGCTGATTTCCACTCTCTGCTGTGCCGGCCGTGCGGCACATGTCGCCCAGGTGGCATGCCCCGCCATTGCTCTGTGTGGCCACCTGGTCAGTGCCGGTCTTTGCAGGCGTGGGCGTCGATAGGCACATTGTGTTCAGGTGTTTGCTATTTAGTGTAGATTCCGGTGGTGTGTCTGTAATCAAAGGAAGCGACATGGATGAGTTATCGACTCGCCATAGACCTGCTAATGGCACTTTAAAGCGGCCATCGCCTAATAGTCTATTGATTGGATTTCTGAATTATATTATCTGGTGTGAAATCTGGAGCTGCTTCTCACATGTTCACTGCCTACTTTACGATACTAATAATTATCGTAAGAGTCAGTTTCTCGGTAGGTTTTTAACTATTTATCGTGCCTGTTGTTTACCCTCTTTATTAACAGCTCCCAAAGTTTACCTCGTCCATTGCTTTTCAGTCTTATCTAAAGCCGGTTAGGTAAACCACCGCCCAGCACCTTGTTAGCTTATCTATTTAAGTATTACTCTGTTACAGTAAAACAATATCTTGAGTATCGACACTATCACGACTATAACACGATGCTCCAGGTAGTCGCAAGTCCCATTAAAAATTTTGAAATCAGGGTGTATTGTTTTATGTATTTCTGATCAGAATGAACAAATGGAAACTTTAAGAGCAAGCGACTTGAATTAAAATATGTGAGGTTTGGTTAAAACCCAAAAAAAAAAAAACAATTAATTATTTCAAACGGAACAGTTGGTCGCACATTCACATTAATATTTAATTAACACTGAAAATTTTATTAGGATTGCGCAATAAACATCTCACAACAAAGATATTAAATATTCCAATAGAAACACAGCTGCTGTATAATAAATGTATACTCCTGTCTACAGGGTATAAACTTAGTCCAGCACTCTCAAAATAAAGTATGCCTGATTACGTTCGTATCTTTGGACTATTCTTGTTCATCAAGAGCGAACATGTCACAATACTACTATGACATAACGCGCTAGACAAATAAATGAGAGAAGCTATGAAAAATAGGTAAGTGAAGAGTGCAAGACTCGATGCTACCCTGTACATGACATTTAAGTTTGCACAATATACAAACACAAAAACACATTCGCACACACAAAACTGGGACCAAAGGTGGGGCTGTTCTCCATCTTTTCTCACTTCGGTCTTATATAATAGAGAATCTATTCATAAATTACTTTTGTGTTGATTGTTTGATTATCGTGAATGTGTGTATATTTTGAAAAAGAATGCTGTAGATCTTCAAATCTCCGAGATCTTATCCAAAAAATAACCAAAAGTCTAAAAATGATTTGCAAATCGTATTGCACCAAAATTCTATGTCTTTAGCTCTTATAGATGAAATTTAAAACAGATATAACTGTATCTACAAGTATATAAATATCTAACGTTTATTATATTATACGGCGAAATATGATCTGAACTTTATTATTATACAATTTCCCAGGCAAATAGACAGACAAAATAGAAAACACCTGCATTTTGGACAAAAAATGCGAAGTCATTGCGAGTCATGAATATATATTTTGGCAACTATGAAAAGCCGTATCAGTTACCAGGAATCAAGACAAATTGCCAGACTATTTCTAATCATGGCCCGTCTGTGTGGCCCACTGATAAGAACAAAACACCTGGCGCATTCCCATTAACCGCACAAGATATGAATTCTGCAGCTGAAGTTCATTCAGAATTTTGGGCACAAATAATAAAGTGTAACCACAATTGGGTAACACTTGTAGTGATTCACTTTGAAGACCATCGGCAGGTGTTCGATGACTAATTAGGGGTTATATTTCTAATCTACGGTTATGCAATTGCGTACTTCGAATATGAATTGAGAGCGTGACGTGTTCTCCTTCGTGACACGAACAACTTTGATCTACAACATTATTGAGCATTAGGATATTCAATTTGAAAATAAATCGTAGCTTCGTGTCACGCTCACATTTCTAGTTCGAGGCCATTTCGTTCGCGGTCACGCCTTTGGGGGAGTTTCCATTGCTGACCGAGGGGGTCGTTAAAAAATTCTGTTGCCAATATTGGTTCCGGTCTTGTAGCTGATAAGATAAGTTATCGCAACTGCATACATTTGTGACTTAAAGGCGTATACCCACAATGCAGATATATATAGATATGTATATCTTGATTTACGCTATTTTACCGGCCGGCATTACTCATACGCCGTGTTTGCCCCGTTGGGATTCTAATAAGGAAAATGTGTCAGGAATGCTAATTGGATATGGCTGGAAAAGCATAAAAAGGAGAGCCCAGAACGGGACCTGCCAGTGGCAATCAAATAAAGTGAAACCTATGTGGCTGAAGAGTATTGGATCTGGATCTAACACGCTCAACATTTTCATTGGGCCAACGCACGCGACTCGAGAGCCCGACGAGGAGCGGGTCCAAAGTCCAGCCGCTAGCATGAATAAATGTAAATAATTCCCGATATACAACAATGAATGTTTATTTCGGCTGTGCCACAACTTGGCAACGGCGAATTCTATTACGCTTAATAATAAATAATAAAAGAGGCCAGCGCCAAACCATTAGCTCCATTGACACTCGTTAAGTCCCCCCCGTCAATCTCCGACCATTCGATCCATTTGCCGAGTTCTCAATAGTTGCCAATTGCCCGTCCCTATCACTGAACTATAAACAACAAAATAAGAGGAGCAGAAAAAAAAACTAAGGAACACAAACAAATATAATCCACATATGTATTCAAACTGACAGTTTTGTCCAATTTCCATTGGCGATTTGATTCGAAACTTTCCGTTCGAGTTATCAAGGAAACTGATTAAGTAACTGCATTTAAATACCCTGTAAACTAGTATTAGATTAAATTGTGAATCTTAAATAAAATATGTATATACCCTGTTTCTTATATAGCTATAGCTATTAGCTGTACGTATCAGCACTGTGACAAATATATTTTACTCATTTGATAAATCTTTTCAAAAATATATATATATATATATATATATCGAATTTTAATTTCTATAAACAAAACCTTATATTCATTATGAGCTTTTTTTAACGTACGGCGTTATGATTTAATATTGATTGAAATTTAATACACAATACTTTTGTATGCTGGTACTACCCGTATGCTGCAAGTACGGACCTTTACAATATACATAGCTGTAAACTTATACAATTAGTACAGCTTGTTTCTCGGCTATTATAATCGGCAACAAAAAAATATATTGTTTAATTACTACACCGATCGCATTTTGTTTTATTTTAATTAAAGCAGAATTAACAACATGTAAGATAAAAATAAACCCATTAAAGTTCACATAATTTAACACGATGAACACAGTTAGCTTTGCTAAATAATACTACATTTTTGTAAAAAAAATAACCTACTTATAAGAAATCTAGTAATGTGGAAAAAATGAACCGGACTTATCTTGATTAACTTGTCTTAATTCAAAATCTGGATAAAATGACGTCGTGAGTAGAAATTAATTTCGAAAATAATGTATTAATGTAAAAAATAAGTATCGTTAAATATTTATATATATATTTTTAATAAATGATTTAAATCACATTTGGAAAAAATATTGTTAGCTCTGCTATAATCTGAATAAACACTATAAGATATTAAGGTTATTGTTATTGAAACCTGTTACACATCGTTAGATCACACATACAGAAATCATTTGATTAATACAAATTTAATTAGTAAAAAGTACATTAAAAAAGAAGGAATATCCCTTTAATTCTTTAATTTTGTGTCATGTATCAGTCGCAGAAATTGTCGAATTTTAGAACAAAATTCGCTTACGTCAGTCGAACGAGCGTTTCGCATTTCTTAACAAATATAAATGAAAAATTTGTTCCGTGTTTTTATTTGTTTGTTTGGCATATGGCTTATAAGTTTGTAAATTGCAGTAAATTACATTGTTAATATGCAAATATAAGTTGCTTGGACGCACTTGGCTTATGATGGCGACGCGGCTTATCGCATGGGAGATATCGTATTTGGGAATTATTATTTGGAAACTAATGCTAATATAGGTTTAATTTTTGTCGCTGCGCGCTCCGCTGCTCACCAACCGAACGAACTCAAATGACTAACAGCCACTGCTCAACTGGCCGACATTTACTTTACTGTATCCACATCAAAGAGCTGACGGCGCCGGCGACGTCGACGCCGCGCTAGAACCGGCAGCGGGAAGGGAGAGGAGTAAGTGGGGACCCTTTGCCGCGACTCGCATTCAATTTTGTTTTATTTTTTATTTATGTTATTTCACTTTTATTCTGCGGCTTGTTCGGTTGGCACTGTTTTTGTTTTCGTTGTTGTTGTTGTTGTTGTTATTGTTGTTATTATTGTTGTTGGTAACGCTTTTATCTACCCATTTGGCTCTCCTACTTGTGTTTACTATTCTCTGTTGTGCTCACACATTCCGTAAACATTACAAAAACAAAGATGAAAAAACCTGCTCGCCTGTAGTTCAAAGTCAATGCCTCTCTCTCTCCCTCTCTCGCTCTCTCTTTCACTTGCTCTCCCTCCCGCCATATCTCTGTCTCGCTCACCGTTATTGAGTAGGCGTTGGCGAGCAGCGCTCGTTGGCTAGGGGTGAGCAACAGCCGTACCCCAAAGCCGGCATTTCGTCATCGCATCGTCGAAGCTAGTAAATATCGGCGGCCCCATTGCCGCACTGTTCGCCGTCGTCTGTCATGAACGTTAACCCAGTTTTTGTTTGGCTCTGTACACGCTTGTTGCTTTCCCATCCCATGCCATGCCATGCCTCTCCCTCCCTCTCTCCCTCCCTCGCTTTCTTCTTCGTTTTGGCTTGTTGCCTCCGCCCGATTATCGTATTCGTGTTGCGTGTTCGCTTGGCTCTGGGTTGTCTTCGGAGCGTGCCTCTTGTCTGTGGGTGGGAGAGCATGAATAGTGGTAAGTGGAGAGACTCGAGTAGAAACACATGTGCAGCGCGTGGTTATCGTCTGTTGTTGATTCTCTCCTATGAAACAACAAATGATTACAACAACAACAGAGAAGCACAACAAAGCAAGGCGTTTATCTCTCTCGAGCATTATATAAAATATCTGTAAATGCTGATAAGCTCATTCTGCGATAATGTTGCACAAAAACTAAAACTTAAGGTTCAAAACTCTTGCTCATGTTTGTATGTTCTGCAGCCTTCAGGCTAATATTCAATGTTATGGAAACAAAACAAATTTTAATAAATAGATGATGTGCCCATTCGCTGTGGACCGGTTTGCTCTGGCATGGGGGTTGGGGGCGTATGCCAACGCGGCGAAAAATGATGCAATGGCAACGCGCTGATAAATATAGAAAACATTCAGCGGCAACTATGTGCTGTCCACTTATACATATGTGTGTGTGTGTGTGTGTGTGTGTGTGTGTGCGTGTGAGTGGGTGTGAGAGTACATACATTCATACATATGTATGTACACATGATCATACTTGTATTTTTACGCTTATCGAGCAAAATAAAACGGCATTAAAAGTGTTTGAATTTGGGTAACGGATACCAGGAATCCAACTACTTATCTCGACTCTCTCTCTCCCCCAAATCCGTTTACCAAACTCATTTTGCTTAAGGCTGTAAAAACGCGAATATATGGCATAGTTTTAGAAGTTGACAGTCTTTAAGTTGCTGTCTTAGCTGTTTTGAATAGAGTATTGTTCGATTAACTATACCCGTTTAACAAATTCCCATTTGATTTATTTGACTTTGTAAGCAAATACTTATGTGCCTCTAAAGGCACGTATCCGTGGTGCACTGCACATAGGCATCACCGAGCCCCCACCCCCAGCCCTTTCTCGGACATTTAGCCAAATTCACCAGCCCGAACAAAGTGGCCATTGTTGACACAGCTGTGCAGTGGCATAAACACGCGATAGGAGTAAAATAATTGTGGGGACAATCAGTCGGGTATCTATTGATAAGATTATAAGATTTGTAACTGTACAGGGCATACCTACACACACACACATATATATATAAATATATATATATATATATATAGTTTGGTCTGAAGTAGGAAATACGCCCGATATGAGTCATGGGTCGAGCACTGCCAATAACAGCAACATGTGATGACATAATTTTCGCACAACTTAGTCGATAATTTATCAACCCCAAACAAACACACACACACACACAGAGCGAACAGACAGGACACAGCTGAAGGACAACCCGAACTGGATGAGCGCCATGAACTAAGCACAAGCCAAATTAAATTAACATACAAACTGGCTGTAAATTCACATTAACAGTTATTTGTGTTTTGTGTGTGTGGGGGTGTGTATGTGTGTGATTAGAATTCTAATTATTGCTCGTTTGATAGGTCGCAGCGCATGCGTCACCAATCCTTTTAAAAGCTTAGCAACCAAATTGACCTCATGATAAACCTCACGATAAGCCGCACGATAAACCACAGCAATTGGGACACATAAATAATAGATTTGACGCAACGGGATTATTTGCTGCCCATATAAAAGATATCAATCAGTCCAGTGTCCAGTTGTAATTGTACTCAGCAATAATCGAATGACAACTCACAGGGTTTGCCCGCCTATCTGTCTGCCAGACCATCAATCAAAACATAAAACAATAACAAACACCGGACATTGTCCTGTCCTCGGTTGTTGTAGCCGGGGAACCTTTTAATTGCGAGGGTATGGCCGTGTTCTGGGTCCTTGGCAATGCGCTTGAGTCGACAGTACAGTGAAATCTCTACGTATGAAAAGCTTTGCATGAGTCAATCTCTCAGTATTTCAATATTTCAATGATTTGTTATTATCATTAATTATATATTTCAATAAATTTTGTTTAACTCATTATTTGTTGCTTTCTTTGTTTCCTTTCCCTTAACAGATTTCAGAACCACCCTTCACCCTTAAATGTACTGGAATATAGGGTTCCCTATAAACGAGTTTTCACTGTCGATTTAGTTAGGTATAACAAATTTTCTCCTGCCCTTTGGTATAATTCATTTCAAAATTATTGTATTGCGTGATTTCGTTGTTGACTTAAATCGAATATCAAAATGGCAATCAATGTTGTTTGTTGTGGTCTACATTTTTGTCTGTAACCCAGAGACAGATATTCAAGAAATTAAAGCCAAAGCGTAATGGTTAAAGATACAGAAGAGTTGATTTTTATTTACAATAATATATTTTATTTTTTTTGTGTTGTCTCGTGTGAGTTTATAAAAGTTTTTTAATGTGTATAAAAATATTTGTTAATTAATTATGTATTTCTTACACATTAGACAGGGTATTTTGGCCTCGAATTGATTATAAATTTGTGTACTTTGTTATGAATTAGTGTTCTTTACGGTTTGTGTCCATGCTGAGTGCAAAAGTAAAGACACATACCAGATCGGTGAATTTTAATGAGGTGAGTTTCTTGGCAACAACTTAGTACAGTAACAAACCATGCAAGAAATCATTAAAATTTGTGATAACGTACAAATATATAACTTTTAGTGTACTATAACTCTTATTAGCTTAACTAATTTAAATTTAAGCAGTATGAACATTTCTGTGTAATTTCAAATATACATTTTAAAACTCTAAATATATAATTATACAATTGCACGCACACTTCTTTTAACTCAGCTTTGAAAGTCAGCCTACACCTTTAATAGTATTCCTGTGTGCTTTCTAATTTAAATTTGGCAGAGCATCCAACACTTTGCTTAATCATAAATTAAAATGCTTTACATTTGTTTGAATCATTGTCCCACGCACACAGTATAAATCATTAATCCTTGTTATGTAACAAGGCGTCTCTTTATCCTCGTTGCCAACCCCTCATATGGTACACCCCATTCTCCCAACGTTCACGTAATTATTCAAAATATTTATTACCGATTCCCACATGTCCTGTATTTACAAGCGACGCATGTAAATGAGCCGAGTCGAGTGGAAAAGTACACCGAGCCAGCCGCAGGATTAACCCTTTTCGCACATGTGCGACACGGATTTCATGCATCGCTGCCACAAATGCGTGTACAAGGAGGGGGAGTGAGAATATATAACGAAAAAGTTACAAAGTGAATCCAATAAATATATACGTAGCACACTTTTTAATTAAAGGCACGCCCGGGGAAAAATGACGCCCCGCAGTCTCCTAAAGGAGTATGTGTATAGTATATCAAACGGCCTTTTATGGTTGCTCATCAAGGGGATCACAAGGCGTAAATTAAAAAAGGTATTAAACGTAATCCTTATAATGACTTGTTGCTCTACAAGATTAATTTACAATTCATGTTTTAGCAATTAATCTAATACATGTTCAATTGTATTCAATTCAAAAACATTCATTAACTTTAATTTTTAAAAATGTTTACTGTTTTATTTAGTAGACGTTGCGTTCTTTCAGTTCATTTGCATGTTAAAATAAAAACGCATCTTCTGTACGACAGAATTTCTTGTTGAACTGAACCAGCGCGACGACGACGACGATATTTCCAGTGGAACACGCTCTAGACATTCAGGTAGTTGTCTGGGAATTCGAAGGTAACATCGCGGCCGGTAAGCTTCTTGTAGACCGATGTGAAGGTATCAACCTGAAAAATAGTACAAATATTAAATTAGTATAATTCTTTAAATTGCACAAATCATTTTTAAGTAGTATACAAATGTGAAACGGTTCAACCTTTTGCTGCAACATAAATAGCTGCAGCAAAGTCGAGCTGATCAGGTTTGTTTAATTTTCCGCCGATATAGGAAGTCCCGAGACACCAGGCCTAAACGGCGCTCGGGAGGCAAATAGGCGGGGGATTACAATGACAGGGTATTACACAATAACAAAACTTTTTTTTGACAATTGGTGAACGAGGATGCGAGTTCAGTAAACAACACAAGAACGTTTTCTATGTATGTACTCAAGGATGTGGATTCTGCCGAATTAAAGTGTGAAACGGTTCAACCTTTTGCTGCAACAAGAATAGTTGTGGCAAAGTCGAGTTGATCGGGTTTGTTTGGTTTCCCGCCGATATAGGAAGTCCCGAGACACCAGTAACAAAACGGTGTTCGGGAGGCAAATAGGCGGGGAATCATAATTATGAGGATTATGCTGAATTAGCTTGTAGTCAGTGATTCGTGAAGTAGAAGCCTAAATTGAATTATAGACTCAACAGAATATGGATCCAGCTGACTTAAAGTTCAGTGTGCGTTCTGTTTGACAATCGCTGAACGAGGATGCGAGTTCAGTAAACAACACAAGAACGTTGTCTATATAAATAATGCACTTGTATATATATGGAATAGCTTAAGGATACATGTAGCCAGCAATTAGTAATGTATAAGCCTTGGCATTAATAGGCTCAACAATGTGGATTAGCTGGCTTGGAGTTTAATGTACGTTCTCTTTGAGAATCACTAAACGGGAGTATTAGTTCAGCGAATAACACGAGAACGATAAAAATAACAAATATGTTGCCAATATATGGAGATGTGCGCCCGCAATAATGCGTTTATGGAACACAATAACGAGTTATTGACAATTGATATGTGTCCCCTTTGACAATCACGGCACTTGGTGAACATGCCGCAAATAACACGGGGACAACAGACAACTAAGAAGTGATGCCTCATTTTACGAGGGCAACTGCTGGTTTCACTTACTTTGTGTTCAATGGTGGTCTGCTGGTTCTTGTCCAAGTGCACCTTAACCAGCTGAGAGCCGTCCAGCTTGACGCGGACACGCTTGCCAACGATCTCGGCGGGGAAGACCAGATCCTCCAGAATGGCGTCGTACACAGCGGTCAGAGTACGCGAGCGTGGACGCTTCTGTTTCAGTGGGTTGCGGGCCTTGCGCGTTGGCTTGGGCAGAATCTTGCGCTCGCCAATGACCACGACATGCTTGCCAGAGAACTTCTTCTCCAGTTCGCGCACCAAGATGATCTGGATCTTCTGGAACACCTTCTGCTGTGGAATGGGCACGTAGATGATGACGGCCTGCGAGCACACAAACACAAAAACAGAGATTAGAAAAAATGCTAAGATCTCAAACAATGCTAAGACTTACCTTCTTGCTGCCAAACTCAATCTCGCGTGCACGGGTGATGTGCAAATCGCGCAGGTAAGGTTTCAGGTCGCTGTTGGCCTCCAGCTCAACGAGCGCCTGGGCAATCGACTTCTCGAAATCATCGGGGTCCGCGCCGCCGGGCTTAATAATTTTAGAGCCGATAGCCATCTGCAAATGATTTAAAGCATATTTAGTATATGTGGCACTGCTGCGAAAAACCACAATACACAACAATGCCGCCAAGCCATTCTCATTTTCATTTAACTCGGTCGGTTTAACCTTTTGCAAATCACTGAGCATCGACTTTGTTTCAAGGCTTTTCCCTTGATAATTGATGCCAATTTCATTGGCAGCATTTGCTTAACTCTTTATTCCATTCATTTTTGGCATTGGATTGCATGTTGCGCCGGTTTTTCGGCTTTTTCAAAGCATTCACAGAAAATGTACACCAACCTTTGTCGACTATTTTGACAGGAAAGGAAGTCATGGATGTGACACTGAACTGTGCAAAACGTCATCGCCACACAGGGTTGCTTCTAACGTGAAGTTGGTTGCGGGAACAACTTTTGTGTGAATGCCCGCTAGATGGCGCCAGCAAGCCACAATAATAAGAATTAGTTGTATAAAAAACACAAATGTAAAAATATATTATTTTAATAAATAGAAAAAATGGTTTTTCTTTCTTTCAATAAAATGTAAATTTTATTTGTTATTTTATTGGTTAGCTTGCAAATTTGAAAACATCTGTAAATATTATGACAATGTCAAAATCTCAACTAAGACAGCTGTTCCTTAAAAGATTAAACAATTACTTTGCAAAAATGCGGTTTTGTTTATAAAACCAAATCTCCGCACTTAATAATTAGTCCAATCAAGTTATAATTGCGTTCAATTTTTGCTATAAAATATAAACTTCTGTTCAAATCCAAACAGTTGTCGATAGATCTCCGCACTATCAAAGTTAATTGCTTAAAATAATAATAATTAATAATAAATAATATCTTAACTCTAAGGAATAGGTTGTGTTAAACTGTAAATTATCTGAACTGAAAATGAGCAATCCAAAGGTCCTTTACTTGATTGTCCTCCTCCTACTCATCAGCATGGAACTATCAGAAGCTGATTTTTTTAAGAACACATACAAATCCTTTATGAATTTCCTCAAACAATGTTTTTCTAAGGAGAACAATCCATTTCGGAAAAAAAACTAGAATTATTTTATTATTTATTTTTAAATATTTGTAAGATATTTGATATATATTTATATGATGCCCAATTAAAATATACCCAAGTCGGAGAGCTAAGAGAACAATATTGCTAATAAACAAATTTGGATGACATTGCTTTGACTCAAAGTTATCTTTTAATATGAATTATCAGCAATACATAGACATTCTCATTTACTTGTTTATTACGTATTTATTTACTCAATAAAATTAAAAGCAAATGTTAACTTTAAAATTACATTTCTATTCGCTATTTTCTATTTCTGGTCATAAATTAAATAATATTTCATAAAAGTAACTTAGTAATAGATGTTTTAACCCCTGGCAGTGGCGGCCACATTCGCAGCCTGTTGGGCGATTCCCAATCCTTGGATCGTGGCATCTCGAGTGTGCTGGCCAACGCGTTCCTATAACAGCATATATTATACTATAAGTAAATGGTCTTAACTGTTATTATTTTAAGAAACTTACAATTTTCTTGCCAATCTTCTTCAACCAACCAGCCTCAGATTGACCCAAGCTGATGGCCAGGATGAGAGCAACGAAGATGAAGACCTTGTAGAAGTTCATGTTGAGGTATTATATAGAATATTCCTTGGAATCTGTGAGTTGAGATTTGAGTTGTAGCTGTGACTGCTGTTGCTGAGCGACTGATGGATTGTATTGCCACCTAATCCCGCTTATATAGCTCGAATCATCCGAGTAGGCACTGATAAGCCTCGCTGCGCAAAAACCGAACAGAAGATCGATGCATGGGGGGATTTTGTTTTGCAAAAAAGTACACTGAACGAAACTTACTCGTATGTAGGAATGGTTGGATATGCCGAAAGGTATATATGAATCATTTAAGACGTGCGTTATTTTATTATTATGTTTCATATTATCCCATAAAATTCATGTAATCCCATAAAATTGTTAATTCTCACTGACTTTTGCAAGGCAAAGAAAATATTTCTAGGCATTCCCCCATATTTTCGGACTTTCATATAAAGGTGTTTTGTCGGGAACCACCAAAATGTACGAAAACAAACTTAGCGGTATTTTTAAAATTTCTAAGAAATGTGTACAAGAAATTGATAGTTCTTTTAGTCTAGTATTAATCCCGATTTTCCCTCTGGCCAAACTATTTAATGCTCTGTGTATTAATTATAATGTGAATCAATAAAACTAAATTGATTTGAACACATGCTTTGTATTATTTCATATATAGAACTTTCATTTTACATACATATCAATTATCAGTATATAAATTTCGCTGTTTGTGCTGTCTCATTGATTGACAGACTGACGATTCAGGCAATTCTCGAATTGTACGAGATTTCAAACTAAGCTAGAATATTTTTTTGTGTATATGCTAAAATTGATTAATACATATACATATAGCTTGTTGTAACTGGATTTGACATAATTTCACCAGCATGTGCGACAAATTGGTGACATTTCTAAGACTGTTTACAATCTTAGTCTTATTTCTCTTTATTACGTTTATAAGAATTCATTTAATGCGTCACATTTGAGAAAATTGCAGCCATTCTAGTCTGAAATGTTAAAAGATAATTTGTACTGCAAACAATTAAGAAAAATATGTTTGATGTTTTTTTTTGATTGAATTTAAAATTGAGTTTTTATTTTTATGCCTTATATTAATTTAATAAATATATTTTTTGAATAAATAATAAGTTGAACAGAGTCTTAACCCCTGGCAGTGGCGGCCACATTCGCAGCCTGTTGGGCGATTCCCAATCCCTGGATGGTGGCATCTCGAGTGTGCTGGCCAATGCGTTCCTATTAGAGCAAATGTATCATAAGTAGTTGTTCTTAAGTCCTTTTCATTTTTCAGATACTTACAATTTTCTTGCCAATCTTCTTCAACCAACCCGCCTCGGATTGACCCAAACTGATGGCCAGGATGAGAGCAACGAAGATGAAGACCTTGTAGAAGTTCATGTTGAGGTATTATATAGAATATTCCTTGGAATCTGTGAGTTGAGGTTTGAGTTGTAGCTGTGACTACTGATGCAGTGTGACTGATGGATTGCATTGCATTGTCACGCTTTTATAGCTCAAATAGCTCGCTCAGCTGAACGCAGTAGATAAGCCTTGCAGATCGTTGGGGGCTCGGGGATTTTCTCTGGTAAAAAACATATAAAGTGAGTTTCTCTCTCAATTGGTGATTCCCGCCAGCAGGGCTTGCAAAATATACGTAAAAGAGAACCAAGCTATGTATGTAAATAAATGATGTGGTTTTAGATTTTCGAAAGTAAATTCAACTATCTATCTGGCTTTTATGATCTATCTGAACTAGAGTGTGACTAAGAACTATTCGGATTGAATTGCACTTAATTAAATTCTGAATGTAGGAATTCAATATTGAATATTTATCAAACTCCGGATTCCCGATGCTCCTTTTGGGAATTGCTGGCAAACATTTTGGCTTCATTCTTATTGACAAAGTGAATTCTAGTGTGGTTAGAAAAAGCAAAAGCAACTGTTCTCGTGTTCCATTAGTATTATTACTTGCGTGACAGAAAGGGGGCGTGGCAGCTGTTGTACTATCAACTGGCAACATAAAGAGTCCGATTCGAGACATAGACATAGACATAGACAGCAACTGAATTAAATGAAAACTGGGCACCAGGATATCAGCAACAGGATGTGCCCATCGTCAGGATATGCCACTAATTTCCTTAACAAACAAAAACGCTTTACGCTGCTGAGTCTTGACTTTAGCCAGCGTCAAATCGAATCAAAGCGTTGCCAAGCCAATGCCTCCTTCCCTCTACCCTCCTCCCTCTCTCTACACCCTCTGGCTGGTACATCCCTTAGCGGAGTATCTTTTTCTTACTTTCCGACTCTGTTGTTGTTTCTGAAATGTAAATAAAATCGCTCGAATTAACCGCTGAGTGACAGCTACAACGAACATCAGGCTTTGTCTCTGTCATAACAGGGCCAAAGCCCACAACTGGAAACATAACTGCGACTCCGATTCAGCTACAGACCCTGGCATAACGGGGTTTATGTCCCTGTTAAAGACTTTGAGCGGCCATAGAAGCGGAAGTAAGACAATAAATGCAACTGGTTTCATCTATTTGCATAGCGGCGGGGAGGATGTGATAAAGATTGAAAATGCTTTCTATAACTAGTTAAAATCATAAGAGTAACATTTTATTGTTGCCAGTGATCATTATCCTACGGTCTGAAGCAGTGAATCAGTTGATAAAACTAGTTTAATCCCTTAATCAGTAGAAATAGAATATAATTTAATTATGTTAATTTAAACTACAATGAATTAAATATAATTCACAGTAATGAAGTAATTTTTATAATCGAAATCAATAAATTTTATAGTATCTACCATGAAAAGAATTATATACAACCTTGCCCTTGCTAGCTGATAAAGAAAGTGAGAATATAATCAAGTTAGACTATAATGAGATTAAGTCATTATTTGCCTAACTGTTGATATCTGATTATAGATGAGGGAAAAAAGATAACAATAATTTATAAAGAAGCTACAATTGGTATACTAAAACGCCTGTAAAGTACAATTATTGTTACATTTTAGTATAGACACCCATGAATATTGAAGGTCGTATATACATATGTAAAAATGTAAGTATATGTATATATATATAAACAAGTGTATCAACATGCATATACTTATACTTCCTCAGTGCCTCATTGTCTTATAATCAGATACCCTTTTATGTATTCCATAGGTTTACTTAGCTGCTATCTGTTGATTGTGAGGGGATTTTTTTCGAGTCTGCCTGCCAATCGAACCATTTGGGATTCACAATGTTCAGGTCCAGTGCAGAGAGCAGAGCAGAGTAGATCAGAGCAATCAGCACAACGAGCTGATAACTGGGAAGAAGCGCTGATAAAGAGCGCCGGCAACAGCGACAAACTGCGACAACCAAAACAATAAGAGAAAAAACTACAGCAAAAAAATAAAACAACAACAGCAACAAAAGCTATACAAGCTTAAACAAAAACCCACCTTTTGTGGCTCTTTATTACGTGTTCGCTGAGTTAGCTGATCCGTCATTGTCATTATCATCAGCTTGATCGGGTCAGCGGCATATTCATATAGTCAGAATTCGAAGAGTGGAAAAGCCCGCTCAACAGTTCATTCATAAAATCAATTTGTAGTAAACATTTGTATTTCACCTATTTTTTGTTGTCTTTATGGCATGACAAACATGTTTTGTGGTTACCCGATAAAACCACTTTTTAAGACAGTCCAATAAGAGCGGCTAATTAAGATAGAAAGAGAGAAAGAATCAGCGGAAATTCCTAAAAGTTTTGTTGGCTAACTTATTTGGCAAAGTTTTTGTTTTCAATATTTAAAATTTGTTCGAGGTTTAGAATTTATTTCTTTTTGCATTGCGTTAATCAATCACAATTGACAATTTATATCGGATTAATGAGTACTTAATATCATTAAAATATCTTATTTCTTTAATGATAAACAAACATACATATATTTCCTATGGCACACCTTCTACTTTTACATAGATTTACCAGATTTGAACTTGTACTTTTTTTCCAAACAAAATCCCCTTGTGCATCGATCTACTGTTCAGTTTATGCTCTTGTTATCAGTGACTTTTCGCATGCCTCGAGCTATATAAGCGGGACTGGTTGACTACACAATCCATCAGTCGCTCAGCAACAGCACTCACAGCTACAACTCAAATCTCAACTCACAGATTCCAAGGAATATTCTATATAATACCTCAACATGAACTTCTACAACGTCTTCATCTTCGTTGCTCTCATCCTGGCCATCAGCCTGGGTCAATCCGAAGCGGGTTGGTTGAAAAAGATTGGCAAGAAAATTGTAAGTTTCTTAAAAATAGAATCAGTTAAGATCAAATACTTATAAAATACTATATACTATTATAGGAACGCGTTGGCCAGCACACCCGAGATGCCACCATCCAAGGACTGGGAATCGCCCAACAGGCTGCGAATGTGGCCGCCACTGCCAGGGGTTAAACTCTCTACAACTCATTATTTATTTTCAACAAAAATTTATTTATTTAATCTATAAGAATTTTATAATAATTAAAATGAACAAATCGTAAATACAAACATAAAAACAAAACAAAAACAACATACTTTTTATTATAAAATCTGACTTATTCTAACTCACAATCTTTGACAAAGGGTCGTCCACCAAATGTAGAGATATATTAAAGAAGTCCCTAAAAAAAAAAATTGTATATTTCATAATCTAAAGTCCCTGACTTCAATAAAGCTGAAATAACTTGATATTAAATATCAGATCAGATAGATTTTGAAATAAAAATGCGTATAGTACAAAGTATATAGATTTGTTTTACTTAATGAACGAATATGAATTAATTAGTCATATTTATGTAAATAGAGCTCAACATTCCATTCATAAATTAGTTTTTTATAAAAAAAAAAATGTAGTTTACACAATTTTTAATTGTGTTTATGCTTTACAAAAATATTTTGTGGTTAGCTGTTATAAATGATTTATATGACAGTTTGATTGAGTTAAAAGACAAACAGAGCGAGAGAGAGAGAGAGAGAGAGAGAGAGAGAGAGAGAGAGATAGAAAGAGAGAGAGAGAGAAAGAGAGAGAGGGAGAGAGAGAGAGAGAGAGAGAAAAAGAGAAAGGAAAGAAAAAAAATTAGGAGAAAAGGAATAAGGGAGAGAAAAATATAGAGGAAAAAAGGGAGCGAAAATAACTTAAAAACCTTGTTTGGAAACTGATTTGCTGAAGCTGTAGGGCAGATAAAATGTTTGCTAGGTATACGAAACAATAGTTCTTAATCACTCACAGTTCACAGTTTTGTTAAATCACATAATTAATACAGCAAGCATTGATGTACTTTACTTCTTAAATGATTCAGAGGTATATTCCTTTACGGAAACTTCTTTATACATTCCTATACAATAATTGATGTTGATCTTTGTACTTTTTTTCCAAACAAAATCCCCCTGTGCATCAATCCCTATTTCAGCTTCTACGCTGCGAGGCTTATCAGTGCCTACTCGGATGATTCGAGCTATATAAGCGGGACTGGTTGGCTACACAATCCATCAGTCGCTCAGCAACAGCAGTCACAGCTACAACTCAAATCTCAACTCACAGATTCCAAGGAATATTCTACACCAATCCTCAACATGAACTTCTACAAGGTCTTCATCTTCGTTGCTCTCATCCTGGCCATCAGCTTGGGTCAATCCGAGGCTGGTTGGTTGAAGAAGATTGGCAAGAAAATTGTAAGTATTTGAAAAATGAAAAAGACTTAAGAACAACTACTTATGATACATTTGCTCTCATAGGAACGCATTGGCCAGCACACTCGAGATGCCACCATCCAGGGATTGGGAATCGCCCAACAGGCTGCGAATGTGGCCGCCACTGCCAGGGGTTAAAATAATTCAGAATTAATTTTTTATTTATGTAAACAATTTATTTATTTATAAAATATAAGCATTTTAAATAATACAACAATCATTAAAATATACTTTAAAAACAATCATCAAATGTTTTACTAGTTTTTAATTGTATAGACAATTGGCAACAAAGTTGTATGAATATTATTAATACGACATAGTTGTAAAACTATCAACCTCTTTCTTTTTAAGAGGCACAATCTCCGTATTTTCACTAGCCTAAGATTCGGTCTTGGATGACGCGACAGTATATTTCAAATAAAATCCATAAGCCGATATAAAATCTTTTTTAGTAGAACCAACCTGCTATGGTTATCCTTATTTTATTATTCCAATTTGGAGATATCATATATCTCCTATCCCTAAAATAGAGCTTGAACGATCTTATATGAAAACTTTAGCTAGCTTTGAGGATAAGTATTATTCAATACATAGAAATATACTTAATAGATTAATTAGAAATCCACTAATTGCCTTTCAAAAAGTTTTTATATCTGAAGCTAATAAAAGTTTTTTATTGCCGCTCCAGAACATTCGAGGTACTTTTTTGAAAATGTTTTTAACATCAGATTTATTCTTATTGACCGATTATTAGTCAGAGTTTGCTGATTCAAAATGTTGAGCATTGAATCTAGTTAACTATCAACTAACAAATACTGAATTGATTAAAGAACTATACCGGAAAATAAAATAAGAATTAATTATTTGGTCATTTGATATTCCATATGATTTACATATTTTTTTAGTTTTAATTATTGGTAACATATTTGTTATCAGAAATGATCAGCTTCCACATTACGGGATGTGTTTAAACCGAAAGATTCCCATGAATCATAATAAATAAATTATATCAAATTCTGCAGCAAGAGTTAATGAATGACTGACAAACAAAATCCCCTTTGATGAGAATCCCGTTTAATGTTTGCTGGGTATAAAAGAATCCACTGCTGGTCCAGTCAGTCATCAGTCTTTCAATTCCAATTGTTTCGGCAACATCTTCAGCTTTATTCTCAATATGAACTTCAACAAAATCTTTATCCTTGTTGTCGTTGTTTTGGCCATTTGCATGGGACAAGCCAAAGCGGACTTCTGGAAGCGGCTCGGCAAAAGAATTGTAAGTTAAACATCATTATAAAATTCTATCTAATATACCCCAGTATATATATACAAAACATAAATACACATTTTCAGGAGCGCATTGGCCAAAATGTTCGAGATGCAACAATTCAGGTTGTGGACATTGCTCAAAGTGCCGCAAATGTTGCAGCCACAGCTCGAGGCTAAGGATCAGCAATATTTGTAATTTATTTAAATAAAATATTTATTTATTTATTGATAAAGTAGATTTGTATAAATGTACGACAAATAAAACATTTGCAAAATGACAAAAAATATGAAAAATGTTATACACTTTTTTTATATGAAAAAAACTTGTTTTAAGAAGAGCTCCGAACAACTAACCAACGGATTCCTACATTCCGAACTGTTGGCAACAGTCAGATATATTTATTCTACATTAAGTAGAAGATAAGAATTCCAATTATATAACTATTGCAGTATAACAATTCAAGTAATATATCTTTATATTTATGTAGGCTGTATTTATTTGTTTAAGATTGTAATTGAAAACCATTTACATATATGTAATCAGAATAGGTACAGTTGTCAGTGTTTATCTTTTTTTCACAGGGTTGAAGCAGATCTATGACCGAATAGTTCTCACAGTTAGGGTAACATTCCACCAACAGCACAAGTGTAAGAGCTCCCTTGGCAATAGACCCTTTGTCTATAAAAAGGGACCCCGAAGCCTCTGTTGCTGGTCACTTTAGGCATAAAACGCGTTTAAATGTCAAAACACTTGTGAACCTCGGGGGTTGGGCGGGACGAGCAAGTCCTGCCACACACATATGAGTGTAAATACATGTGCGTATGTAATTTGCTTTGATTTGGTTACATTTGGGAGCTGGTCGACACGTGACCGCAAAGTTTACATTAAATTAACAGCGCGCCCTATGAAAATATAATATATATGTGTGTAGTTGGCAAATTAAGGGAAGTCAGGGCTGGAGTTAGATGTGGAAATGATTCAAGGATTACCTGCCTGCAGTTGAGCTGCAAAAGTGAGCAAATGAATTGAATTTGAATGCGAATACGATACGAATTTCATTCTAATTACGATGAAGAAAACTCCACAGGCTTAGGGAAACTCGCCTGGGAAATCGACAGTCTGCTCTGGCCGTTTCCTGGCGGGTTTTTATTATAGAATGTCGCTGCCGTCGGCGTTTGTAAAGGAAAAAGAAACTGGAAGCACATGGCTTGAATTATTGACAGCTTAGACAACGCAAGTGCCAGTCAATCATTATCATTTGAGCGTCTCAAATGCCCTGATTAGAGTCCCCATTTGAATAACAATAAAGATCAGGCGAAATTGTAATTTATGCATTGATTTTCACCCCACCCACAGAGCTTATGTAATAATCATTTTTAAATTACAAATAAAAAGAGAAGCTCCGCACATCTCTAAGTAATTTAACAACTTCCTGACGCCCGCCCGCAGCGCGGATTGTAAAATTCTCTCTCACATTTTTATTTTATTTTTCCGTATTGAAGCTGGCGTCGTAAATCCCAGAAAATCATCTGTAAGCCGCGCATGGGGCCGCATCAAACAACACTTGAAAATATGTTGAAATATTGTAATATGCGTCGCAGATAGGACACATATAGGACACCCCGTCGGGCTGCCCCCAAGGCTCGCTCTTCAGAAATCGTTTACAATCCATTGAGAAGCTGGCGATGTATCAATAATATTTGCCCGAACTCCACAGTTCAAAAGGTGGTGAAAGTTGTGCTGCCCGAAGCGTGTTGTGCAGTGTAATCGGAGGGTTGGGTACAGCTAAAAATAATGTTTGACTTAATTTCTTTTATGGCTCAATATAACCATTATTCGCACTACTTGAGCACCCGGCCAAGTGGCGCTTGGGCCGCATAATCAGCAAATTTAAATTCAATTCGCTCGTCGCTGCCGCCGATTTTAAAGGGGCAGCACGGGGCGTGGCGGGTGTCAGCCGCACAACCCACAGTCGTGCCACAAATTTACGAACCTTCGCCGCCTGCCTTTTTAGCCTGTGGCTCCTGAAAGTCGTCTCCTGCGCAAATCCTTGCCAAAAATGTTGCTCCTGCGAAGCATTTCAAGCGTAACGGTTTAATTTGTACTGCGTTAACTTTACCGCATAATTTATCATATTTAAAAAAACATAATCCGTTAAGTAATATACAACTTTAAAGTGTTCACGAACTGTTTTTAAAGGCCAGCTTTCATTCCTTTAATAATTCAATTAGAATCGGTTCTGCGTTTTATGTCGAGTCATCTCGAACGAAAACTCTTAGTTATTTTTATTGTTTATTTTTTAACCAGAACTAAAAGTGTAGAACAAAAAGTATGTACCCACAAGAATATCTGAGCGAAAAGTCTAAGCGTTTCTCGGACAAATAGCTATTAAATATCAAAGAGTTAAAGTTCCGCAAATAAAATATATATCCAGGCATTTATTCCAGAAAATATATCTTCAAAGTCGGAAATTTCAATGAAATCCTTTTAGATACTAAATCATGTATTGAAAACCAATTTTGTGCAGCATTTCAAATAGATTGTTAGTTTTTTGTTTTTTGAAAGAGCAACAGAATTCGATTTTGCTGTGACAAGGAAAACAATGCAACAAAACAATTCAATTTATGAAATATTTTTGGCTCGCCTTACTATTTTTTGTATTTCCTCCATATTTTTTATGAAATGGAACGGAATGGTTGAGTGAATGCGCAATACAAGCATGAAAAATGCGATGATATTTTTGTGCCGAAGTCTGGCATTACGTTTCATACGCAATTCAATGGCTTTTGTCCTGAAGGACTCGCATGTCGCCTGGCACGTTTGGCCAGATTTATGGCCAGCTTGACGATGGCGTATTACATTGTCCAAATTAATAAAGGTGACCCCCCTTTGGCTCAGCACCAGCCTGGATGCCACCCCTGACCTCTCACCCCTTTTCGGGCAACGGCGCAACAATTTAATAAACACCGAGCGCTCATTTTTCCAGCTCTTTTTGGTGCATTTCGAGCGCAAATTGAAATTGTTTTGTATCTGTGAGATACAACAACGGCAATAATGCAGCCGACCTTTGTGTTTAGGCACTCAACTGCGTGTTTGCTCATAGCTCTTATGCAATAAAAAAAATTATTGAAATACTGCTGATTTCCACTCGAATGCCCCCCAATGACAAGCCTTTTTCCAGATCAACTCAGATTGTGTGAGGGTGATAAGGCACATATGAATATCATTGCTTATGAATAGTTGAGGATGAACACGAATGCGTCTGTAGTGGTAAGTGGCTGTGTGACAAATATTTACCATATGCCTCTTAACATTTTCGGCGAAATTTCAATATTCTGTTGAATGGCTCTTAATGGAATGAGATTTATTTTATTCTATTCCAAAAATGTGGTTAATCTCATTTTGCCATTCGTTGAAATGAATTTATGTGGAAAACTGAGAAAAAAGAAACCTCTTTTATAAAATATTTTCTGATAAATAAAATATTATATTTCAGCAATACATTTAAGTAATTTTATCGGTTTTTAAAAGTCAAGTTACTTGGTATTATTTTTGTAAAATAATTTTTTAAACCAAATTTCTGTTTTGTATTCGAATTTACTTCAACAATTGATCTATTAATCTCCATATAGATAAACTGGCAATCCAATTAAAACTTGTACCACGTACATTTTTGATTCTCAATTCAATTAATAACAATTTAACGCTCCGTGGCACAAATCCCAATTGCCAGTTGCCAGTTGCCAGTTGCGAGTTGCGCGATTATGAAGAAGATAAAAGAAAATGTGGCCAAACGTTTTCCTCTGACAGGCACACGTCAGTTTCTAGCCGGGCACAAATTAATCTCGATCCGAGGCAGGCAAAAAAAAAAAAAAAAACAAAAAAGGAAAATTATTAATGAGACGCATGTGTGAGCGGGAAAAGTCTTAATCAGAGTAAAAAGAGAAGGCAAACGAAAGCTGGCACCCTCATTAACGGGAAATTAGTTTTGCCGGAGTGTTTCTGGCCTGATTTCTGAGCTGGTGTCAAAATGGGCAGAACAAAGACTTTTCCTACACTTCTCCTGCTGGAGGGGGGAAGGGTGATTAAATGCGGAAATGAAGCAAACAGCTTGTCCGGACCGGTCGGCCAATCGAGTCGTTGACACTTCAGCGATTAGCGCCGAATCAAAGCCGAGTCCGAGGTGTGCCAAAGCGCATAATATTAGAGAGCCAGGAGGGCAGCAAGGACATAGAGCATAGAGCATAGAGCATAGAGCGGGATGCCGGAGGATTAACTTAAGTTTGTCCCAGTTTTTGTGCCGTTTCTTTTTCCCAGCGCATTTTGATTTGAATTAATTTGGTGCGGCACTCAAGTGCCACACATAAATCCTCGACGCGTTGCATTGTCCTGCGTATCTGCGAGTGTCCTTTGAGTGCACTTAATTATGCGGAAATAGGAATGCGACTGTGTGTATGTGTGTGTGTGTGCGTGCGGCCTTTGCTGACATTTCTGACTTATTTTACATCAAATTTGCCGCAATTATTTTCCATTTTCCCAGCGCCTGCCGCTGATGAGCGTCAAATGCAGGAAAAGCCGAGCTCCTGGTACAGTTGTGTGCAACATTCAGTGGCACCTTTCTTCTGTTGTTCTTGTGGCATGTTTTATTCTAAAATTTCAATTACCAGTCACTCAGTTTTGTTGAGCTAACAATGCGGCGTGTTGTTTGTTATTTGGTTTATTGATATCCTCTGAACTCCCTTGAGGTATGCGCGACTACTCCAAGCTGTCTGTCATATTGCGTTTGTTTTGTGCAGCTCCCCCAATTGAGGTCCTGCCAATAATTTGTTTAATGGCAGCGTAAAAAATTAGACCATATTGAATGTCAATTGTTTGATTTTTGATTAAGGGTCCACGTAGTCGATGCCCGCTGTCTGAACCCTGCCCATTGACTGGTTTGCCTGAGCAACCTCTCTGCCCTGATTAAATATTGAAAGAGTAACGCAGCGTAATATGAAGCCGGCTCGACCGCAGAGACCTTTTTTTTCCAACTTGTTGTTAGCGTAAATGGAGAACTTCTCTCATACACCTTTTAAGGATAATAAGAGAGTCTGGCATTATTTTGTAAAATTTTGTCATAAAATACGTAATTTATATGTATATACATACCTTATATATGTATATTCTTGATTATATGTATATTCTTGATTGGTGTCAGCAGCGGAATCGATTTAGGCAAGTTGTCAGCCTTTAAGCCAACTTATTATTATTTTTGCTTGTATATACTTTCTCTTCTTATAAGTATGTATATATATAAACTTGATGCGTATTATTCTCGATTTATTTGAAAACATTTTTTACTATTAAATTCTAGCGAATACAGCTGTCACACTTTCATTTTTTAGTGAGACTTTGCAGTATCATTAATCAAAACTCTTTTCGGTAACAGGATATTAGCATAACGAGCTAGAGAGGACGCTCCCCTCCCCTGCATAGAAGTGGCCAAAAAGCAAAGCTATGTCAATTTACGCAACACAAAGCGCAGAAGAAAAACCATTTTCCGTAAGGCTTAAAAATTGCAAACGGATATGAAAAGTCAGACAGTCAGTCAGACACACATGTGCTGCAGTTCCCAGTCTGCCGTCGGTTTTCCACAAAGACTTTTCGCGCTTTTCACGGCCTGGAGGCAACTATGAAATTCGTGGCAAAAACATCATTAATTTTGGGCTGCGGGGTGGCATGCTACGGCAGAGGCGTGGCAACACGGCCTGTTGATGATGCTGTTGGCATTTCACTTTTTTTCACCCAGCGACTACGCCCTAATCATCAGGACACTTTCGCTTGCCACATGCCACTTGTTGTTGTTGCTATTGTTGCCTCACATTTGCAATTTTTATAAATTTTGCAAGGTTGAGTGTGAAACATATGTTGAGAAGCTGCGCGTTACTTTTGACGTGCCACTGATTGGCGCCAGTCTGAATACAAAGGGGCATGCCCCTTGGCTGTGTCTGCCGCCAGACTCCGCTTCACTTAAATAAATGCAAATTTGTTATTTAAACATTACGGTAATGGCATTGAGCTGTCAATATGTTTGTCTTTTTATTGTTCGATGCTGCAAGTGCTTGTGCCAAGGTGCCGAGGCTGCCAAGGATGTGGCATGTGTGGGTGTGTGGCGTGTGGCATGACTGTTGCTGACAGCTTGAAAAATAGCAAATAGCAGAAAGGATCTTGAATTGAATCTAAGGAATAGAAGTGTGCCTCAGTGCTGAAATGTTACGAGTAAAACGAAACTAACAATAAGTTCTAGTAATTAATACCTACACATAATTTACTTTACTGTAAAAAATAATTTAGAAAGACATAATCCGAGGCTTATCGAATTAGTGAATTAGTCTCCACAGCATATACACTAGGAAGAAAGGTTGATGACATTTAATATCATCATTATATTTACTATCATATTACATAATCTGATGCATTTATCATAACACACATTTTGACTTACACTCCACGCTGTGATTACTGGGAAAATGCCATAAAATTATTAATGAATTACACCAACAATGAAATGAATAATTTCATCCAATAAAAAAACAACTAAGCCGGAAAAAAAAAGTGACCCTATGTGGTTAGCTGTATCGCATTTCGTCGTCATTTCGATTAAAGAAGAACAGGAACAGTTGTGCCTCGATCGCGTGCCGGCCATAACAAATCATTAATCATCGAACTGTTGCAATTTCTGTGGCTGGGGCTGTGGTTAAAATTAATTTTGTAGAAAAGTACAAAACGCTCCGGGCGACTTTTTTTTTTGTTAGTATGGGTGAAAGTGGGGGTTGACAGGGGTGGCTGGAGCTGAGTGCCAAAAGCCTCCGGGACCAAAACAACATTAAAAACTACTAAAAAGGCGAAGCAGCCAAAACGGGGAGGTGGGTGGTGGGGCATGCTGCTGAGGCCTGTGTCTGGCACATGCGGCGCTTCATTTTTTACGAGCATCAAAAAAGAAGGAAGAAAAACTTTCACACATTGTTGTAAGGATGTGTAGCGAAAGCGCTGCGGGATATTTGTGACACTCACACACCGACACTGACATACAGAATCTGTGGCAGGGGCAGGGTCACAATCGGGTGTGTATTGTAAATAACGATTTGCGACGATTTGTGTCATGGCTGATGACGTCGTCGCCGTCGATATCATTGATACTTTGTCAAACGTGTAAATTACATGGCGCATTCCCCACTTGCGATTTATTTCTCACATGCAAATTTTCCCAAAAGCGAAAACCCGTTAGATGACGCCGCCCGACGACATCATCATCATTATTCAAAGGGCTGGCAAATCCCAATGGAACTGCGAGGATGACACGCGTTGGCGAATCCCTCGCAAACTACTTTAAAATTTCAACCAATTTCAAATGACTTCTTGTCACACATGTGGCTTAAACTTCGGGAGGGGGGCGAGGGGCATGGAGGGGGATGGGTATTTGGGTGCCAGGACATTGCATCGTTAGTGCAAATCGCATCAACACGCGCTTTGATTGATGTCAGACGCTTGTAAGTCGCCGCGCAATCCGCATTTCCGCATTTCCGCTCTCAGACCCTCGCTGCCCCTGCGGTTTGACTTTAAGCCTAACCCCTTTCTGCCCAGCCTCTGGTCCGCCCCTGCGCTTTGACGTGCGCTCGTCACGCCAGTTTTCAGCAGTTTTCCACGCGTTCATATTTCGTAATATTTCATAAAGAAAGATTCGCTTTTGCATTTGATTTTCCCGCATGATTTATGTGGGTCGAAGGGGATGAGCCGATCAACCCGGACAGCTGGGAGTTGTTTATAAGGGTTAAGCTGTTTCAATTTCACGTCCTGAGATTAGGTTAGATAAGCATGATAATGATAAGGTTGTGACATCTTGGGGAACACCCAGTTTTGCATATTTATATTTATGTATATATTTAAATTAAAGCAGTGGCTGTCAAACTGCAGCCAACTGTCGCACTTGTGTGCATTGGCCAGTGAACTTTGTCCAGTGAGGCGCAACAATTGTGAACTTGACCGGTCACCGAGTTGCCAGTCATTTATCAAATGTGACTGTGGCAACTCTGGTCAGCTAGCAAATGCCGCCAGCTGCCGGCTTAACCTGTTTGAAGTGTGACAAATGTACCAACAAATGCCCGTTATTCACGCTCAATGACTTTCAATTAGGGCAGCGGGAGACCCTCCCCTCCCCTCCCCTCCGCACCTCACCCCATAACCCTGCTGCTCGCTGGTCAAGTGCGCGTCCAGTTGCCATGTTAATTGGCTAACACGCAAAGGGTTAAACGTGCCCACTGTCCACCCCAATTGGGCACAACTCGGCGCATCCTCCATCAATTGTCCTGATGATGCAGCAAACTTCAAAAAGTATTTTCTGCTCGTTAGTTGCGTAATTTTCTAAATTTCTAATGTGCAGACTGTACCTTGGCAGGGTCTTAAAATTAAACTAGAAACATTCTGCTGGTCATTTTGGGAATTGTCTGCTGAATGAGTTTGTCAATAAGTTGAAGCCCAAAATGTTCGTGTGTGGAATTTATATTGAATTTGTACTTTGGCCAGAATATTGATAAGAATACAAATCACCTTTGAAATTACGTTTCAGCCGAAACAGTTCCAATTCATTATTCACTCTTAACTAACACATAGCTATAAACGATCGGAGGAGTACAACCAAAAATAATAACGTAAGAAAGAGTTGTGTTTTATTAACGCATTTTTTCCTAGAAAATTATCTACAAAACAAGATCTTATTGTCGATTTTTATTTAAGACATGCGATGTGGGATATGGGTTAAGATAACTAAAAAAAATTAATTAATTAATTTATTATGTTTAAAAGAGAAGAGAATATAATTATGCTCTTTGAAATTTCAAATAATTATATTTTCAATTGGTCAAATCGTCATGTTCTGATATTGAATTTATACTTTACCGTCTCGGACACGCCTTCTTCTTCTTAGTTTCCCAGGGGTTCAAGGTATGAAAATAATAAATTGTTTTTTTTTTTTGCTGGTCATTTTGTTAATTTGATGCTTATCAAAATACATAAAACAGAAGTTGGCAACAGTTGATGTGTGGAATATGTGTGAAAACTGCATCTGTCAAGATTTTTAGGAATCAAGAAAATAAAATGAAATGGAAAAAAAACATGAATATTAATTCCAATTTCTAACTCTTATCATTTACCATAGCTAAATAATATATCTCTCCTTTCTCTCTCTCTCTCTCTCAAGGCAGATCTTATTCTTTACTTCTCTTATTGCCATCGAATACACATGTAATATATATATGTATGGATATACATATATGTATGTATATATATTGCAATAGAGCATGCAAATGGCGTACGCTTTTCTTTCATCATTTCCATTTTTACAGCCGCCTTTTCAAAGCAATTGAAGCAGAAATGCCTCAAATCATGTTCCACATGACAAACAGGACTAATGTGGTGGCCGCCAGGATGCTGCCTGGCAAACTTGACGACATTCGCAAAGCAAATACTGCTGCAGCTCCCAACCCTTTGATAAAACATGCAGCGGTTGCCGACGCAACCAAACAGTGGCTGCAAAAAATCCGCAAACTTTAAAGCAAACAACGGAGCATACTAACAGAACCCCCCACCCCACCCCACCCCTCAGGGTACACACTGACACTCACATGCGTTTGACAAAATGACAAACATGGTACATGAAACCCCCAAAAAGTGGATTCAGTCCATTGATTGCCCGGCCCGGCTAACTGGCAACTGGCAACTGGTGAACGGTGAATGGTGAATGGTGCATGCCTCCTGCTGCCTGGTGTTTGGCGGCTGCCTGCGTGTGCTTCACGGTTTATTGGTTCCATTTCGCATGTCAAGTTCTCCATCCACCAAGCGGCTAATTTGCAAATAATATGCATGTGTGTGCGTGTGTGTGTGTGTGTGTGTGTGTGTGTGCGTTGCTAGCATGTAAATATTCGCAAAAGGGGTTCCATCGCAACCATCCACCAGCTCATCTATTTGTTCGCTTTGGCGGTTGGCTTTCAAAATTCGAAATTAGATTTTAAAATCCTTTTTTGTGTGCAGCTTTAGCGCTTTTCTCCTTTTCTCCCTTTCTCCGTATATGTTTGCTTTTCATACTCGCTCAAAAGGTCGAAAAAGTATTTTGATTTTTGTAATTTTTGTTCTGTGCTGCCTCTTTGTCCAGCTATGAACGAGTATTACGCAGTCGGTTACAATCCGGCAGCAATGAACTGACTTGATTTTATTTACTTTTGCAAATTAAGGTCACAAATTTCTGCATTTATTTGGGCCCTTTTTTTTGGCCAAATGTTTGCCCATTGGACTTTACCTTTGAAGATCTTTGGATTTCAACTCACGTGGCCCACTTGAAAAGCAAAGCCAAAGGCAAATATGTTGCCAATTTGTTTTTGTTGAAGTCTTTTGATTTGAAGAAAGCATTTTAGCTGTTTATATTTGTGCCACACTGTCTGCCACATGCCACAGCCCAGTGTGCATTATGCAAATGACACGCTGCTCGGGCGATAAGAACTGGGCGCAGGTAAGCGGAGAGCGAACAATTGATTATGATTGTGATTATGATGGAGCGACGCGCAAAAGTCAATAACAATGGCATAATGCTAAGGACACAGATACAGCTGCCAACAATGGACGAGAAGCGGTCCCAAGGTAGATGGCAATCCCCTCCCCCAGCATACAACCCCAACCCCAACCACAAAGGCAACGCAAACACAAACGCAAACGCAATCCCAGTTACCAATTCCGTAGCGGAAACTGAGAGCACACCACTTAAAATTAATGGAAATGTATAGCACACACATACATACACAACACACAATTGAAATTTAAATAAAAACTGTCGATGCTGAAGTGAAGTTCCTAGTGCTCCATTCGCTGCCCGCTCTGCTCCTCTCTGCCCACCCTCTCCTCCTCCCCTGCACCGCAGTCAAAGTCTCTGTCGAAGCGTAAAATATTATTTCATTATCAAGGAAACGCAATAAATTTCTCCGGTCGCGCGTTAGTCAAATTTCAATACAATAAAAAAGAAATACAACAAGCAAACAACAGCTTTAATCGCACCGACCTGGCTTTCCAGATACCCTACAATAGCAACCTATAGCCATAGCCAAAAGGTAAATAAATTTCTTATACATAAAAAGAAGAAACTAAATATAAATTTGTATGAATACAAGTAGTTATCAATAACTTGGTCCACTTTAAATTTATATATGTATATATATTTATTTTGCTTGTTGGAAACTTAGGCATAGCGTTCATAATACCCTTCAATGAACACTTTCAATCGTTACAAGGTATAAAATGAACAAAAAAAAAACTGTTTGAATTTACAATTAGCTGTGGACGGAGTTTGAGTGGCATTGTTGTCATGGTGTGTGTGTGTGTGTGTCAATTGATAAAGTGTTTGAGCTAGTGTCCTGCCGCGTTTCATTTTTTTCACAGGCCACTGACGAGTGCCACTCAAAGACGGGACCACCGCGGCGTTATTATCTTGGATTTGGCATGCGTTGCGCCGGGCATCTAATTACAGAAACTGGAGCCAACAGGAGCGCCAGGAGGCGACGCTGGATATTCAAATGCGGGCAGGATATGCGGCGTTAAGCTGTGAATGACACTCGGCTGGCCCGTTGTTCCGTTATTCCGTTGCCTTGGCCGCCTTTGTGTCTGCCCAGTCATTGGCCATGGCAACAGCTGCCACTTGGCCAGTCATTAAGAGCCTGTAATTGCTATAGCTCGACTTATCAGTCCAATAATGCGGATGAGTACGGAGTAACTTCTGCTGATCTCGGCTCAGGGGCTGCCCCTGTTGTTTTTATTGCCTTTCACTTGATTTGTTAGTGTGACAAAAACTTTTACTTGGCCAACTCAATTCACATATGAATCGTTTATGGACCCGGCCTGGCCTGGCCACACCCACTCTCGGACTCATATCCGAGTTTCATAAAGGAAATGACATTTTTCTACGGCACTTTTCGCAGCATATCTGCCCATTGACATGAATCTAGTTCGAAAGTGGAATCTCGCTTAACGTTCCACATTTCCGCTTTTGGTTTTTCCCGTTGACTGCTCCGAGGATGACGCAGCGACAGTTTCTTCTTGACTTGCGGCGGGGCTCGATTATATGCGGAAATGAAAACCCATAAAAATCCTTTCCTACGGTGATTAGTTAACATATTTTTCACAGAATTCTATGGACTCAATTTTTGTTCCTCCTTGGGATTCCAATCGGGAAAGGGAAACAATTATTTATGAGAAATATTATTTATTATTTATTGTTGTTATTCTTTTGGGTGTTCCATTATGAGTGTGTGTTATTGTTGTTGTTGTTGCTGCGAGAGGTTGAGGTCCATTAAGCTTGTGACTTATGCATATTAAAAGAGGAGGGTTCCACAATTTATAAACAGATATTTGTGTACATATACATATCTACATTATGGAATTCCATGCAATGATTTGCTCTTGTAATAAAACATTGAATATTTGGTAAAGCATTTTTGATGAGTATTTAGTATAATTGCGAATTAAATATTATTATGAATTATAAAGTTATCTATCATTATTCGAGGTCAACGCGTTCAAGAACTGTTCATCGTATTATAAATACTTAATATATTCAAAAGATAAGTTTATGGCCTCTCATATGATGAACTAATTTGAATTGCCTTCAGGCAAGAAAACATGCATCAATATCAATCAGTAAAACATTTTTTTACTTACAGTTAAAACATTTTCATTGAAAACTATTAAAATACCGAAAAAGCGAATTTTGATTATACGCCGTCCGAAATGGATTAACACAAAAACGAGGCAGTACAAAAATATGCTTTTTATATTTATGTTTCACGCTTGGGTGAAAATTCACAAATGGAAAACCATTTAACATATACTATTAATTTTGGTTTTTGTTTTTATGTCATGTAAAACTGCCAAAATTTAAAACTAAAAGCCTTGTGCATAATATAATACAGTAACAAATTTATTATATTTGTATTTTAAATAAAATACAATATTACACAAATTATAGGCAAAGGGAAAAGTGTATGCGGTGTAGTCGACGTTCCAACGACGTTTCTATTCAGTGGATATCATATTTATTGTGCTTAAAAATAAATTAACTTAAAAGTTATCTAAGCGTATGGAAGAATAAAAAATTAATTTACATATTGAAAAATCCAATTTATACATCAATTACATAGCAATTTACATATAAAAAATGGTTTCAATTTATATAGAAAAAATATAGATACATTTTACGGAGCATCGAAGTAATGCAGATGCAACCACAACCGATGCCACATGTTATTGTTGCTGTTGTTGTTGTCCTGTTATGCTCTGACAAGCACAGAGCGTTGACAAAGAATTGAGATCAATCAAAATACTTAAGGACGCGCACAGGATCCTCTCACAGCCTGGGAAAAGGTAGCGACGCGTGCGCGAAATGTTGCCAACTAATCAAAATTCAATTTGGGAGCGGCAATTGCAACTTTGACAACTCTGGCCAGGCGCTTAAATCATTTAAATCAAAATTCGCAAATGATGCGCATAATAAACTAAGCAGACCGGAGCCAGGACGAGGACTGGAAACAGGATCAGCGGCCGCCGCAAGTTGGGTTGATGGGTTCATTCGGTGACAATTGAAATATAGAAGGGCATTTGTTGCTGCCAATGTTTGCAAACATGTTACCCCTACTCCTACTCCTACCCCTACCCCTCCCCTTCCAATTGCCCTTTCCCATTCGCTGCTTGTTGTTGTGGCAGCCAAGCGTATCAATAAATCCATTTAAAATTGCGTGCAGGCCGCGTGTGTGTGCGCTGCTGTGTCGAGTGTTTGTCCTTTCAGGCCGCACATAATGCAATGGGAATTATGGCTGCTTAGTGCCCCGACAAAATATCGCAAATAAATTGGCAGCGACAGCGAAACAAAAGCGCCAAAAGACGTCACCAATTGACATCGATATCGATATACGCAACCCTCCAGCTAAACCCTAGCTGGCTAATACCAAACACAGCCCAAGCAACCCTCAATTTAAAATGCAAAATCAAAGTAAATCAATTTCAGTTGGAAAAAAAAAACAAAAAAAACATATATATAAGCATTCGCGAAAACAAAACCTGGGCACGTTCTGTACGTTAAGTCGGCCAATAAATCAAATTAGAAAATTTTTACTTTGATTTTCATCTTCTGTAGCATCTGAAAATTATGCGCATATGCACAAACAGGACATCATTCAGGACACACACTCCATCTATACAAAGACATTGTAATTTGTGCGAAATCCTTAAAATCCAACACATTTATCACAAATATGCGCCCATAAATCAGGACACAGTCATACAGAATGGGGCGGGTTGGGGGTGTGGCAGTTATCTTGGCACAGTTTCCACTCTAAAATCGAGGCCATAAAACGCGCATCGTCGCAACGGGCGCGCCTAATTTGCACATTTTCACTATTTTAATGCTCTTCTCCGATTTTTTAATGTGCCTGTTTATGATTTTATGCGCTTTCTATGCTAATTTCGGCCACAAAACCAGATCGTAAACTAAAGGTGACGTCATTAATCATAAACAAATTTATGCAAGTGGGCGTCACGAAGGGTACTTAAGGACTCAGCATCCATGTATCTGCGAATGTGTAAAGGATACAAACTGTACTCTATGTATAACTGTATGTTCCTCACTCATAATTATTATTTCAGATAGTAAGGCTTACATTATAGGTAAATTATGTAAATATATTCAAAATATATCTTTGCATCAAGTTCAATAAAGTTTTTCATCTCATGATAATATAAAGAACTTCAAACTAGTTTTGTACTCCAAAAGGAAGTCTGTTAAAAATTGCAAGTCCTTATCTATTATGGTTTTCGACATCAATGTACTTATATAACCATACAGCAGACAGATATAGCTTATGTTACATATTTAAATTGTTATAACTCGGTTAAAAACAGTCCGATTTTAGAAAATGATACTATTTCGGACTTAGCAAACTCCGTAGATTAAAATAGAGTCGCCAAATATTGATTTTAGAACCAAGCCCATTTTCGCAAAAAGTGTAAGGGGTACCCCTTGTCAATTTTTCCAAAAATCCTCAAACTTAAAATTTTTCAAAACTTAGATATTTTGAATGCATATCGAAAATACTGATTAATACGAGCTAAAAAATACACAACATTTGAAAATCGAATTTAATTTGCCCAAGTTACAGCCAACCAAGCTACGAAAATATGCTTTTTAAGGATATTTTTATTGATATTGGGAAAATGGAGCACTCTTTTTAATAACAATGACTTGTCTACTCTGCGTCTGATATTCTAAAATAACAGTTCAAAATTTCAACTCTGTAGCTGTTCTAGTTTTCGAGATCGACGTGTTTATACAACCAGTAGGTATGGGATAAAGGCTATTTATCAGCTTCAAATTGTTCTAACTCGGTTAAAAATAGTCCGATTCTTATAAGTTATACCTTTTTGCACTCAGCAAGCTAGGTCGAATGAAATGGAATCATCAAATATTGATTCTAGAACCAAGCCCATTTTCGCAAAAAGTGTAAGGGGTACCCCTTGTCACTTTGTCCAAAAATCCTCAAACTTAAAATTTTTCAAAACTTAGATATTTTGAATGCAAGTCGAAAATACTGACTTATACGAGCTAAAAAATATCCAACATTTGAAAATCGAATTTAATTTGCCCAAGTTACAGCCAAAAAAGCTACGAAAAAAGGACATTTTGAGAAACTTTTCGTGATATTGGGAAAATGGAAAAATCTATTAAAAAACAGTGATTTGTCTACTCTGCGTCTGATAATATAGAATAAATGTTAAAAATTTCAAGTCTGTAGTAACTGTAGTTTTTGAGATTGTCGTGTTTATACATCCAGAAAGCTTTGTCACCCGTTATATAACACATATATGAATGTCACACATCTGTGAGCTACTTTCCACCAAGCATTCAAGTAACATCCTTCGAGGTTTAACTTTGCTTCGGACAACTCATGGGTATTCAACCCGTTTTAGTGTCGTTCAGCAAATGCTTTTTAATAATTTAAGCCAAAATGCGAAGAGCCAACTATGCATAGTAGATGGGTATCTAAATATATGTATTTACGACTCCCCCGTCATGTTGTCAATAACAATTTCGCAATGGCACACGCAGATAGAGATGCGGGCAAAAACCCTTTGCAGACGAACGCAACAAATCGCTGCAAATTACATACATAAAATTTTATAACCCAATATCGGAAATGGATTCCTTGTTGTCCCAATCCCCACCAGACTAATGGCCCCCAGCCGAACAAAGAGGGAGTCGCCAAACCTTGAACCAGCTGCGTCGATGTCATTTGCAGCCACTCGGACAGACCATCAAAGTAGTTGCAACAATTGCTCGATGGGATTTATCCAGTAAAAAATAGCAGAAAATAAAAAATGAAAAATAAAAAGATGTATGAAAAGGGTTGCGACTGCCATTTGATATTTTTTGATGGTCATAAGCAGTCATAATTTCATTATTATGAAGTGTCAAGTGCGCCCTACTGTTGCCCATTATGGAAATGGGCACTTTGTGTGACCATTCCGAGGGCGGATTACGATCTGAGGGGGATTTAGGGTTCGGCTGGGCTTAGGGCCAAGTGCGCGATTGGAATTTTAAGTTGCCCGAAGCCCCGTCAAATCAAGCTCCGTCTAATTACTTTGAATTATGCGCCTAATTTGGCACAATATTTCGTTGCCACGGCGATGATTCATGAGTTGGGCCAGTTGGCTGGGAGTGTGGGTCGCTTCCAGTCAATCATGCCAACTGTTGCCATCAGTCAAGTCCAAAATTGAAGACGTCGCCACACCAACGGCATGGAAGGGTGCAGTCGTCATAAACGTGGCGCATTCGATTACATAATCCCAAACAGCAAGCCCAGAGCCCAGGCCCAGCGCCCAGCGCTCAGGGCAACTGGTGAGTCTTGCTCCCTTTTTGGTCAGCCCGGGGCAGTTTGGGTCAGCGAAGGGATTACACATGAGTGCGAACCTAGGTCTAACCGCAAAGTACCAGCAGCGGAAGGAGCAGCAGCCAGAACATCTCATGTGACCGCAAAACGGCTTTCGGAGTTGAGAAGAGCCCTCGGGAGTGCCTGGCAACTGGTAAGTAATTCGTCCTGGCTCAAGATGAGCAGCGGCTGAGGGATAGTTAATGCCTTGGACACAGATTAATCAGCGTATCGGGCAATGAATTCAGCCACATGAGCTAATGAAGCCGGACTCGTAGCGCACAAGTGGAGGAAAAGTCAGCACATTTTTCCATTTAATTGTTGGGGCAGAAATCAAACTTGCGACGACACTCGAAGGGTTTCCACAAATTACAGCTCTCAATCAATGCAATTTACACAGAAAGGAAAACATAAAGAAAATCCATCAGAAGCATAACCAGCAGAAAAACCACTTCAACATTTTACTGACCCCTCGCAAACTTTTCATTTCTTTCATTTCCTTGTGGCATACCCTGTTTACAAAAATTGCGTAAAGCATGCTCTGATCATAAGCAGGACGTTCTTAAGGCAATAGTCTTACAATTTATGAAAAGGTATGACATTAAAATGAAATCTTTGATAGATTTTTGTTATTACAGACCATATATGAGGAATAAATGTTTATTTTCTGTACATTATTCTATAATTTAAAAAGTATATAATAATTCACAACGACTTGTATACAGGGTATCTACTAGTTACTCAATCGGCTTCAAGTTGTTCCAAGCTCTTGGTTTTTTTTTGGTTGTGGCTAGCAGCAATAAATTATCAAAATTTGTGGCATAAATCAGTGGTGCAACCACAACAGTCACATATTGGCAGCATATAAACTTTTCACTTTTCAATATTTGCTCGGACCCTCGACTTCTGTTTGTCCTGCTTGTCAGCCAAGGGGCGGGGGTTGTGTGTAAAGAAGGGAGGGGGACTCAACAACTGTGCGGGTGTGTTTGATTTGTTTGGCATATTGAAGTGGTCAAGAAAAATCCGGATGAGGACCTCATGAATCAGCAGCAGTTGTGGCACCATCCACATCCATGTAAGTGGGCGTGACCCAGTGCGCCCAGTTATGGGCGTTAAGTTAATTGATTAAGGACACTGTGCAGGACGACGCAAAGTGCTGCTGCTGTAAAGAAACCATAGAAAGAATGTCTTCAAAAATGTACCGTTGATTGGTGGCCATTGTGCAGCTTAAACTGTGCCACAAGAAGGGTCAATGGGCGTACTTTGTGACCCATTTAGCCCAACTATCTGCAACATAATGTGGCAACTGTGATCCTTTGTTACGTTTTGATTGGAATTTTATGAGCGTTTACCTGCTGTGCGTGGGGTTGGGGTTGTTAAGAGGTGGGGCGTGGTTCAGCCCCTGTCTTGACCAGCTTGATGTGGCAGCCAGAATATTCAGTTATATTTATGCGTTTAATAAGCAACATGACATGTTGCGAATGTCATGTGTCGACTGTCATTCAAATGAAACAACTGCCACACACACTCACACACACACACACACACACACACCCATCAGCGAGACGCGTGCGCAGGATGCGCTTGATTACATTGACATTTTGCAGGGTATATGTATATGTGCGTGTATTAATGAACGAAATAAATTTAATTTTGGCAATTAATGCACTAGGCATCAGACGTCAGCAAGTTTCAGACGTCGTAACCCCCCGCAATCTGTTAACTTTATGTTTATCATTATTGACTCGTGAGTGCTTCGCGTGCTTCCCACATCCGGATTTATTCTGACTCTCCCTTTCACTTGTCGCTCATAATGAGCTGAGAGGTCCGACTGTGACGCCCCCTTTCGGGCCATGGGCGTGGCCGTTCTTGTCTTAGATTGGTTCGCATTTCGTAATCAAATATTGTAGCTGCGCTTTCACTTTCGCCTTTTCGCAAATTGCAATAAAACGGACAGCAAAGGGGCCCGAGTCCTTTATTTTTTTTTTTTTTTTTTTTTTTTTTTGCTAGGGGTTGAAAGGCAAACCTTGGAGCGAGACAACGCTTAGTCATCATCCACATCATCATCATCGTTGAGGCGTCTTGAACAGTGCCCGAAGGCAACTTATTGGATTCCTTTTCTTCAAGTGCTACTTTAACGCTATTTACGAGACAGTTTTATACAAGTTAAGGCCAGAAGCGACAGCAGCTGCGTGTAGGACGAGCAGGAAGCACATCTCTATACAATTTGGCTTCACACCTGGAGCACACGGCGGCATTGTGGCAGCACTTCAAAGTCACTCGAGGCTGGAACAAAGGATGTGTGGGAAAACTCCTTGCAATTAGCGCTAAAAGCAGAATCAAAGCCAAACACAAAAAAAAGAAAGTGAAACGTAGCTTATAACTAGATTAAAGATTAAAGCCGTAACGTGACTTAATTAAATGTGCCACAAAGAGCGGCACATATGAGTTGAAGCCACAAAAAGACGCGGTTTTTCGCCGCTTCTTCTTCCGGACAACAATTGCAGTTAATCGACGCTTACCATACACCAAACGAGAAAAGAAGGATAATATTACAATGTCCTGGCCACCATGTATCCATTACACTCGACTGCCGCTGACCGGCAGAGAGGGTGAGTCCCCTGGCTCCCGATTAGTTCAGTCAGCCGCGACCGGGTCCGGGTCCGGGTCCGGGTCCGGGTCCGAGTAAGAGTCCGAGTGCACGGCCAAGTCCACTCGTTGAGTCCATCAATGGCACATCAAACTGTCCGAGCAATAACAACAATGGAACCATTCAATCAGCGCGCATAAAAACATAAAGAGATTTTAATTTTTTGATTATGTTGTGCGCGTGTGTAGTTGTGTGTGCGTGTGTGTGTGTGTGTGTTGGTGGATATGTGCGTGTCCTGCTCCCGAGGGAATTTTTCCTTGCCTTTGTCCAATCGTTAATCAATGAAGTTCGTGTGTGGAACTCCCCTTCGATCTCTGGTCAGGCGAACCCTGGTCAGCAGCAGGACAGCTCATTTGTGCGTTTAGCATAATAAAAAAGCAAAAGGAACGAAAAACTCAACGCGTAGTTGGCCGGAAAAACCAAGTTGATTAAATTTCACTGAGGAAAATCCGCACACATTTTCTGTGCTAATGCGTCGTAATTTCTATTAGAGTCAGTTCCGGCAGAGGGGCATTTCCTGGCTTATGTAATTCAGACGATAATTGCAGTTCATCAGCTGCAACCGAAACTGGTCCTGGATCCAATATATATGTATATACATATATAATACACGTATATATACAGCACCTGAGGTACAGGAATTGTACGCTACGCCTGCTTCCGCTCAATTAAACAATTGAATGCAATTGAAGGCCTACTCCAGGACAACAAAAGACAAATCATAGCTATTAATTCCGCACTCAAGGAATGTTTCATTATGTGAAACCAGCAGCCAACTGGAACTGCCGAACGATTCCGGGCAAGTCCTGGCCAACGTCCCGGTCTCTTCTTTGTGCACACATGTGCCACAAGGATTCCAGAGCTCCTGCTTACTTTTAATTTCCTTGGGCCGCCTTATTACTCCCATTCATATGCAAATCGTTGGACTGTAACACAAAAGCCAGAAACGGCAGCAGCGGAAAAACCTGAAGCACAAGTCAAAAGAAAAAGGAAAATGGATAATGGGGAATGGGAAAAACGAACGCGGATCAAGTAGGTTGGCATTTGGCTGTGAGCGATTAAAAAATGGCAACTGCCTCTGTCAAGGCATATGCTTAGCATATGAATGCCCCAGCACAATACCATGTAGTACACTGAGAAAAATAGCATGGGCTTTTTTTGAAAGAAGAATGCAGGCTCATATATATAATATACACAGAAACACAATTAAAGCTCTTCCAATGGGTATACAATTTGAAAAAACTGTAAAATGTCGTTTTTTTCAGTGCAGCATATAAAAGTTCCTGAAAGCTCTTGCTGAAGCTCAGCTTATATTATATTATATTCTTATATTCAACAGTTTAAAACACCTTTCGATACACCTTACACTTCAAGCTCTTCCAATTTGAATTAAATTTCAAATGAAATGTTGTTTTTTTTTTCAGTGCACCATCTTAAAGTTCCTGAGAGCTCTTGCTGAGCTCGCAGGATTTTCACCTCGTAACCCAAAAAATGTGCGCTGTGGTGTTGGTGTTGGTGGTGGTGGTGTTTCTGTCTTTTAACTACCCGCGAATGGACCGTCAAATGCTTTATGGGGTTGTTATTATTGTTGTTGTCGTTGTCCTTGTTGTTGTTGAGATGTTGATATTGCCGTTGCCGTTGCTGTTGCCGTTGCTGTTGCTGTTGCTATTGCTATTGGGACTGTACCTTTTATTTGAGTGTATGAGTATATGAGTGCTACAATTTCGATTTTAAGCATGCCATATCAAATTTAAATGAATCGCTTTGCCATCCTTTTTACCTCCGGGGACTTCATGTGGCGTTTGGCGTTTATAGTTCTATAGATTTAGGGTTACAAAGCGGCCCAAAAATTGTATCACTTGGCCCGAACTGCGAGTGTGTATGTGTGTGCGTGTGTGTATTTTGTTTGGTATGGGAACAGTTCACATTTCCAATTTCCGCTGCGATTTCAACCTTTTGTTTGGCAAAACAATTAATGTTATTTGCATAATAGTTGGGCGGGTTGCTCTGTACCACAGTCCCCAGTCAAACAAAGGGCCACAAATGGAGTTGGCCACATGTGGTCCTTGCTGCCACATCCCGAGAAGTCCCCATCTTGTTGAATTTGCAGTTTTGGTCGCGCCCAGGGCGAGGTTTGCCTTTGTCTGGTTTTGGTATCAAATTGTATTTGACTTTGAAAATATTTTTGGCAAACAGGCCGCCAACTGTGGCAAGTCGGTGTGTGCACATATGTGTGCGTGTGTGTGTGTGTGTGACAAGCAACTCGGTGACAGCTTCAAGTGCTCTCTCGGCTCTTCGCTAGTTTCAACTTCAAGTGTCGCTTTGCTAATGTGCAAAAAATGTTGCCCAACTTGCTGCAGCTGCAAATTGAACTCGTGCTGCCACAACGAGTGCCACTCGAGTATTTGGGAAAATTGCCAAAAGACACAAGTGTTGCGTCACACACTCACACACTCACACACAAACACACATATGGCTGGCTTCCCTGCTTATTTATTTATTTGTGCTTAAATGACACGAATTTGTCATCTAGTTGTACAGCTTACATGCACCCCGTTGCTTTGCCCCAATCCACCTCAATCACCATTTCCCTCACACATCCACATACATATGTCGTTGTTTGCTTAGCCACACCCCTCGCCTAACGTCCTACGCCCTAAACCCGCCCACCTTTTGTTTGCACAGCAGCTCAAAATTTCAATTAGTAGTAGAAAAAAAAATGTAAAGAAAATGTTACAAAATGTTTATAATTAGTTTTTCGTATGCAAATTTGTGTGTGCTTTTGTAGACCAACAAATTGAAATTAAATATTCTTTTTATTGTGCGAACTTTGACCTACGGCTATGACCCACTGCCACAGAAATTAAGGGCTGACATTTCACCTACTCCACAAGGTGGATAGTTAAAGACTTTCATTGCATTGCTTCCGTCACATTGGGCTGGCGTTGTCAGCAATTTAATTTCAATAATATAAATATGCATACCTCACTGTACAGTCTGCACAATTATAATGGAAAATTCATAATTTGCACACGTTTTCCGCCAACCCTCGCGCTCGCAAACGAGATAAACGGAAGGAAATGAAGTCGAAGGCGATGCCAGGACTTTAATACATTTCCATCCTCTCATCTCATTCGCCACCCGCGATTGGTTTTTCACTCATTTCAACAGCTTGTTGCTAATTTCTAATAAATATTGAACAACTCGAGACTCTGGGGTGTAGGGTATTATTTGGTATTCCTGGGCAATATGCAAATTATGCCCGCACAATTTTCGCACAATATGAAAGTCATAATTTTGGCATCACGTGTCGCGCTTGTTGTGATTATCATCATTGAGGGGCTTCCCTCACTTTCCATTATGCTCATGTTGATTAAAAATCCAATCTCTATTGCTGTTTACATTTATATATGTACTACAACAGAGTTTGTTGATTTTGCGTTAACGCCACGTGGCGCAGAGTGTCGACAGCGTACAGTTGAGCCTGTTGAGCAGTCGATACCCTACTATGTGGGACTTCAGTCTGAGCTGCAAATTCTAATAAATGAAACAAATACGAATACCCTACTCGGCTAAGACAATATACTAATCATTTTTGTTTACTTCAATAGTTAATTTCAATAGGACTCGGGTTTATCAGTATGAAATCTAGACCAAGGCGGGTATCATTAAGCCAAGACCGAAACAATTCTATATTGAATGGTGTACTAGAAATATAATTCATTCCACTCCAATAATGTTAAAGGAAAAGATTCCTGGGTCTATAATATGCCACAGCTTGCATTTAGTTTAACTTTGTATTATTATCATTTTATTGCATACTTTTTGGGAGCCACGTTTAATATAAAGTCGCGTTGTACAATCGTTTATGCTTGAGAGGTTTCTTCGTAGTCGCTCTAGTTGAGACATCATTCTGCTTTAGTCTCCTTCTCCGATTTCCTTGTTCCTTTTTCCCCTCTATTTGGCTGCGCTTTGGCCACAGCCGATGCCGACCAAAATACCTGGGAAGAGGATTTCCAAACATAATAGCTGCAGGTTGTGGCAACGATTGTGCCTCGATGAGACTACTTTCAGTCTGTGGGATTGTGGAGAGATGAGAAAATTGACTTTCAAGGACTGCAACTACGCACCTCTACAGAGTTCTGCTGCTTACCGTCGCTGAGCACAAGGTGACTAACGAATAAGGCAAATATGAAGCAATGGCACATCACTCCTAAATGCACCATATTTATGGATATATTTATATATATAATTACGTTTTTAAATATACTGTAATCTGCCTGCTTATGCGTGCACTTAGCTCAAGTTGTTCACTCGGAATGATATGTCCAACATTATTGTTTACTTCAGAATCGAGTAGCACAGCTGATTATCAACTGTCTGCATTATGCATATAACGATTATACCCTACATCCGTTGGCGGCATTCTGTTGATCTGCTAAGAATATTCAAGGATAACAACTGCAAAAACTTTTTTCTTAATAAAAATATATAATAAAAAAAGAATATAAGAAAATTCGATATCCAAGTTCAACCCCAGATACAATTAATAAGTACTGATAATCGAGTATAGCTGAAATATAAATTCACTAATTGCAAATTCGATCTTTTTGTTTACTACAAACAAAGACTCTTCAACTCTATCTACTTAAAGGGCATTTAAAATTCGACTATATAAAAAATGTTTTCCTTCCTGCTCTCCGTTCGGTTTGTAAGACGCAAAACATAAGAAACTCCGATAAGCACTCGGATTTTCGTTCGACTATCTGCCCGCCCACTTTGCACTAATTCTGTTTTTATTTTCTCTGCAGCTCTAGAATCCATTAACTAATGAAACCGATTCGCTGTATGTTTATTTCCTTTTTCGAATTCTAATTTCATTGAATTTCCACAACAATTTTTCCCAAATGCCATGTGAGTTACCCTTGCTCTTACCCCCATTACCCTTAAAGTAAGGGTGGGAGACCGGGTGCATGTGCTTGTCATGCAAAGCATTTGATGGCCGTATCCTGTGCGAATGTCCTGTGACATTAAATGGCATGTCAACGTCTGTCGCATTTATTGATATGAGCAGCGCGCGAAATTAACAAATCGATAAACTTTTATCGTTATGCATTTCGGGGCTCAGCTGCAAATAAATAGAAAAGCAATTGCCGTACACATAAAAAGTACGAAACATCTAATAAAACGAGCTCGAAGCGTTTATAGTCAACGGCTATGCACCTGTAGAACTCTGGCCATATTGCTAATTTTATGAAGCTTACCTTTTCATTTTTCAATTTTCTCCAAACAAACTTTTTACACAAAAGCCACAGAAGCAAACTGTTGCGTAACTCAATTATCAACTGATGGAGGGTTGCTTCGACTTTTAAATTGATTAGACGACCTTTTGTAGTGCATAAACGCAAATTGGCTTTTTACTGAGTTGAGTGGGCGTGGCAGACGTACATTTCGCTCCATTATACTCTAAGGGAATTGCTAATAATTATTTTCTTCTTCAGTTTTTGCGGTTCTTTTTATTTTGTGGAGTACTTAGAAACGACAGATGTACCAGAAAAGATTCATTGGTCTAGTATTTTGCCAATTTCTCAACGCTAAATGCTTTGCAAATTATATCCTTAATTATTTTGAGATATATCTGCCCTTTTATCATTAATTAAGTCATATGATAATAATCATTTAGCTTATTAAACGTTACTATTTCAATATGTATATAAACAATTTTCACCTACTTCAAGGTCATCGAAATTTGTTAATTTCTTTACATTCATTTAACATTTTTGTCTACATATCTACGTATATAGTTCAAGGTTAACAAAATTTGCCAAAAGCTTCGTAATAAACAGCGCAAATAGCGAAAGCAACAAAAACAACAACCACAACAACAACAACAGCGCCCCGCTGTCTTCTTCTGGCTGTTAAGCATCATCATGAATATTAATGCGGCATATCGCACACATATCAGCATGAATAGCATTAACATTAGTGTTAACAACAGTAACATTATCATCAACGCAGCAGAAGCAGCCGCAGCAGCCTATCAAAGAGTCAAGTTCACTTTCACTACGCTGACGCATACTTCTGCACATCATCATCATCATCGTCAACGACGCGATGATGATGATCATCAGCATTCAGTGTTGGCCAGTGACCAATTTTGGTCAGTGGCACAGTTGGAATCGTAGCTCCGCAGCTCCACTGTGCATACAAATGCTTTGCTCTGTCTGCAGCTATTTTCGGCCAACTTGGGTTGGCCTGATGAATGGCATCGATTTGAATTTGGGCAGCATTTGGCTTGGCTTGGCTTGGCTTGGCTTGGCTTGTCTTGACCAGGCCCGACTCGTCTCCATTTGGCCCGCATTGCATCACTGCTCACGCTTGAAATTGGCCGGAGCCAGCGTTGAACCAGGTCTGGCTCAGCTCTGCGGTGCACGCGAATGACGAGTGAAAGCAAAGTGTGGCAATCAATGACGACATCAAAAGACAAAAAAAAAACAACTTCAATAGAATATATATCTGTAACGAAGCTTAGATACTCTATACAGGTGACAATATCATAATTTTGTTATATTTAAAGATATGTTGGAAAACAAAATTATCTTTCTTTCTTGTTCTTAATATCTCACATGTTTACATGCAGCAAACATACAAAATAAATATTAGAAATAAGACATTGAACAACACGTTGCATAACATAGTCAACATACTTTTCTAGTGTATGGGAAACTGCAATATCAAGTTAAACCAGCTGCTGACATGGATGTAAAAAAAAGTGAAACAGCTGACTGGCTGACCGTCTGTATAACTGTCTGGCAGTCTGGTTGACTGTCCAGTCGTGCGTCCAGCTGTCTGTTCAGTTGTCTGCTGGCCATTAACGGTTCACCTCTCCAATAGACACGCCCTGCGGCTCAAGGGCATCTGCCGCTTGCTAAGTGCGGGTACAAACAGAAAATTAAACTTTTCTTTGTTGTAAGTTGTTTATTATTTATTTTTTATTATTATTAATATTATCTGAAACTCCTCGCAATGAGTCATCGTGGAGACAACCGCAAATTCAGTTTCAGCTTCAGTTCCAGCTTCAGCTTCAGTTTTAGCTTCAGTTTCAGCTTCAGCTCAGTTTCAGTTGCAGTTGGACCCACGCGAAGGCCAATTAAGGTCTTGAAACATTTCTGGCATTTGATTAATTGAAAAACGCGCTAGTGTGTGTAAATATTTTAATAGCTTATTTAAATAGAAACATGTTTTTCAGACTTTTGTTAACTCAGACACGTCAAAGCACATATACACACATACACACAAGCACGCACACACACACTAATTTACTGTCAGACAATTAGCAAAATATGTACAAATATTTAGAAGCAGTTCACTTCAAACTCCCACCTCCCCCTTCCCCTTCCCCTAACGCCAAATGAATCCAAAAATAAATTCGGCGCCACTTTATCTCTCTCTCTCTCTCTCTTTCTCTTTCTGTTGCTATGGCTTGATGATGCTCTCTATCCAGCTGATATAGCTCAGGACGGACGTATATACGCCGGGTCCGGAACCGCATTGCGTAAATCCGTAGCTAACAATGCCGTAGGCGACCCACCGCGAATGCTGCCGATCGAAGAACATTAACGGTCCTCCGCTGTCACCGGCGCAGGTGTCCTTCGCCTTCTCGCCGCCGGCGCACAGCTGCTTGGGACCGAGACGCACTCCGTACAGGTCCAGCATCTTGCTGCAGTTCTCGCTGGACACGTAGGGTATGCGCAGCTTTAGCTTGATGGGGCTGTGCGTGTTTATGAAGTACTTGTTGACTGCAAGAGAAGGATCAAAGTGTTAGACAGAGTGTCAATAATACTCACTTAATACTCACAGAGATCCGTGCGTCCCCAGCCGGACACGGAGAACATTTGGCCCTCAATGAGCGGCGTTTGGGCGCTTTTGTTGGGCAGGCAAATCGGCATGATGAAGTGCGTGAAGCTAACCGGATGCTTCAGCCGAATAATGGCTATGTCATTGTACTTGTGACTGGAGTACTCCTTGTACTCCGGATGCACATGTATGTGCTCAAATGCAATATCCAGTGCCGCGTCCGCACAGCTCAAATAGTTCGGCTCCTCGATGCAGTCCGGCTCCGTCTTTACGTTAAACTCGCCCAACCGGATGTGTTTCCTAAGAGCAACACATGGCATTACAAAAATCAGCATAATCCTTATTCGAATATAACGAACTTACAAGCCGCGGCGTTCGCGCACGCTTTCGCCTTGGACGCAATGGGCAGCAGTCAGGATGTGGCGATCATCGATCAGAGCACCGCTGCAGCCGTAATCATCTGCGGGTAAAGAAAGCATCAGTAAGGAAGTTTTCCTATTATTATTATAAAATATAAAATTAATGGCTGAGATAAATGGCAGTATAAATGTTTGAGACCAACTTCCGTTTAAAGTATGATTAAAATACAAGCTCTTACAAACAAGTTAAAGAAGAATTATTGAATATTTTAAGCTTCCTTTTTACATTCAATGGCCAATCCCCAATCTTATTCCATAGTGAAAACTTACTCGAATGATAGACCAACAATGCCAGCCAAGGATATTCGTCCAGTTCAGCGATTTCTCCGCCATAGATGCGATTCGTGACCTGCTTGCCACACTCGTTCAACAGATTGAAGCCCGTGCTGGGCTCCACGGTTTGGATGCGTCGCTTGAGCTTCTTTCGCTTGAACCGCGCCGTCACGTCCAGAAAGCGACGATATTCGAACTTGGTGAACTGTATAACCGGATAGAGATAGTCCTGACCATTGGCCGGACAACACACGAGCGGCTTATAGGTGGCATCATCTGCCTCCACGCCAGCAGAAGTTGCTGCTGCTGTTGCAGTAGCTGCAGTCTGCACCTCGCACTGCACCTTCTTCAGAAAGTTGACACGCTCGGAGCTCAAGTTGGTCACATTGCGGACCTGCAGGTAGGCGGCGCACTGGCTCACCTGAACGCAGACGCCCCGCTTCGTCTCGTTGGGTATATCGCAGGCCTGCCGCTCCGGCTGAGGCTCAGCGTCGACTGCACTGATGCGCAGGGCAAGGGCGAGCAATACGCTGGCCGCCCACAATGCGCCGTTGTTTGGGTACGGGTACATCAGCGATCGGCTGAGTCCAAGTCGAACAATGCGATGCTCTATCAATTGCGACGGAAACGTGGCGCCTAAAACGAGCGGCGAGGTGTAAACAACAAGCAGAGGGCGAGCGACGAGCAGCGGGGGCAACGCGTCGTATACGCAATCGCGAACGCGTGCAATGACAACAAGCAAATGTCGCGAATGTCGATTGTTGGCTGATGATTGTTGATTGTTGATTGTTGACTGTTGACTGTTGAGCGGCTTGTGAAAACGCACACGAAAAGTCGAATCCGCTCGCGTGAACGCTCGGCCGTGTAGTAAAATCGAATTTGAATGCTGCGCGCAACGGCCGCCGCGACAGTCGAAACCGAAACCTCAGCAGCGACTCGGAAGAGCCGAAGTGCGGAGTGCCAAAAAAGAAAAATGAAAAAAAAAAGGCAGAAAACTGACAACAAAAGTAAATAAATAAATAAATAATCGACAACGACGAATGTGGAGGCAGCCTCCGCCCTCGCAGCTTGTGACACCAAAACGAGCCCAAAACTGCAATCGCCGTCAGCGAAACGGGAGCAACGGTCAGCGTTGTTGTTGTTATTGTTGTTGTTGCCTGCTCGCTAACTGGTACGCGGGTCCGGTTATGCAATCAGCTCTCAGCTGTGCAGCCAATTTGTATTTTTTTCTGGTTTCACTTTCATTCGACGATCGAACTACGCAACTTCGCGTTGCATACTTTTAGGAGCAGCTTTTTAAATTGAGAGCAAAAGCTTTTCCGAACATTCAACCTTAGATCGGATATTGGAATTGTTTCTTATTTTTGCATAGTCATTCACTTCAGTTTAACCCGTATTCAATCAGCACCTATTTATTTAATTTATTTTTTTTTTCATGAAATTAATTCATATCTAGAACTTTTTTTTATATGCTATATTTTTAACACAATTATTCAAAACTAATATCAGCCGTATTCTCTTTCTAAATTCTTATACTGAATGACTCACTGCGCGTATCCGTGTTGGAACATTAGGATCTGGTTTATTGTTATGTAATTAGAATATTAGTAATCCATAACTTAGATTGGAAAATCCAATATGTATATTTAATGAAGTTGATAATTAAAATGTCCCTGCTACAGAAAATATGACATGCTTCGTGTGATTAAGTGCCAAGGTTTTATATTCTTATATTTCATTCAAACTTTATACACTAATATCTAGTTATAAATTCAGCTTCAGTTTAGCAACTTAAAATTATATTTTTATAAATGCAATGTTTACCGATTTAGATTTTTATATCAATGAAATAATCTGCACAGCAACATTTTTATCAATTACAGTTGATAACAGCGCGAGCCGTAACGATTTCCAAGATAGGCCAAAGTCCAAGATCAACAGGTGGAGCGGATTCTACACCTTTTATTATTGTTGTTGTACTTTGATACCGGAAGTTTTCTTGTGGTTATGCTTATGGTTAACGTAATTAAAGCCCAGCGGCAATGTCAATGACAGGCGATTGTTTCGGCGCAGCAGCTGGAAAACCCAAACGTTTTTCAAAAGGCAGTTCATTCACTTTATGCAGTATCTCAAAGCAAACTTCTTTTATTGGCTAAAATAGCTAACACTTACGTCTAATTGTTAAATTAATGTGTTAAATTAATATGTTATTGATGTGCGTATAAACGAGTATGTAGGAAAGATCACAATTCGAGCTTTAGTTTAGTCTATGGCTAAAGCGAGAGCTGGCCAAGAGCTGCGATTAGGCTCTTATATTTTGCTTAACCCAAATGTCGTAAGCCGCCACGCTTGTGTAGACGCCCGGCCAGTCCTTGAGTCCGCACTTGTAGCCAAAGGACACAATCCCCTCCAGCACCCAGGCATTGTCACGGAAGCGCAACAGCGGTCCGCCGGAGTCACCGTCGCAGCTGTCCTGCGCATACCTTCCGCCCGCACACATCTGCGTTGGCATTATGCTGATCTTGCGCTCCGCAAATTTACGCTTACACTGCGCCGGATCCACAAAGGCCACATTCAGCTTCTGCTTAACGGGACTGCGTGCCGTTTGCAGAGTACGGCCAAAGCCAACAACCGTATACTGTTGTCCGGCTCGTTTTCCTTCCGGCGCCACAACCGAGGGCAGGCAGGCAGGCTGAATGCTGTTCGAGTAGCGCACATTCCGCTCCAGGCGCACCAACCCAATGTCGTGCAGCTGATTGGGGCTCTTCTCCTTGTAGAGCTCATGAACGCGAACCTGCTCGATGCCGAGACGCTCTGCGGCCGGCGCACAGGTGCCGCCGCCGGCGGGACAGTCCACTGCAGTGCGCGTGTCGTGCTCGCCGAGACGCGCCGAAGCTCTGCAGGAGCAAGGTAAATAATACAAAATAAAACAATTTATTAAATTGAGTTGGGCCAGAGTTACGGGGCGCTTATTAAGCAGGAAATCAGATACAGCTAATTGAGCTCTAAAAGTGCAAACGTGCCAGACGCTGAACACCCAAAAGGCAGGCGGTCAAGTGAATTAAGAGCGTAACGAATTGTTGTTCACTTTGAACCCCCCGTTCCATGACTCTTAACTGCTCCCCCCCCCACCCTGTTAACCCTACCAGCCAAACACCCAACCCAAAGCCAGCGCAAGATTTCAATGAATCACGTTAACAAGCAGCAGCTAAACGCTTTGAATCAGGTTTGGCCAACTTAATTAATATTCTTTAAGATAGAAAACAGAAACAAAAAACAACAAACAAAAACA